>BMAO01014627.1:0-440069 GCA_019973975.1 Trichonephila clavata | reverse complement strand
GTGTATTCTGCACAAAATATAATATAGAATGTTTTATGTATTGCCTGGAGGGATGTATAGCCTAGTTTTGTCGAGAACAGTGTTTTGTAAACTTCATCCAGTTGTCATTAAGATCGTCATTCAAGGGCTCTTGCTCCTCACTGATATCGATGGAGTCTTTGAAAGAGTCCCATTTAGCTTTTTTGAAATTCCTAAATTTCTTTTTGTTAATTTTAATATGCTGTTTTTGCCCAAGCTCTAAAAAAATCAGCAAAGGGTCACTAACAATATTGTCTAAAACTGATCAAGAGCATTGTGGGAAAACATCATTACTAAAAGATCTGTACTTATAGATCTTTTAGTAATCATGAAGAAAAGTCATCCAGCATTTAAAGGATTCCTTCTCCTTTTGTATTACTAAAAGAGCTTTCCCGAGCAGCATATTTGGCATTCAAATCAACTAGTATGACAGCGTTTTTGTTCACATTTTTTGGAGAAATTATTTGATAATTTTTTGGAATCAGAAGGGAGGATTGTATACATTGTAAATATGGAAGGGCTTATCTCTCCAAAATGTAGTTTTTCCTTGGATTTCGAAATCTGATGTTTGTGCTGTCGAAGAGTAAATGCTTTGATGTTTTAAATCCGTAAGGAAGAAGGCTAAAACCTCCGTTTCCTTTAGAAGCTCTTGTCTGCTTGAAAAATATTGAAACCTTTAATTTTTATAAGATGGAATCTTTCTTTAGTGTAGTTTTTTGGGACTGCTATCACTTTGACATCTATGTTTAATGCAATTTCGAGTAATTGATTCAGCTTAGTTGTAGTTGCTGCTGTTGATAGTCCATTATGTTGTACTGCAATATTTTCAGGTCTTAAGAGTATGTGGAGGCCATGTTTTGCTTATCGAACAAGGCCCTCTACTAAACACTAAACATGTCCTGATTATCCTGCCACAATGGACAATGCAGTATCTAGATCTTGAATCAACAAAGTCATGAGAGAGTAATGAGCAGCTTCATTTGGTCGAAGACTGGAAACACTCTAACATGGAAGACTGTCTTGGTTCCTTCACCTACTAATATTAGCTAGGTATAATGGAATGGCATGCCTAGGATCACCTATCAAGAGCAAACTCCCGACATACTTCGCCCTATCCACCCAGAAACACCCACCAAGACGAGGCAATCAGTAGGACTTATTATTTTAAAAAAGAACTTTTGATGTATATGCTTTATTGAAATCTAGGAAATACTTGCAAATTTTTCAAAATTTTATTGATAGTTTTTAAAAATTGAGTATCCTGTGCTCAGGACACATTGACTAAATATCCAACTCTATGTAGATTAACTCATACACTTCCAATGTTTTTTTTCCCTTGGGGGGGGGGGTGAAAGTATCAAATCTTGAATTGTGATAAAACACACACACATACTCACTTGATCTGCATATTTGTTTTCTTACAAGACACATACATATAATCTTTTACTAGAAAAATGTTTTTCTTCTAAGCGTATGTGACATTTTTATTGTGTATCAAACAAAGTACCATTTCTAATTCTTGGCTAAGAAAACAACAATCATTGTGTTTGTTAGACAAAGTCCAGCATCATTTTGTACTCTTAATGGAGATGGCATCTGTGCTGACATGAGGCTATCAAATAAATTTCCATTTTTATATTTATTATTTTGTACTTTAAGGAATACATACATTTCATACTTGTCCTTTTGACCGCCAGAAAACATTCAATATTTCTATTTTAATACAAATTAACAATTTTACTAAAAAAAATGCATAACATTAATCTTAAAATTTTATAAATAAAACTTAATGAAACAACATTTTTCCTTCCTTCAAATTATAATTCAAATAAGTCTGAAATTGTATGTACTTTTGAATCCCACATATTTCAACAAAATGTATTCTCCAAATGGAATGTATGACTTTTTGGCACCAAGATTTCAATTATTGGCATGTCGCCAGTTTGTTTATATTTTAAAATAGCAGAAATCTTATTGTGTCTTTTATGAGTGCACAATAAAAAAAAATTAAGATGTTGATTGTGCATTTCTTAATTGCTTTTTTTTTCTTGTCTTTGTAAACTAACAATTCAATTAAAAAATGAATTAAGTTAGGTGTTTAATAATAATTTATCTTTTGTGCTTTTATATTAATACTTTTTTTAATAAGCATTCATCTCCTCAGTATATTATAAGTCTGGATGAAATTAGATATATGTTTAAGCAACTGTACATTTTCTAATTAGCCAAAAGGTATGTTGAACTCATTATAATAAACTTAAAAGATATTAACTTAGCATGGAAATATTGAATAATTCCCCCCCCCCCAAGTAATTATATACATTGCAGAATAACAACACTCTGCAATGAGCCAAATTTTAAAGTTAACTTTTAACATGTATAATCAACTTAAGGTCTTTTCATTATTCATGTCAATATAATAATTAGTTGTCTGTGAAATTCTTAGGGAAGTATTTATTTTAAATAATGGGGGTTACAGATGATTCTCTGAAATAAATGTTCTCGAATGGAGGTTAGGGGCTATTTATGGCCACTCCAAGTGATGCAACCTACCAACGAGAGATCGGTGCTGGTGCTATTGCCTTTTACTTCACTTTTGAACCTTGAGCGAAAATTGAGCTCTTGATCTATATGAGACTCTTCCTGTTCTAGAACAGGTTAAAGGTCTCGTCATTTTTTGCGACTTAAAAGAAGCCCTCTAGGCAATTGTAAATGCAGGCTCATGGATTACTGAAGAGATTTGCTCTTGCCTGTTTCGATTGCAAGAGTTAAATAAAGTCTGCTTTTCCCAATGATTGCCTGCACATGTTGACATTACAGGCAATAAAACTACGCATAAACTGGCGAAAGAGGCTAGAAATCTTAATAATCTAGTCAATGTTACTTTATGAGATGCAAATTTCAAATTGAGAGATGTATCAATTCCTGTAAGCATCAACTCTAATATAAGGGGAATGAAGACTGATAGGAAGGATAGATGAACTTATAGGAAATGTGATAACTGTCTAGATACAGAGCTAACACCTGCTCATATTACTACCCAGTTATTCTTGCTGCTCTGCAAAATCCTGTTTTCGTTCACAATCCTCTATGAGAATAACATTGAACTGATTGCCAGAATAGTCATCTGGGCCCATGGTACTGTCTTATTTGGTCTTGTCATGGACACAGCATCATCAAAAGCTACATCGAAAATTTAGCTATCTTACATTGTTTTAAATTATAAATTCATATGAGTAATGGATGTTGGAATTTTTTAAAAATATTAAAAAAATTGGATACATTTTTGCTAATTTTATAAGGGGCCCTTTTTTGCCCTTTCATTATCACCCAGGGGTTCAAATGTGTAAGATAAGCAATTTACCACCCCCCCCCCCCCTGTAGTGTTTGTGTGATATTTCCTTCTGCTTTTAGGGTTTGCTTTCTTTGTAAAAATGGGTGATTGAATGTCCAGAAATCTATCTAAGTTCTTGGCATTCAGTCTTTTTGTCGTTGTCTTTATGTCCCCTCCTCAAAAAAAAGTTAATGAATGTTTGGTGAAGCATGATCATTTATGGCTATTGTGCATATAAAAACCAATGTTTCAAATCCATTCACTACAGAAAATGTTGCACATCCATAAATTGGAATGATCCTTATATAATGTATTAAATCTGTATCACATTTTAGATTTGATTTGCAGCAAATTTAATCATTTTTAGTTTCATTTTAATGTAAAAATCAAATACTAAAGTCATGATTTTTAATTTAAATTTTAAAATTTTATTGTATGTTATATTGAAAATAGAAATACATTTTATATAGGATCCTGATGCTATGGATGAACATAAAAGTGGGCAAGTTTATGAGGGAATATCTTCAAGATCCATTTCGTGATGTTCATGAACCGTTCTTCACTGTTCCTGAGGTTTGTATTTTTTGATAGTCAATGGTCATAAATTTTGACTAATTATAAATTTTAAAAAAGTGTAATATATAAAAGTTAAGGCTATTAAATTTTTATACTAATTTAGTAAACTACAAATGCTAGACTTTTTTAAAAAAATTGTTGAATTAATTATATATCATAGTAAAGGAACATTTTAACTCGAAGTTCCGATGAAAATTTTTATAGTAAAATTGCAAATTCTTCAGTTAGGTACATTGTTGCATGCAACAGATTTACTTAGCACTTAATTTTAAAAAGTAAATTTCTTTAATTTTTTTGTTAAAATCAATTAAGAAATTTATATTGGTAAGTCAACCTTTTTTTAAAATTTCCTATGTGTATTTATTTTTCTTAAATCGTAATTAAAACTTACAATCTTGATATTTTAATAGAAGATGCCAATTTGAAAATAGTGTGCAGTTCAAAGAGTTCTATTGTTTTTAGCAATGGAAAATGTAAAGTGGTTTTGAAATTAGTGCTGTTAATTCAAATGAGAGAAAAAATCTGAAACACTTTTTTATGGATTTAATTGAAAAAAGATATATATATAATAACTTATATAGATTGATATCTACTCATAATTCGAATCTTGAATCTCCTTTATTTTTAACATCTAATTCATAAATCCTTATACCCTATTTCGAAACATGTCTCAATTTATCTTTTTCTAAAGCATTAATAACATTATGTTGGTATATTTATTACTGATTCTTTAGACCTTGAATTTTTGATAGATTATTGAAGATTCCAAGAAATACAAGACCATTAATTGTTTTCATGCATCTTTCTAACCGGGATTAATATTGTTTAAACAAAGATGTCATTTCTATAAATAAGTAATTAATCCCTTCGCCTAAACACGTGACTGTATTTTTTATACTGTGTTTTCCCCTGTTCTTCCCTTATATAAAAACTTGGTATTTGAATAATTCCCTCTCGTATTTTGGCACTGTAAGAGGAGCATGCTCACATAAATGATGTGATGACGAACATACCTCTTTAATTTTTCGTCCATGACCATTTAATCACCTCTAATCAAATGTAAATTTTTCGCTGGCAAATACAATGCATATATATATTTATATGTAAGGATAATTAAATTATAATCAATACAAAATCTCCTACTTAACATTTAACTTTTATTTTCTATAACATAGTCGAGTCTTAAAGTAAACACCTTATTATTTCTCAGAAAAGATATTCTAAACATAACAATTCCTATTCCAACTCATTAAATGTTATGTACTTCACATGTACAATCCTACACTTTACTTTCTTATCGAAAACAAAACTAAAAAAGTGTTCTGCAGTTCCAGTGTCTAAAAAGTGTTCTGCAAAAGTTTCCAACAGTTCTTGAAATAAGTATACAGTGCAATTAATATCTTCAAAATCCAATCGGGTCATTTGGAGTTCGATTCTCTCTGCAGAAAGATATGTCGATTGCGCACAGAATAAAAACATTTTTACAAAAGGTTCTCGATACTGACTTGAAACATTGCATATATATATCATTAAAAATTTCTTTATGTTTTAATAAATGTAATTTTCTTCCAGTTCCTGGATTTTTTATTTTCTAAGCAAAATGATGCCTGGGATTCTAAACACATTGAAGTAAATCAAGACATGCATCAACCATTGGTGAATTATTGGATTGCATCATCTCACAACACGTAATTAATTTTGAATTGTAATATGTATTTATTTAAAGTTTATAATTATATGGCTAAAAATGAGTAATTTTTCAATTTTTTAAAAAAATTAAGAGGTGTTTATTGCATTTGGATTAATCCATGCAAAATTACTCTGTGATGTATTCAAATATTAGATGATAATCATGTTAAGAATTATTACCATATCTAATACTTCCCATCTGGAGCTTACCATCTTCAGACATGTTTGTGACCTGTAATACCAAGGTTTCTTTAAATCCCAAAACTTTGGAAAATGCGTCTCATTTTATTTTACATTTACACAAAGCAAAATTTGAAGCAATAGATGTATCTGAATTTATATAGCCAGGTATCAATAAATTAGAAATGGTATTAATTGAATTTAGAAGTAGCATAGTGTGGAAAATAAGCTTGAAAGGCTAATTTTAGAAGTAGAAGTGAAAAATTCCTGAATGTATAAATAGGCAGAGGAGATAAAAATGATAGCACATACAGAAAATAGAAAATACTAGCTTTCATGGCCCGGCGTTGCACAGGCTTATACCGAGGGTATAACTTAATCCCCATGTTAATTTCCTCCTTTCTTTCTGACGCCAACACTTTTGTGTGTGGTTTTGACGCGTACGATGTGAGTGCATGACCCGTGAGTGCGTGTCATGGCTTTGTCGCTTAACATTTTCCCTTCTCTTCACAAATTCAACACTTCCAATATTATTTTTCGAAATTACTTTGATTTCTTTGTTTCTTTCCTCTCCGCTTAGCCCGGCGTTGCACAGGCTTTTACCGAGTGAATAACTTCATCCCCATGGAAATTTCGTGTTTCCCTCAGGCCGATAGCTCTTATGTGTGCGATGTGAGTGATTTCTTTAACTATGTCATTAAGACTCCCTTTTTCGAAATTTGTTCTTGCGTTGGTGTGGTGTTCTAATTATTAGAGATGGGTGAAAGCGCAGGTGTCGTCCTCGTCACTTGACCATGGTTGAAAATTTCGAGGTCCATCGCCAATAACCCTCGAATAGGCGAACAGTGCGAATCAATAATCACTCACTCAGTTTTCAGTTCTTTCGTTGCAATTTTTTAGTCCCCGGAAACGAAAATGTAGCCTTTTTAAAGATAGTTGTATGTTGAAAAAAGACAGAAAAGTAGAAATTTTTCAAATTTCACTACTATTTTAAATATTGAAGTAAAATTGTGAGGATTTTTTGAAATATTCGACACACGGGAAAAATGTTTCATGCAATTATCTTTATAAAAGAAGAAATTATTAAATGATTGTTTTAAGTATTTTGAGTGTTTTATTAAAATTTGTTTCGAATGCATAACATACTGCCATGGAAATTCACCTTCCTTTATCAAAGTTCCTGGTATGTGTGTGATTCCTTTATATAAACGTCACTACAATTCCCTTTTTCGAAAAAAAAAATATCTTCCAGATCTTACTAATGTCAAACATGTTTCAGTTCTCTTTCTACTGCATTTGTTACAGTGGCTTATTTGAGTGTAGAACTATTTTCCCCCTGACTCTCCCCTCAGATATAAGATTTATCTTCAAGTTTCTATTCATGACATGTCGAAAACAATATTGCTTTAGTAAAAAAATAATAAATTTAAACAATAAAAGAAAACTATTTTGATGCTTGAGTAAAAAAAAAGTCATCATTTTTTAATAATATATAATTTTTAGGAATCTAAAATAATAAAATAATTTTCAGGTTTTCATTAATCAATCAATCGCTACTTACAGTTAGCTTAAAAATGTCTCTCTAGAACGTACTGATTGGAAGGAAATCCAAACTCTCTTTAAATAACCGGATATTTATTTACAAAACCTATCTTCGCCCCATCTTAACGTATACATGCCCCATTTGGGGATCTGCCAGTAACACACAATTAAATGATATTCAAAGACTTCATAATAAACAGGTACATCCCAAGATCTGTTCTCCACGAAGAACTTTGTGTTGAACCCATCCACACCCTAATAGCGAATCTTTCTTCAACTTTCCATTCTGCAATCCATTCTGCAACTTTCCATTCTGCAATCATGACAACCCAACGATTAGCTCTCAATCTAACTTCATGAACCAGCCTCACCTCATGTACCGTTTGCCTCATAGTGCAACGAAGATACTACCTGATTTCTAAGAATTCCACCCCCCCCCCCCTGCTGTTAAACGTAACGAAAATCCCCTTTTCGGATTGAAGAACGAAACGAAAAAGTTGTTTTGCGTTTCTACGGAAACAATGTTCCACCTCCCCCACCACCTCCTGACCGCCGAAGCTAGTTTTAGCTTAGGCGAACCTATCATTCTCACTTTATTTTACATACATTATCTCTTAGGTATACTGTGTAACTGAAGTAGAAGCCTAGCTACCGCTAGGCTGGCACTGAGGACAAATATTTATTCCAGGCTCTAGAATGTATTTTTATCCAAAATAATAGCCGTTATACCTTTTATTAACAAATAATTAATTTAATAAGGAAATAATAGAAATATTCATTTGATTTTAAAAAATATATTAATTTAAATCCACATTATCTATAAATAATAATAAAAAAATTCTACAGATAGCTCTTGAAACGTTTGGATGTTTGATTAAACATATGTAACTGCTAAGAAAAACACTATGTAAAAAACCTAGTTATAAGTACACATTCACTGAAAAAAATCATTCAAAAAGAAAATAATAATATCTGATAAAAACATTTAATTTTTTTAGTTTTTTCCCGGAAATGAAACTGTAGCATTTTTAAAAATAGTTGTATGCTGAAAAAAGAACAGAAAGTATAAATTTTTCAAATTACAAAATTTCACTACTATTTTAATTCTTGAAGTAAAATTGTGAGAATTTTATGAAATATTTGACACGGGGGGAAAAAAGTTTCATGCAATTACGCATTATTTTAAAGTAAACTATAAGTTTTATGAAAGAGAACAAAAATTACGATACTGATAAATATTTTAAATGAATCTCAGAAATGCATTGAATGCATTTTAATTTTAAAAAAATATATTAATTTAAATCCATTATCAATAAATACTAATAAAAAAAATTCTACAGATAGCTCTTGAAACATTTGGATGTTTAATTAAACATATATTAGTGTTAAAAATCCACTTTTGGGGAAAACCTAGTTATATGCTAACATTAACTGAAAAAAACATTAAAAAAAAAAAGAATACTATTTGATAAAAACATTAAATTTTTTTAATTTTAATTTTATAGTTTTTCATTCCACTCTGTGTTAAAATTATTTAAACACGTATCTGCGGAAAAAATTATATCATACAAAACTAACTTATTAATTATTTTTAATAAAATTGATTAAAAATGCTCATTTAGCAATTAATTGTGACATAGTTTTCAGCATTTTACTTTTTTAATCACTGTTTCTAAATATCAATAAACTTTTTAAAAATCATTTTCTTTTAAATTCATCGATATTTATAAAATACAAAATTATAACTTATTAATATTTTTACATTAAAATTGATTAAAAATATTCATTTAGCAATTAATTGTGACATTCCGTTTGCTTAAATAATGGCAGCACTGAAAATTTACGTGGGAAAAATAAACAGAAATGAAAGCTTCTTGTTAGGAATTGTTGAAAAAGATAGAAATTACTTTGAATGATTAAAAATCAGAAAAAAACCTTTTTTAAGGCAAAAAAAAAAAAAAAAAGTACATTAAAATAACAGAGGATCATGTTAAAATAAGTATTTATCAGTAAAATTAATTTACGTGGGAAAAATAAGCAGAAACGAACAAAATGAAATTCGCTAGATTCGAACCCAGACATAAGAAAGAATTAAGATACTTTGCGAAAGCGGCGCGTTAGACAACCACGCCACGCAGATTAGTAGCAGAAAAGAAAATAGGCAATAATAATGAATGGTCGGTTCAAATTGAATTTAATTTTTAATTGAGGGGATCCATAGGATATTCACATAACGATTGAAAGATTTCGATTGAAGATTACATTTAAATGTATTGCAAAAAATTTATTGATTTTTGATATTTTAAAAAAAAGCAATTAATAATAAAGAATATATAATACAAACATAGCTTTTTTTTTTCTAAGGAATTTATACCTATTTAACTGACTATTTCCAAAAAAAAAAAATTTCGAAATGGGCAAATTCTTCGATTTTATTATGAAATTATATGTCAAAAAAAGAAATATACATTAGGCATTATTTTAAAGTAAACTATAAGTTTTATGAAAGAGAACAAAAATTTCGATACTGATAAATATTTTAAATGAATCTCAGAAATGCATTGAATGCATTTTATCATCTTAATCTGACATATATAGTTGATAAAATACATCTTTCACTCGCATTTTTTTTTTTTTACTCGCCAAAGTTACTGATTTCCTCCTGTTTAAGGCAGAATTTTTTTAGTGTAACCCTTGAGTTAGAGCGGTCGAAGGCGAAACAGGTCTGAAGTCTTTGGCGCAAAGCTAATTTTCGACGCCAATGTTTGGCTAAATGTAAAATCGCGTATTTTAAATTATTTTAAAAATCATTACCTTCATTTTAAGGGCATAATTTTTACGTTAATGCTCTCAAACATCACCAACTATTTGCAAAAATAACGTACTTTGAAATAAAAATGTACAAATTACTACTTTTTAATTTATTTCTCAGAAAAACATAAGTTTACGAAAATCACAATTTTTTTAATTTAAAATCCGTAATTTTGAAGCAATTTTTTCAATCTTCGTATATGTTACGGATAATATTACTGTACACACGGAAAAAAGGTTTTGTGAGATTACCTTCATAAATGACGAAGTTATTCAATGTGAAGTAAAAATTAAGACTACTTTTTAAAAATTCTATAAAAAAAAAAGTTTTGGGAATTTTATTTTTTAAATGAATGGATCTAAAAGAGAAAGGCTTGAAGTTAATTAGTGTAGAATATCGATTTAATAACACGAAAAGTAATTCATACCCAACGATTTAGAAATAATTTTCATAAAAACGCATCAATTTTAACACTATTTTAAAAAATTCGAAAAAAATAGAAAATATCGTTATTTTACAAAAAAAATTATACCGTGTCGTGGCGAAATAAATGATCTTTCCGATTCTGTAATTATTTTTTGTCTAATTTCGACACCGAAAATCGGATGACAATTTTAATATGGTGGAAAACGTAAGATTACCGCTCGGCCGAAACGGAAGGGAAGTTCTGCCAAGTAAGCAACCGGCAGGAGTAAAACAATTAGGCGTTTTAAGGTTTTTAATTAATATCTTTTTAACTAATTACAATATCGGAATATAAATAGGCAATACGGCTTCCCCGGAAAATTCCTGATCTTTTGGTACCTTCCGCGACTTTCTGCGTGGTGCTGTTCGTGAGAAGATAGACGCACATAGATAGATAGATAGATACATAGATACGTTTGTTTACCTTCGAATTTTAATAGTGTAAGATGCTAAACTTTTATGGGAGGGGAAGGGGAGGAATTCTTAACCAAACAATTTTATATCAATGAAATCTTGTTAATGCTCTGTTAGGAATGCTTGGATCAACATATTTGTATGCAAAACTTCTTTCCTCAATGAGTTTCAGGAACTTTCTCCACAGAAATAAAGTTAGTTATTGACAGCAAAATGCATTAAAATAATTAATACGTTTTATGAATATAATGTTATTAAATTAGCTGAAAATAAGAAGCAGCAACTTCCACTTAAGTATACTTATATTAACTATTTGTGCATAACTTATTTCTAATTAAGTTTATCACTAAAGAATTTTTCATAATATTTATGCTATTCTTTATTTTTGATCATTCAAATAGAGTGCAAAGGCTGTTGTGATAATTCATTAATAATAATTCTTCATCTTCAACCTTTATTTTCCCCTTCTCATTTGTAAGAATTATGAAGTAAGATATTGTACATTTTTACAGCTTTAAAAATGAGACCCCCCTCCATCCCTTCCAAAATAGGTAACTGTCATGCTTTTTTGTTAACAAGTTTCAAATTATTGTTACTCTCCTTTTACTTACCACTTCCAAGTGACTTATTGACTCATGGACTATTGTTAAAAATATTATGAACAAAATTTGACCTACTTCTCAAAAAGTTTTACCATCCTTGATCTAAGGCAAGATCCTTTCTCTTGACGTAAAAACTTTTAGATCTTCCTTTTTTTGTCTGCTCACAAAACTTTAAAACATGTATGCGGTGTATCTGAACCAAACTTACTGTAACTGATGTTTTTTAATCAATTTTTTTACAACGTCCAAGGAATAAGTCAAGAAAAGCACTAATATTATTGACATCTATCATTCGATCTTAATACTTCATTTTGCCCTTCCACATCATAATGGGATATTTGCGCCATCCTTTTCGATCATTTATCTACCAGCAGGAGTTGATAAAGAAGCTACTTTTCGAAGTGAAAACTTTGTTCATAAATACCTTTGGAACACAGAAACAAGTAAATTACATTTAGAAGCATCTATTTAAGTCTTGCTGTATGAAATATTGAGAAAAAGTAATAACAAAATAATAAGCCTTGTCTACTATTTGGCTAAAAATAGTTGTTTAATATCTTTGTCATCCTGTTTTTAAACTGTCAAACTTGTAGTATGATTCAACTATTTAAAAAGTGCTGAAATTACTTCAGTTATTTTACATCCACCTGAGAGCAACGTTATGATGTATTTTATAACCATTTGAGCTACAGTGGCATCAGTACTCGCATTTCATGTATTTTTAGTTCTGTTTCTCAGACTATCTCAAAATCGTGATTCACTCAGTGGTTTTACCTTAGGATCTATACTTTAACGTTCACTTATGCATTTGAAATCTTTGCCTTGTATCTGTCTATCATCAAGGGACAACCGTATTAGTATATTTCTGTAACTAAGAATAAGAAGTCTATATTAATTATATAGCAAAATTGTTTATTTCTTATGAAATTTAGATTTACAAAAAGTCAAAAAATTGAAGAAAGGTGCTATGTTTAATTTACATTTAATTTTTAACAAACATCAATTGATCCTTGCATTGTTAATGATGTTATTATTGCAAATATCGTTCTTAATATATTGTTGCTATGCAAAACATCTAAGTTGGCTGCACACCTAATTTCTAATGCTAACAGAAAGGAATAAATCAGAAGTATTTAGGTTTTGCATTTTTTTTCCTTAAGTTTTCAAATATAAGCACAATTCTATTTGATTTATAAATATTAGTTTTTGATTTTTACAAATTGTGGCATCTTTTTGCAATAAGAATTTATGTTAATTGTGTTTTATCTAAATGTTCTAATGGAAATCATCAAAATTGCAGAGTGCTGCAAAGTCTGAAAGCCAAATTTTGATGCTTTATGGTGAACTCGCACAGTATTTTTAGTTTTTGTTTCTGTGAACAGTGTTGCCATTTTCATCTGCAGTTAGGTTTTTTCTTTTGATATGCATCTTTTTTTCACCTTTTTCCCCTGCAGTGTCTAAATTTCTTAAAATTAGAGTGTAAATTTAGAAATGTGCCCTTAAAGCTGGGGAATATTATCTATTCTCACTGTTGGCTTGTGAATAATATGAAACTTGCAAGGTGCTGGCTTTAATTATGAAGTAATATAAAATTGTTCAACTAATATCTGTCTAAGTCTGTTTAGAAATTTTTTAAGCCTTACAATTTATATAATTTGAATGTTAGTACAGTCTGACCTCTATTTTCAGAACTTTTCCTGGAACTAAAAATATAAAGTATGTAGCGTGTGCCACCTCAAGTATATCGAAAAACAAATCTATTTAATGAATTTTCCACATTACGGACTTTTTTCGGGTATTTAGTGACTTTGTTAGAGGTTCAAGTGTAATAGATTATGTATTTAATGCTGTTGTTTTTATCACATTAGATTTGTTAACTCACTGACTTATAATTTTTGTATGCTTAGTTTGGAATTTTTTTTAAAAGAGTGTTGAATGTTTTCTGTTATAACATAGAGTAACTGATATAATTAAATCAAGGAAAATTTTTCTAAGTTTACATATTATTTCTTAAATGCAAGGATTCTATTTCTGTGTTTAAAAGTAATTTGTTTCTGAATTTATGATATTGAATAGCTTATACACATATTTATGATTTTATTTTATGATTTAGTAACAAATATTTGTAATAAATGCATATATTTTATTTTGGGAGGTCAGATGTTGAAGTTATTTAAAAATAAAGACAATTGCAAACTTAGTGAGTAAGAGTTTTTTCTACCCTTGGTAAAAATTTTTTTTATTGAAATGGAATGGCTTGAAATACTTGTGCAAGAATTTAATTCATTTTAATTTCAAATTTAAATTTTAAATTTGTATTCAAACTTGTGTACAAATTTCATTAAATAAATTCCTTCTGTAGGGTTGTAAGTAAAATTTGTGTGATGAGTTTAAAAGAAATTTATTTCTCTTTTAAACCGCTAAAATTATTTATAGTAATTTATGCAAATATGTATTTTAATTGTTAGAAAATTTCTTGAAAATATGCATATTCAACTTGTAACATTGTTATTCATTTGGGAATTCGCTGCTCTCTTAAGACAGATCCATTCTCTTTGGAATTTATTTGTAAATTTTGTACATATATGCTTTACATTTAAACGATTACTTATTGGACTTATATGTAAGCTTAGTTGATTCTTTGTCTTTATATATACCTAGACATAGCGAGAAATTTCTCACATGGTGGGGTTTCTTCCACTTATATCAGAACTAATTTCAAACTTTATTGTTTATTTTCAATTTGAAAAGAATGTTTAGGTTGAGTACAGAGGATTTCTAATATTAATATTTTGTGAATAGAAGGTACCAAAATAGCAATTTTATTTTATTGGAAATGATCTATTTAAAAGCATGCAGCAATCTTTAATGGGAATGGGGTTACAAACCCTTCAACCCCCATCAGTGAGGCTACTGTGTGTATACATGCATATATGAAGGGAAATATGTTAAATGTTCTCAAACATTTATAGTTGTTGTACATTGTAATTTAGTTTTTTAAAATAAAAGTCTTGTTATATTTTTCCGGTTTTATAATTTTTAGGTCTCTCTTTCAATTTTTTTCTTTCAATTTTAGTTATCTTACTGGTGACCAAGTAAAATCTGAATCGTCAACTGAAGCCTATGCAAGGTGTCTTAGAATGGGATGTCGTTGTATAGAACGTATGTATTTCCCCCCTATTTTCAGCTTTTAATATTTAAGCAAAATTGAAAGTGTCAAGGGGTAGAATTGCTTAATAATAGTCAAAGAGAAAGAAATTTTCAAATAATTTCAAAATTCTATCTATGATTGACATTTGAGATACTGATGATTACTGAATGTGTAAATTCTTGTGGAGGGCTTAACATATTGCAAAATTTTATTCCAGTGTCTGTTCAAAGATATTTCTAAGTGTAAAATTTTTTGTATTATATTTCTTCTGTCTTATCTGGAACCAGCCTTTGTGATGTATTTCTATTTAGTCTTCCATTCTTTTAATTATATTTCTTTGAAATGTTTTTGATCTTTTTAGCAGTTGGATGTAAATTTTTGTCCAATTTTCAGAACTGTATTTGCTAATGAATTATTATTTTTTTTTACTATCAAATACTTGATATAACGTTTTAAATTTTTTTGACTATTCTGTAAGTAAAAGTAATGTGTGTGCGATGTTAGAATTGAAATGTGTAGAATTTCATATAAACTTTTAATTGAGTTTCTTTTTTTAAAAAAAATGATAGAACATGGAATAAATGGAGAAGTTCTAATTTTTCAGAATACTTTAGTTTCAAAAGAAATAGTTAATAATAATCACATTTGTTTCTAATGATAGTGCTTGAAGAGATTTTCAGTTCGAAATAAAATTTTAGATTCGTTAAATGAATTTCACTATTTAATTTGAAAGAATTTGTTCTCTGATCTTTTTTTTACATTACATGTTCCTTGTGCAGAATATCAAATTCATTTTAAATGAACTTATTACTATTTATGTGAATATTTTGATTTCTTTATTCATATGATGAGGGGGAAAAGAAACAGGTTGAATTAAATGAAATACATTTTTGTATTTTATGCCTGTTTTGAATACTTGCTAATTTTAATACATTTTGTGCTTAAAATTTACTCTTTTCAGCCTTTCACTTTATCTTCATGCCCAAATAGTTTTTTACACATTTTTGCAAAATGTTCTTCATTTGCTGATTATTTTCTTCCCTACAGCGCTTGATGTTTAATATTCTTAACTGGAATATAAGATGAAAACTGTAGAACTCGTCATTTAGTTTTTAAAAAATCTAGAAGTTTGTCCTTCCTCCTGCATATCATATTTCATTAGCTCTAAGTTCCTAATTGATTCGTAGGTGCGGTTTTGAGAGATGAAATTGATGTGGATTAAGAGAATTGTATGAACTTTCTAGAACTCTACATTTTGTGCTTTGAACAAGCTTGTATTCCTTACATTCTTTATAGCCGAATCGATGGATTTATTTGTCATTTGTTCTGATTCTCAAGTTGTTTTAACATTGGTAAATTATTCTTTTAAATGTATAAATAATGTTATTAAAAGAAATTCGATTGTATTACCTCATCCTCAAAAGGGGGAATATTCATTTTGTGATGTGCATTGTACTGACTTACATTTCTCATGCTTGCCGATACCATACTGTCTGTCCCTTAAAAATATGACACCAATAAGAAATCAATTAGTAACTCGAAATTTGATTGGTTTTTTCAAAAACGTTGTTTGTCAGATGTAATAAGGGTTGAAGCACTTTCTATATCTTTCTTGTAGAACATAATGTATCTGACTGCAGCCTATCGTTCTATTCTCTTTTTGGAAAATATTTCCCCAGTCTAATGTTCAGCAGTATGGATGCAGCAGGAGGAAAGCATCTATGCTTTCTGTGCTCTGAGGCGCATGATCATACCAGTGTGATCTGAGTTTGGAACATTTTAATATTTTTATGAAACACTAGATGGCAGTTAAAGTCAATTTTTTTAAATAATGTTTCACAAAATTTTGAACTTTAATATGTGTTTTGGGCTCCGAGTTTTTAAAAAAATTAGATCATGAATATCCATCAATGTAAACATTTAAAGGTTCATGATTTATTGCGCTCTCGATTTCTGTTTATATTTTAACTAAGTTGGAAAAATATGGAAAGTTTATTAGTTCATTATAAGAATTTCAGTTGTAACATACGTGATTTACTCTTGGACCTGGCTAGAGATGTGGGAGGAAGTGAAGGATGACTCATCATTATACTTTTCAACTATTTCTGCAGCACACTTATTATCAACAGACACAATTCAAGTATTCTAACAAGCTGAGATGTTCCAATTATGAAAAGAGGGGATTTAACTACAAGAGACACAAATTCTGAGAAGACTTCTATTATATATATATATATATAAATTGATCCTCCTTTTATGGATCAATTGACTAATCTAATATTTGATTTACAATTAAGCTATGGTGACCGATCATCACTTAAATATCTTCAACTATTTAATGCCTGAAATGTGCTATCTGTGTTTACTAATACCTGATCGGTAGATAACCTTCCTTGTCGTCAGCCTCTCTATATTTCAATCTCCAGGTAACTCCGTCTATCCCTCTATTCATCTATTCCTCTATTCATATCACTAGCTAAAAAACCTTTACTATATATAACTGACCTAATCAGCATTTTCCGGTTTCTTCTTCCAAAAGAGTTGGTTGTGATTGATAGCCCAAAGATTTCCCAAGTGGATTAGTTGAAGGATGCATCACACAGTATTTAGTTTATTTACAACAACAATTTCAATACTCAAAGCAGATCTTCATAGAACAAACTCGATGTTTCATTTTTAATGAAAAAGAATTGTTTGTTCTTACTGACTCATTTTTAATTCTGTAAGAACAAACGATTCTTCTTCGTTGCTATCGTAACCAGAGATGCTGCAACCATAAGAACAGAACATTTAATACTAACGTGATACTAATAAAGCTATGAGCAATATAACAATTAATTAAATTAAAAAACCATGTATTAGTTTTTATTTAAAAGGTTTGTATCATTTTTAGCCGCAACAAGTTTATGTGAGAGTAAATTTATCATTTGAGATTTGCCAGATAGTATTTTGAAATTTTTGTGTCTATTTTATTTTAATCATTATGGCTAAAAGAGTAGTTTTTTTTATGAAAATGTAAGCATTTTCTTTAAAATTCACAATTACTTTTTAAAATATTGCAAAAATATTTGTACTGTGCATTCAGGTATTATCATTGATAGTAAATTGCAAATTTTTGCATATTTGTTTGCATTAAAGATTTTATATGAATTTTTGAATGAAATTAGGCTTAGTAGGGAAAATCATAAATCTTTTCCATCATCCACTATTTGTCACAATTTGCAAGTTACCTTAATTTCAGCAGGCAACAAAATTTCACAGAAAGATATCGCCAAAAATAAGTATTCATAACCAAGAATAAATTCGTTGTACAAAAAGTGGTGGCGCCATCTGTTTGAGATAGGCCTACATCAAAAACACTTAATAATGAACTTAAAATTTAAAAAACTTAATTAATAAAAACATAAAATTTTTTTCTGGCTACACCAATTAAAGGAGGTAAGCATGCTTTCTTTGTACTATTTAATTCTACTCGAAAAAAATAGATTTTTTTTCTGTTAAAATGTGCTTCACATTTTTACCTCCTATACTTACAATTATTTGCTTTATATCCATAAAACTTTTTATTATTATTAGAACTTTTTCATGTCCGCAAATGTGCTTGCCGTTTGATCCCTATACTTTAAAAGGCCGAAAACAGCCTTTAAAAACATTTCAAACCTATTTGTGTTGGTTAAGTAGAAAGTTTTTTTTTTTATAAAAAGTTAAATAATACAAATTATTTTCTGTGTGACATGAGGAAATGATTGGAAGTTAAATATTGAAGATAAATTTTTGGTAATAAAATAATCATAAGATTGACTTGTTTACTTATCTGTATTTTTATCATTATTGATAAATGTTATTAATATTCATTATTTGAAAATATTAATACTAAAAAATAAATTTCATTGGGAAATTTTTCTAATAAATATTTTTGCATTATTTTTAAAACTGCCATACTTTGAAATTGCAGTTGACTGCTGGGATGGACCAGATACATTGCCAAATGTTTTTCATGGCCATACATTGACCAGCAAAATCAAATTCATTGATGTTATTCGAACTATCAGAGACCATGCGTTCGTTACTTCTGAGTAAGTTTCAATTTCTATTTTCTTTTAATTATTTTTCACAATTCCTACTATTAGTTCTCTCTCTCCCTGTATATATTTATCTACTTATATATATATTGTTCAAATTATCAATCGTTAATGAAATACTTTCTATTCATCCATTCAAGTTTAAATACATTTTTAAAACTTGTAGTGGATGACACTTGATGTTAATACAGCTTTTTCAAATATTAATTCATTAATTAAGTTAAAAAATGAATAAATAGTAACAAACAAAAATAATAGTCCAACAACAAACATAGAAAGAAAAGTTGTTTGTTGTGTCTCTATAGTGCAATGGATAGCACATTGGACTCCTAATCTAACGGTCATGGCTTCGAACCACACCTGGGATGGCCTAATTTCTGAGCATGTGATTTCTTTTTTACGATACTATTTTATTAGAATAATTAAATTTAATTCGTGAATAAATAGTAAGAAGCAAACAAAAAAGTCCAACACCATATATAGAAAGGAAAATGGAAAATTGCAAGGAAAATTAATATCTATTTTGTCAGTTAATATTGTGATTCTGTCATATGTATGTGCATATTTATATTAATTGTAACTATCTGTATATATAAAGAAAAGCGATTTACTGACTGATTAATCACGATATCTCCGGAACTATTCAACCTACAGACTTGAAATTAGGTAGACATGTTCATTTCATGGAGTAGAGATCCACTAAGAACGGATTTTGCGAAATTCGAACCACAACGGGCGTTAAGATGCGTTATAAATAATTGTTTGCATTTTTAAACTACTCGACGTACAATCTTGAAATTGGGTAAGTAGATTCCTTTCATAGAGTAGAGATCTGCTACAAAATGAGTTTGGTGAAAATCGACCCCCAAGTGGCGTTGCAGGGGCTTGGGGGCATTATAGATAATTATTTCCATTTTTAAGCTATTAGATGCACAGTCTTTAAATTTTATAAATAGATTCCTTTCATAGAGTGGAGATCAAGATGGGTTTTGTGAAAATAGCCTCCCTAGTGGTGTAGCAGGGGATTAAGGGGCATAATAGATAAATATTTTCGTTTTTAAACTACTATACCTACTTGTTTGAAAATTGGTAGACATGTTTCTTTAATACAATAAATATCCACTACAAAATGGGTTTTGGGAAAATTGATCCCAAGGGGTGTTGTGGAGGGTTAAAGGGAGATATAAATAATTATTCCGATTTTTAAACTATTTGATGCACAGTCTTGAAATTTGGTAAGCAGATTCCTCTCATAGAGTAGAAATACGCTACAAAATGGCTTTCATGAAAATTGACACTTAAGTGGGATTGCGAGGCTTAAAGGGCATTATACACTCACTTCCAAAAGTTAAGCACGAAGATGTAAAATGCAAAAAAATCAACAAATACTGCTTTGATTGACACAAAATTTGGCAGTAAAGTAGCATATATATTTATAAATAAAACATAATCTATAATCCGATACAGAAATGAAAACATTAAATTTTTGTAAGTTATCAGATAATGTCATACTGGAGATTTAAACAGAATTATGTATAAAGGGAAAATAAACAGCATAAAATGAAAAAAAAGGACAATATGGTATGTGATCCCCCCTCATCTGTATGCAAAGTTTACACCTTCTGAGCATGCTTTCAATTAGGTGGTCAACCACCGCAGAATTAAGCAATCGCCATTCTTCTTATAGAGCTGTTTCCAGCACAATAAGAGTGGCTGGAGGTGGGAAACGGGAAGATACAGCACGGCCGAGAGCATCCCAAAGATTTTCAATGGGATTAAGATCGGGCAAATATGCTGGCCACGCCATACGCGCAATCCCTTCACTCTCCAGATAGTCATCGACGATGTCAGCTCTATGGGGACGTGCGTTTATCGTCCATTAAAACAAAAGTAGGGCCAACTGCTGCAGCGTACAATCTCACAATGGGTTTTAGGACTTCATCTCAATACCGGACAGCAGTCACAGAACCCCGTTTAAAGTTGTTCAGGTCGGTGCGGTATCCTAATGAAATCCCTGCCCACACTATAATGCTTCCGCCTCGGAATACGTGATGTTTTGGGGCTGTTTGCGTGTTCCCTGTTTACGCCATATTCTTATACGCTTGATATCTTTCTCCAGAGCAAATCTTGACTCATCAGTAAACATGACATTGCTCCAGTCAGACACAGTCCATTTGTCATGTTCCCGGCACCACTTTAATCATGCCCCTCTAGATTGGACGGATAGAGGAACACAAACTCAAGGTACCTGGGCATACAGTCCATTCATATGTAATCTTCGGCACACAGTAGCTGCAGATATAGCCTTACCATTGGACGCTGTAACCATAGATGTCACATGTGTGGAGGTCGCTCTGCAATTCCGCTTGGGTACAATAGCAATATATCGATCTTCTGCGGGGGTTGTAACTCTTGGGTGACCGCCTATGGGCCTTCGGACAAATGTCTGTGTGGTTTGGAATTGTTTCCATAAAGGTGAAATTACAGAATGATGAACGCTGAAGAAAAGAGCAATATCTCTGATCGACTGCCCGGCTTCAATGCGCCCCACAGCACGCCAGCGCTCAGAATCTTAAATTCGTTTTCTGGAAGTCATAGAATCATGTATGTCTTGAAAACAAATTGTACGAAAGTTTTAAACACCACCTATCAGCACTTACAAATCAACTTCTGTAACCCTTCATAAAGCTGGCTTCTTATAAGACTGCCGTTTTTACATATTTCTTGACATGAATGCACAGTTGGCTGTTACCTAACATATTTGCATACTTCCATCTACCTCCGCAGCGAATTGCATCCTCTTCAATTCTGATTGGCTTCCGGAAATTAGCATTTTCTTCTCCCTGCTTAACTTTTGGAAGTGAGTGTATATATATATATATATAATGAATCTGAAAAACATTTTGAACCCTAAAGTATGATATAATGTGAATAACAAACTCACCACTTTATAAAATATTGAAATATTACGCACTTTCTTCACAAATACAACCTTAGTTTCTGAGATATGAATATCAGATTATGACTCCTGTGAAAGTGAAGAAAGGCTCTGAGTTGTAATCGGACAGTTTTGTGCCTTTTGAATGATTCAGATATTTTATAACTTCTCTTGATTGTACGATGCAACTCAGTGTTCTATTATGTCTACCTGCTTGAAAATTGGTAGGCATGTTCCTTTCATGGAATAGAGAGTTCTTCTAACAAAGATTAAAACGAAAATCCACCCTAAGGAGGGTTGCGAGGGGTCAAGGGAAGTTAGAGAAAAAAATTCCCGTTTTTCAATTGGTTAAGCATGTTTTTTTGTTGAATGGGGATCCACTAAGAATGTATTTGAGGGAAATCAACTCCTGGGGGAGCAAGGGGTTACTGAGGTGTATTGATAAAAAAAATTCTTTTTTTTTAATGCAATTTTCTTTCGTTGAATTGACATCCACTAAGAATGGTTATTTTGGAGAACGACTCTCAACGAGATTATAGGGATAATGATAGTAAAAATTTCGTTTTTGCTCTATTAGATTTTAGACTTGAAATTTGGCTTGCATGTTTATTTTACGGAGTAGAGATCCACCAAAAGCCCACTTGGTTATAAGGTTGCGAAAGTGCAAACATCATTCTATACTTCAATTTTAGAGATTATTAGAAAATGCAAATTAGAAGTTCTTTCCTTTTTTTTAAGAGGCGAGAGTTACAGGTTTATTATATTTTTCAATACAATCGAATTCTTAATGCTAGGACTTGGATATCGATAATCTATATATATATATAAACATTATAAATTAATAAAACATCATGAAATACCCAGTGAAGTGGGTGGGTTATGGCTAGTTTAATATGAAAAAACCAAAATAAAAATTTTTCTTTGTTGATCTAAGTAGGAATTGACAAATTTTTTTATATTACTTGTTTTAGAGTAACATGGTTATTTAGTAACCCCTTTAAGTTTGTTTCTGATATAGCCATTATTCATCTTAACCATTATTCATTTTTTGCCATAAAGGTATCCTGTAATACTGTCAATAGAAAACCACTGCACTTTACCTCAACAACGAAATATGGCGGCTGCATTTCTTGAAGTTTTTGGAGGTAATTTGAATTTGATTCTTGTAGAGATGTTTTCATAAAATTGGAAATAGAATTATGGTAACTCTAAACCACAAATTTTCTAAATTTTTAAGCTGGAATTTGTGATAATATATTAATCCTTTTTTTTCTTGGATTTATAATCTAGTTAATTTTTTAAAGTTGAGCATTTACCTTTTAAGACATGTAATAAGATAAGTACAGTAAAAAGTATTAATTTTTCGTTTTAAAGTATTTTTTCAAATTTTACCGATTAATTTTTTGTACTTGCTACTGAGCATACAACTACCATTAGTGTTGCCATTAAAACTGGGGCATATTTATTATTCTGTAAGATTTTAAAGCTTGAATGAATTTAATTAAGAAGAGTAAGCGGTAGCTTAAGAAATAATATAGATTTTTTCTTGGAAATATGACTTCATTCTTTAGAAAGTAGCATTTATTTCACATTTTGCACATATCTTGTACTTTAACTGTGTTGCGAAATTTTTTCTTTCTTTACTAAAATGCTTTTACAAGTATGTGTTTTCCCACAACTCTGTGGCAGCAGAGTTGCATGGTAAAGAAAACCTGAATAATAACTATATATGCCCTCAGAAATTGTTTATTAACCGATAATATAATTCAACAATCAAATTTATAATATTTATAATTATAACTTAGATTTAAATAAGTCACAAACATCCAAAATACATTAGATTAAAAACTAGACTCATGTCCGCTAGCGAAAGTAGTAGAGGGAATCAACATAACGTAAATTAAATTGAGAGCGAATGGTCTTCAGTGCAAATTAGATTGAGAGCGAATGGTCTTCAGTACAAATTAGATTGAGAGAGAATGAAAAGCAAAAACATCTCTTTTAAATATCTGCTGGACCAGAAGTCACCGTCTCCTCGACGACTTACGATCATGTGATTAAACGTCACGGAAAACACGTGATCGCTAACGAACCATTCAGCTAAAGGGGGTGAGACAATTTTACGGTTTTGGTTAACAAATGCCCCTTCTCTCATCACCTGAAAACATGCAGTTTCCAATTTCATGCTTTCCAAACATGCATGCTTACAATTTCAGAAATATTTAATATTTAAACCTATACACGCTGAAATCAAACACTTTTTACATTAGATTAAAAACAAGTGCCTTCAACATGACATAAATAGATACAATAGCAATTAGAATGAAATTCTGCATATATATAAAAAAGATGAATTTATGCATCTTTTCCAAACTTACATGCAATAAAAAAAACCTGTCCAATTTCAGCCTTCATGCTTGACCCGACCAGAATAAATTCAAAAATATATCCTAAATTACTACATACAACACAGGATTATTTGAACAATTGTTATACCACCATTTAATAATACGTATTCCTATATTTATAATTAAAAAAGTCCATTTCCAAAAAAAAAAAACATGTAACGGAATTGAGTGATGGATAGATAACAGATTTGAGTGATTGGGATCACATAACATTATTGATACCAGAAACCATACACTTACTTCGTACAACAATATGTGAATATTGCAATATTTACACATTAGAATTCTTATACATTAATCAATACATTTTATTTGTTCACTCACTCTTCCTTTCTTGCATTCATACATGCATGCATGGCACCATGTCTTCACTCATTCATTTACACTAAATACTTTCATTACAATAAAAACATGGTAATAATTTAACTATATACACTAATGATCATTCAAAAAGATTAGTTTCAAAAAACTTTATAATTTTTAGATGGTGGCACAAAAATAAGCAACGTCAATAGTTACATGCAAAGTTGAAAAAAAAAACACTTTAATCATGATTAATTGTTCCAGAAAACTCCAAAAACTAATTTCTCAAAAATTCACAAAAGTTCAAAATATTTTAAAAAAACCTGTTAATACACAAAAACATTTTCAACAAAACTATTCAACTCATTCTGCGTTAAAGGCTTCGTAAATATATCTACCAACTTTGCTTTACTTTTAACATATCTTACCTCAAATAAGCCCTTGTAGAATAAATCTCTTACATCAGGTGTGGGCAGACTATTCCAGGATGAGAGCTACTTTTAATTTTTTCTAGGAGTTGCAGTCCACTCAATGTCAGTGGTGCACACAAGGGCGAGGTAGGGGTCCACAGGTCCGGACCCTCCCTCATAACCCTTCATTTTTTTCAGATTTATTATAGTTGCGCATGTATATAGTATGTAAAATGTAATTAATTATTTTACATTAGTAATTTTTTTATTTAATAAAATTAATTATTTATTCAGAATTTAATTTTTGTTGTTTTTGTTCCCGACAATCGATATAATCAAAAAAATGTTTGGCTGCGTATTGGGGCATGATATGAGAATGGTACACCTTCAACTTGCTTCTCTTTAAAAATTCTTGTGTACTCTACTGCCTAATGTCATAGGTGTGGTGAAGTAAGGAAAAGGTTAATATTATAACTCAATAATAAGTGTGGAATATGTACTTACCTACAGAACTAAAATTAAAAAAACAACACTTTTCAAAACATCGCTTAAAGCAAAACGCAAGATACAAACTTAATAATAATAGCACCAATTGTAATTATATGAAAATATACATTTATTATGAAAAAATTCAAAATACATTGAAAAAATAAGACATTTTTATCTTAAGTTAGTTTTCATTGTTATAGTTCGTAAAAGGCTTAGTCAGCGTACTGTCAGCATTTGTGTTCCTTTTTGAGATTTTGAGTCATACAAATAAATTTGTATGACTCAAAAACTCAAAAACATAGACATAAACTTGCTAGACCAATGGCCACATTTCCACTAAATGAGTTGAATAATTGTTTATGGTATTGAGCCTAAACCTAAACACAGACAATGGTTATCACATAATATAGTCTTGCCACTTTTACCAGGTTGAAATTCCCTTTTTTCTGGAGAATATTTGCTTGAATAATATATTGGACAATTAAAATTATTTTTAGCATTATCTTATTAAGACAAAACGAGGCCCTCACCGAAGGTGGGGCCCAGGCCCATTTGGCCCATGCCCTTAAGGTGTCCCTGATCATCAACACCATTCTCAACCAGTTTGTTATCAGAAAACTTCAATCCTGGGGACGCTAGCTCTGCTTCACTGTTATTCTGCTGAGGTTTCTGGAAACGAACATTACAGGTTTCAATAACCTTTGAATCCTCAGGTATCCACATCCTGTATCCTCTAGTTCCTAGAGCAAAACCAACTAATATACCCTTTTTAGCTCTTGGGTCCAGTTTCTCCCTTAAAGGCCTAGGTGTTTTGACATACAAAGTAGATCCAAAGGGTCTTAGATATCTAATTGAGGGTTTAATACCTGTATAAAGTTCAATTGGTGTAAGAGTTTGACCAAAGTGACATAATCTGTTTCAAACATCTGTTCTCTGTCAATTGCCGCTCTATTAAGATGTTCCGAAGTGCTATTTTGCTGTGTCATATAAATGTTTGTTTTCTCGTGTTTTATACCTCTTTACAAAAAAAAATCAGTTAAAATACTAGCGATGAATTCTCCACCAATATCCAAGCAAAGAGCTTTAACTTTTTAACCCAGCTGCCTTTCAGTCCTTATAATAAATTTTTGTTAGAGTGTCATGAGTATCCGATTTATGACAAATAGGAAAAATAAACATTCTACAAGAATAATCATCAAGCATTGTCAAGTATTACTTTTCTCCCCTCTTACCAATTACATTAGCTGGGTCCCAAACATCGCATTGCAATAAGTTTAAAGGCGCTTTAGACCTTGTGCATTCTATGGACTGAAAAGAAACCCTTTTGTATCTGCATGGCTCACACTCTAAATTAAGTGGCTTTTTAAGCTTTGTTAATCCTCTCACAGCATCTAAATGGCTGATTTTTAGGATATGATCAACATTTGCGTGACCATATCTTTCATGTCAGGTCATTAAATCATTTGATTTCCCTTAAATTTTAATGGTCTTTCAATGCTAGATGCATATTTGGTTCAATGTCCAGGTATGCATAATACAAGACCTGCTCAAGATTAGCCTTAAAAATTAGTTTATTTTCTGCATAAACTTTAATTTGCCCATTTTCACCAATAAATTTTAATGCGTTCTGGTCAAGCATGGGGCTGGACATTAAATTTTCCTTAATGTACTAGAAAACAATAAATTTCTCATTAAGCATTCATGACCATTAAACCAAATTTTTACATCACCCTTTCCTTCTATGGGAAATTCAACACCATTTACAGATAGAGCCATATTTTCATTAACAGCATCTACAAAATTAATAAACAAATCTGTTATTTGTGAAATGATTACTAACAGCTGTATCCACATTCCAAGCATCTCTGCCAATATTACATCTCAAATTAGCGTCAGCAGGAAAAAGGACAATTTACTCTTACCTTCATTTCGGTGTGTTACGAAATTTGTTGAACCATGGTACTTGCTTAGGTCATTTCGGTTCTTAAATGGATAACCTCTGTCTCGTCTACCACCTCGAAAGACATTATAGTGCAGCTCATCGCTTGATACAGAAGACCCAACAGGCTATGGCACAGGTGGATGTCGATTAATTTTAGACTAGGAGTTCTGTATTTTCTGGATCGTCGATTTGTGCATCATATGATGTAGCACAGCATCATTCCCTATTAAAATGTCCAAACTTACCACATTAGTAGCACTTTATCCTTGACTTCTGTACACTAAACATCTTGTGTTTTCTCCTCTGTAGACACAAACCATCTCGGAAACCGATTCTGGTTTCTTCCCCAACCAACTCCAACAAAACATCTTTATATTTAAATGTATCATCAGTCCATCGGAGGATGTTTTGCACAATGGAGTCAAATTTTGATGGCAGGCTTCTTAACAGTTGATAACACTGGTATGTATTGTCTATAGGCTTACCAATAGATTCCAATTGGTTGAATATCCTTTTGATTCTCGTAGAAAAAATATTCAGTTTCTCATTAGGTTGGATTCTGCACTGGAAAAATTCTCTAAACA
Source organism: Trichonephila clavata (assembly GCA_019973975.1). Classification (NCBI taxonomy): domain Eukaryota; kingdom Metazoa; phylum Arthropoda; class Arachnida; order Araneae; family Nephilidae; genus Trichonephila; species Trichonephila clavata. The sequence continues at coordinate 412,130 of BMAO01014627.1, read as the reverse complement.
ATTGCATATGATATGATCTATTATTGGGTCAGAAGTTGTCCCTCGACAATTTCTAGGCTTCTGCAGGATCGATTACGTTTTCAATAATACTGCAATACTTGGTGTCGATATTCAGATACAGAATTGACAATGCCAGTCGTTGATGTGCATTAAGGTCTCGTAACTCTCACCAATTTTCTTCTTTGTCCTCGGGAGCACTTTCTTTGCCATCCACATTTTTAAAGCAGTTATTTTCATGTGATAAAAAACAAACATCTGTTGAGCACTTGATGTAATTAGATGAGCCCAGTGGTTTTATTTATCAATTCAAAACAGCCATTTTATAAGCAACACCAAGTCCAAAAGTTATTCTTAACACAGAGCATACGTGGCAAAATCTCCAGCCCCACTATCTTGGCAAAAGTCAATAATCTCTGATGGCATCAAAAACTACCTTCAGGTTATAGGATATATGCCCATAACCACTTGTTTTGCCACAACTACATGGCAACAGAGTTGCACAGTAAAGAAAAACCTAAATAATGACTATGTATTCCCTCAGAAATGGTTTATTAACTGATAATAATTCAACAATCCAATTCACAATATTTATAACAATAACTTAGATTTAAATAAGTCAAAAACATCCAAAATATAGCAGATTAAAAACTAGACTCTTGGTCATATAATACATGTCTGCTTGCAAAAGTAGGAGAGAGCATCAATGTAACGTAAATTAGATTGAGATAGAATGGTCATCGGGGCAAATTAGATTGAGAGAGAATACAAGCAGAAACAGCTTGTTTAAATATCTACTGAACCAGAAGTCACTGCCTCCTTAACGACTTCCAATCACGTGATTAAATGTCACGGAAAACATGTGACCGCCACTCCAGTAAGAATGATTGCTAACCGACCACTTAGCTAAAAGGGGATGAGACAATTTAACGTTTTTGGTTAACAGCTTGAAAGTATAGGTGTGTGTTATATGATGATGCGCATTATACGCCGGATTTTATGGTACATTTATGGTTAATAATTTATATTCTTTAGCCACATTTAGGAAACATTTTTGTGGTGTTAGGTATGTTTAATGTATATATGCAATTTCTTTGTTCCCAACTTTTTGTTTTATTTTTAAATATGGATTTTAAATTTCATGTTCTTGGCTTGATCAATTATCATCAATATAGATTTTGTTTTATATGGGCATCATTATATATGGGTTCGTTATCGTTATCTATACGATTTTAAATATTTTTGTAGATAAAGATTAAACTTACCATAAAGATTAATTTATAATTGGCCTTTTTGCTTTGATATAAAATGTATAATCTGTAAAAAATAAATTTTTTTTCTAGATATGCTTTTAGTTCAACCTGTGGATAGCGCACAAAGAGAGATGCCATCTCCTTTCCAATTAAAACGTAAAATTATTATAAAAGTAAGCATAAAATTTGTCAATTGTTAATTTATTATACACTGCCCTGCCAATGAATTAGAAGCCTTAGATCTGTATTTTACTGAACCTTCTTTTACACTTATAACTGCTCTGATTCATTTGTGCATTGAGTCTACATGCTTCAACAGTGCATTTACATTCCAAAGATAATAAGCATTGGTTTTGTAGTTTTTTAGATCTTGTAAATTAGTTGGAATGAGAGTGCTGTTGGATGCGTCTTTCCACCTGATCCCACCCTTTTCCTATGGAGTTCATATACTGGTTTTGCATTTGTAAGGGAATAATTAGAATGATATTCAGCAAACCAATTTTGAATGGTGTCAATTTCTGGCATGATGTATAGTAGAATTATTGTCCAAGATGTATCCTTCACAGTCATGGTAAAAATGCAGCATTGCTGGGTGCATTCGATCTGTTAGTATATCTAGGTATCTCACGGCTGATTGCTTACCATCGAGGAACAACAGGACACCACTTCCATATTAACTGAACATGCCCCATATCATGGTACTCCTACCAGACGCTTGCACAGGGGGAGTAAGGCAAGATGGATTCATGGCTAGGTGGCATTCTGGCCAATTTCGACCTCTTCCACCGGTGCAAAAATAAGGTGTAGTGTGAATCATCTGACCACATTACTCATTTCCAATCCTTAGATGTACAGAGCACTCTTTCCTGACACCACTGGAAACGAATTTTCTCATTTTGTATAAATTCATTCGCATATAAAAAATAGTATTATTTATCTTTTTTTGCAAATGTATTTTGCAACTAATGAATCTTTTAGTTATGTCCTTGAATATTTATTTTTTCCTAGTTGTAAATTAAAATTTTTTTTTTAGCATAAAAAGCTTCCAGATGGTCATGACGAAAGAATCATTCTACGTAATGATGAAGGTAAAAAATTATTCTGAATATCTAAACAATTAATACATTTTCTACTGTAAAAGTTATTTATTGCTATTAAACCAATCGGCTTTAAGTTTGCAGAATTTAATTAAATTTCAAGTTTTTTTTAAATGAAAAGTTTGATTTTATTTACTATATTAAATTTCATTATAGGTGCAGAAACTGATATTAGCAATTCACAAAAAAATGGTATTTTATACTTACAAGACCCAGTTGACCATGAATGGAGGCCTCATTTTTTTATGCTTACTCAGAACAAAATGTTTTACGCCGAAGAATCTGCAGCTGCTGATGATGATGAAGATAATGAAGACTCCCATGCAAAAGATGTACTTATGCTTTGAAAGTTAAAATTGTTTCATTTATATATATATATATATATATTATAATTTAACGAGCCTAAAGAAGTCTTTAACAATCATCATATTATAGATTGTTCATGTTCTATTGATGAGGAAGCAGTCTTTGGTAGTTTGATAATCCAGTTTTATTGCACATTAAGCATATAGTATTCCTACAATACAGGAAGCAGACAAGAAGACACAAAACACAAATAACACATACACTAGTTGCATTTGATTAACACATGATGAAGACAAAGAGCAAAGAGGTCTAATTTTCCTGAATTTTGGTATTTATACTAAGTAGCAAACAGAAGTACACTCACGGGATCTCTGCGGACGGAGCTAGGTATTGGGGGATAGATATAGTTCCCACAGGTCCGGGGGTTCTATCAGGCTGGGCAAGGTCGACTCGGCCTTTCATCCCATCAGTGGGTCAATAAATGAGTACCAAGCTTGCTTAGGAACTAAACATTGGGGAGGGGGGGGGTCTTCAGATTGACCACCTGATCGGGACATCTGCTCATGCTCCTCAGCGCCCAATGGTCACGTATACTGAGATGGGCACAGTAGGCCTTGGCTCTCAGGGCTGTTTTGCCACTGAGTTTAGTTTAGTTTAGATATAGTTCAAGAAATTCCTGCTTGATGGGTAACTAGTTATTAGTTACGTATGAGTCCCAATGGCCAGGACCATTTCAAATTATAAAAACACATGTTCACAAGTTTAAATTAAGAGGAATTAGTACACACATATATATATCATATATATCAGTGTAAAGTAGGTGTATTCTCTCCCATTCTATTTATTCCTTGCAAAATAAACGAATCCCCTAGAAATTTTTTTATGTGTGTAACCAAAAATTTATTTATGATGTAGTTAAATATCTTCTATGTTTCAATAATTAAATCATTGGTTCATTAAAAAAGTTTATTCTTCTGTCAAACAATTATTTTGGTATTTTGGTGTTCTGGTTTTTTATTCATCTTTTAAAAGTTAATTATATGTTTATAGGATGTGGCTAGTGAAGAACTTCATTTTGGTGAGAAATGGTATCACGGTAGATTGCCTGGTGGTCGAAATCAAGCTCAAGAACTACTCAATCAATTTTCTTGTTTAGGTGATGGAAGCTTTCTGGTTCGCGAAAGTGACACGTTTGTTGGAGATTACTCACTTAGTTTTTGGCGCCAAGGGACTGTCAATCATTGCCGAATAAGATCAAAAATTGAAAGAGGCCAAACAAAATACTATTTGATTGATACAATTTCGTTTGATACTCTCTACTCTTTGATCACATATTATCAGTCAAATCAATTGCGAAGCCCAGAATTTTGCATGTATTTAACTGAACCTGTACCTCAACCAAATAAACATGAAGGAAAAGAGTAATAATTTTTTTCTTTTTTAAAAATTATCTATATATGATCATTGATTTTAAAAAGTATTTTATAAATATTTTTGATTAATTTTTTTGTACACATTGTGATTCTAAGGTTATTGAAGCTACATTGTAAAAATATCCTTTAGTAAATAATTTGCATATTTTATAAATGGTATGTTATAACTAACAAGAATCTGCTTTGTTTGATAATATTGGTCTTAATTTACTGATTAAACCGATTATGGCTTTATTATTTATTGTTGTTTTTATCAAACTCATTATTTTTAGCATATAATTTTATCTTGGTATTTTGTGTAATATTGGTGTGTATCATGTCTTTTGTAATTTTTATATTTCTACACATATTTTTTTGTCATAAAGTGTTTAGAAAAAACTTTTCTAAAATATTTACCAGAATTATTGTTAAAAATGTTAGTAACCATTAAATGGACATAAATGTGAATTTGGGAGTTTTTCTGTTACAATTACATTTTAAAAATATTTTGTCTAATTATAGAAAACAGTTATTGAGTAAATGCATTGGCAGTTTTCGATGCATGATGAATCAAAGATGAGATCATGGTTTTGTTTCTGGCTTTTTATAGGAGAAAAATGCCTGTATGTTTTTAATGAAATATTTTTTTAAACTAGCTGCATAAAATATTTTTATTTAATTAATTCATTTTTTAATTTTTTAAACATGTTATCTCACTAAACAGTGACAACATCATCTTTAAGTATCTAGAGGTAATAATATATACAAATGAAATTCTAGAAAAAAAAGTTCACAACAGTACTGAAAGCATAACTGACTTTAGTGCAAGAAAACTGTAGGAACAAATTAATGATTTTTAATTAGGATTTAATAGTAAAAGCTGGTGTCTGAAATATGCATCCTTTTCATTATGTAGAAAATCTGAATACAGTTGATCAAGATAGGTTGAAGTAATAATCACATGCTGTTCATTTGACAATTTTTTTAAAGGTTAATATGTGCATAGCTTTTTTGTAGTGGATTCAAATATACCTTTTTTTTTTGACAGGTGGTATCATTCAAATATGACTAGAGCTCAAGCTGAAGAAATGCTGAAAAGAGTACATTATGATGGAGCGTACTTATTACGCCCTAGTGAAAAAGAAGCGAACTGCTTTGCAATTTCATTTAGAGCAGAGAATAAAATAAAACATTGTAGAATCAAACAGGAGGGAAGACTCTTTACTATCGGAACAGCTCAGTTTGAAAATTTAGTTGAATTAGTCAACTATTATGAGAAACACACACTTTATCGAAAAGTGAAATTAAAATATCCAGTTAATGAAGAAGTAGTTCGGAGAATTGGTGGAGTAAGTGGTTATTTTTTTATGCATATTTATACTTCCAAACGTATTCTATAAATGTTATTTCTTTCTTTTATATTTTAATAAATAAGATAGATAAGGTGAGGTCTGAATGAATTATAATTTCTATTTATAGTTGTCCTTTAAATAAACCTTAATGATTTTATCATTTTTGATCTTGAAATTTGTTTCGTGTAGTTTGGAAGACATATGAAGCATTAGGCAAATTTTTGCTGCAAAATTCACTTGTAGTTTATCATATAAAAAGCCTGTCTTTTATAGCTGATGTTCTACAAATATGACATCCATTTTAATTTTCACAGAATACACTTCCACAAATGTTATGACAAATGTGTGTGCTATTTCTTGTTCTGTTTCCAAATATGGTACTTCAATAATCTCTTATGAAATCATTACTATTCCTATGACCATTCCCTCCTTTTATGATGAAATGCATTGGTCCAGTATTAAAGGTTAAATTTCAATTATTTAGCTAGTTTTATACAGTGCTCTTCCTAAAGTTTGTTTCATTTGTGAAGGTTACAATATGTATTCACTCTAGCATATAGTTGTTTTCTTTCTTTCATGTTTCAGAATTTTATGCCGTAATAAAATTTGATTGTCATTGTACTGAGTTATTCCTTAATTTTACAACATTGGTAATCTAGGTTTGCAGACATTTTTTGATTAAAAGCTTATCAGAAAAGAAATTTATTAAATTTGTAACAATTTATTAAACAATCTTGCATTGCTGTTTTGGTTGATATATGCATGACTATTATAAATAATTTAAATACTGGAACTTCCTTTAAAAAAAAAATGGTTTTACAGTAGATTTATGCAGTACTTAGCTACTGTTTGCAAAATTTTTGACATTGTAGATGCAATCTCAGGTATCTGAAAATTGAAATACAATATTTTAAACTTCAATTTTGGCCCATTAACCAATCTATAACCTAGGTAAGTTAGTACAAATAAATAACCAAAGATGATTCTAAAAATAAAATTAACTAATTCTAGATATTTTGCCTAATAAATGGTAACTGTATGAGCATTGCGCTATGTAGCATAATTTCCTGATTGAGCTACCTTGTGATCAGGTACAAGATTCTGCTCTATACAACTGTGAGACCAATAATACTGCATGCTTTTCTCAGCAGGGTGTTAACATCAGTATTACATTTTAGAAGTCTGTTTTATCTTTCAAAACACCAATTTTTAGAAAAATACACTTGATATGTCAGGAATGAAGTCTGACAAAAATATAAAAATAGATTCTATGTTTCAACACAAAACAAACATTAAAATTGAATTGCGTTATAAGTATACTAAGAGGTTTATCGGCATACATATGTATTGTCCAGCTGTTTTAATTTCAACAAAGTTTCCTGTAGGACATACAAATCTCATTACGAATGTTTTCCCAAAATCAAGTAATCGCAATCTTAATATCTTGATTTCATTGGATGTTGTACTTCAGTTTAAATTTACTGTTTTAAATTTAAAGCTTTTAAAGTCAGAATCAACCAATAGAAGGAGCCATGCAAAACATGTAATCCTGATTATTCAATAACTCAACTTAAAATTTTTATTCTTCCAGGAAGCACATTGTAATTTTTTGCACTAAGGGACACATGTAATCTTTTACAACACTGGCTACTTTAGTCCCACTTTTTCAAAAGAAAGATATTTTATTATTTTAATTAATGAAAAATTAGAAAAAGTTATACATATCTACAGTAAAAATTAATTCTAATATTAACAAACATATCTGATCTATTTGTTGATTTTTTTATGATATATATTTTAGTATATTTATTCCCGAATTTGTAAATCATAGTTGCAGCTCTTATTTTGAAAAGTGAACCAATTTCCTCTGCTATATTTTTTGTAAATGCTTTGAAACCAGAAAAAACTTTTCAATGTCAAATATATATATATATATATTATGCTTTTTACATATTTTTTCTTGCATGACTTATGATTTTTGACTTTTTCAATATAAAAATATTAACCTTCAATTAATTCTTATGGATTGTCATCAGATATACACATTATTTAGAATATAGGTTTCGAAGCTTTTTTGAACTAGCGTCCCTTTTTTTCCAGTGAATATATCGATACCCCCCCCCCCCTCCAGCGAAATAAGAGCGTACATAATGCATGGGGAATGCAACAATTGAATTTTTAAAAAATATTCTATTACTAATAGAATATATTTTTAAATTTTTTTTCTAAAGTTCCAATATTGTTTACTGTTGAATCTTAAATAACTATTGCCAGGAACATATTTAAATGTGTAACATTATGGTTGAATCTTAAATAACTATTGCCAGGAACATCTTTAAATGTGTAACATTATGTATTTTAGTCGTAGATAGTATATTGTTAGAACTGAAATGCTATTGAATTTCTTCTGTATTTAAAAGAGAGGAATAAAAGTTTTAGCTTACCTGTTATAAGGACAAGCATGGGCTTTGATGATATGAAGTAATCCATAATAAACATACATGTACACTACAGAAATCGTAAACAGTTATATACATTGGAAAGGGGGGGGGATGCTAAGAATGCAAGTTAGACCCAGTTTAGTCTTAGTTTATGACTCATCAACTCTACAAGTAATGGAAATGAAATATATGCATATATTTAAATGTTTGAATGAAAAAGTATAGTTCTTGTTATAGGAGCTCGAAAATTATGCTGCATGTTATTTATAAACGTTATTTATCAAAAACTTGTTATAATTGAATTCCTACCAGCATTTGTGGCTGTTTTTAATTACTAGGCTTTTGTTAACTTTACTGTCTTATGTATATGAGATATTTCATGTGACATTGGACAACATTAAAAGTTTTAATTCAATATAAAAAAGTAAAAATTTATATATCATTAATTTTTTTAAGGTAGGTCCGTATGTAATATATAATCTTTAAGTTTTTCATTCGCTTCCCCAGTGCCGGATTACTCATTAGGCAGAGTAGGCAATTGCCTATGGGATTTGCCCCTTTAAGGGCCCACAAGAGCGTTTTCTGCTTTCTGTTAGTGCTCCAAAAACAGGATACAGGGCCTTGAGAATTCGACTGCCTAGTGGCCTTCATGTCTTTTAATCCAACACTGCACTTCCTGAACTACCGAAATAAGTGAATTTTCGCACACGTCACATGATAGAAATTACATGCAATCAACATAAGGTAACCAGTATCAAAGTTTACTTTTGTTAGTACATAATCAACCTGTTTGTATAGTCTTTTTTTAGACTATATTTAGTTTATCTGCCCATGCCCCTCCGTGCCATCTCAACACCCCCTAATTTTCGGTCTTTTACTACCCCTCTAAAAGCCTCAAACGCCCACAATGGGGTGTTATCGCCCACGTTGAGAACATATGGCTTAGAATCTGTACTGATGTAGTTTAATTCAATATTCTGATAACTTAAATCGCTATCATTTTTCGAAAATGAATCTGAATCCTTGTTTTTTTCTCCTGATCTGTTTTGTAAAATACATGAATGGAAAAATAAAATAATAGCTCACTATAATGCAGTATAATAAAATTATGTAACAAAACTGCAAAACATGATCGAAAAAGTTTTTTTTTTTGTTGTTGTTGTTATGAGTGGATGCATGTCCTAAGGTGTACTGCATAAAATTAACAAAATAACTTCAATTTAACCTTAAATATATTAAATCAATGCATGTCATAAAGAAGGGAGGGAATGGATTGAGAAACAACAGACCCCCAGACTGCTTTTTAAGTGTGTTTGATAACAATATAAAAATAACTTACTTATAAAATTTTTGCAGGCTTGCTTGTTGAAAGGTTGATGAATGGTGAACTCATCATTTCACTATGGTACAAAACTATGAAGACCATCGCCAATAAACGCTTGTATAATTCGAGTAACATAAATTTAAAATTCAATTCAGTTTTGTATGGCTTTTTTAAATAAGCATTGCAATCTTAAATGCATTTTGTGGTTAATTTTATTTCAAAAATATCTTGTTTTCACAAACTTTGAATGATTATTATTTATTTATTTTATTTAATGTAGATATTTTTAAAATATAATATCTGTTGTAAAATTTATTTTTCTATTGCACCAATGCAATTTTCATAGTGTTTCATTAATTATGTCAGGAAGTAAAATTCATATTTTAAAATTGTTATCTTAGTATTCAGAGCAAGAAATTGATTAAACGAACACACAATCTCTTCACATGGATGCTTATTTTTCGATATTATTATTAATATTATTGTTAGCTAAATCATAACTTTACAGAATTACTCAAATAAATTATAGTTTATTATAAACATTTTTATGGCTGATTCTTCATGTGTAGTTGCAGTAATTGCTTTTCTAAAATTTTATTATTTTCTTTATGTCAATCATCAAAGCATAGGAAAAAATAGTGAAAACAACATTTATGCTCTTGGAATATGCACAACTTCAAATCGAGTCCCCCCATTTTTTAGATCCCTCTCCCAATTTATTGTTTTATAATTTTGAAAATTAGAATATTTAATTACTCAACAATATTTAATATTAAAAAAATGAAATGATAATTTTGCTAATAAATGGTAATGGCAAAATTTTCCTTTTTATCAAAATGTTTTTAAATGCTTGAATTCTACCCTTTTCCCGCTTTTATTTGCTTCTTGATGGTCCTGGTTGCCTAACAGCTTTATTTTTTGTAACTGCATGGTTTTCTCATTCTTGGTATATATCACAAATTACCCTAGTGTTTTGCATTTAATGTCAAATGTTTTTTTTAAAAAAAATTTGCATTATTTTTATTCCAGGAACCTGAATATTCACCTGTATTATATGGACACCCTGGCATGTACATGGATCCTAACTGCTTTATTTCTAAGGTTTTGTTTCTTTGAGTTATATTTAATTGAATGAATTTATTTTGAATTTTATTTTACTGATTGATGTGTAGCTAAACTGAACCCAAGTTTTAACGTGAAATTATTTGGGGAAAAGTCAAACTCTTATAACGACTGTAAAATTCAACTATTTTAATTAAATTGTATTTTATTTTCTTCATAGCTTCTTTGATTCCTGGAAATATTTGTTTCTCTTTGTCTTAGCTTTCGTTTTTAAACATAAGCATTTGTTGTGGGAGTTTATATGTTGTGAACTTTTGTATTTTTGCATGTTTTTTTATGTTGTAAGCTTGTTAGTGATTTCTTTTAGTTTATTAGCCTGTATGTGAATTTTTATTGTTAGAATCTTTTAAGTTTTAGGATTTATGTGAATTTTCGTATTGTAGGCTTTTATATAAATTTTTATATTGTAGGCTTTTTTTGTGAAATTTTGTATTGCATTTATGTTGTGTACTTTATTATTGTATTTCTGTTGTTATTTTTAAGAATTTTCCACACATACATTATTTATCCAATAAATGCAGTAAAAGGCAATTATGTCTTCATTTGGAGGAGAAAGTTGTTTTTTTACATTTCCTTTTTTCTGTTCATTCTATTGAAAAAAATATTCCCTCACACTGCAGTTAATCGATGCAAACATGTTTCTGTCTATTTTTTTCTTCTTATTCTACGAATCCTGCTTAATATATTTTACTGTTTCCTTTATGAAATTTATATTAGAAAGTCTGTTGCACCAATATTTATCAACCTGGATAGAGACTTGCTACCAAGCATGAACAAATTTTTTTCTCCTGTAAGAACAGAACCTCATCTTCAAGTTAAAGAAATATGTATTTACTGAATAGAAAATTATGTGTGTTGAGGTATTTAGAATTTGTAATTGAAATTTACGATATCACAATTATAGTATGAAAGTGCCATTTTATTGAACAATTTTAAAAAGAGATTTTCAAATATTTTACTTCAATTACTGGAGTAGCTTTACCAGTTTTCCTTTGTACTTATAAAATTTTTATATTCAAGTTGTTTTTTCTGTTATACATTTCTTGATTTCCTATAGATCACAGTGAAAGCCTTATATGATTATCGTGCTCAGCGTGTAGATGAATTGTCTTTTTGTAAACATTCCATAATTACTAATGTGGTCAAAGAAAATGGTGGCTGGTTCAAAGGGGATTATGGCGGAAAAAAGCAGCATTGGTTCCCTGCAAATTATGTTGAAGAAATAGAGCCTCAAGAAAACAGTGATGAAAATGTAATAGTTGTTTCTTTTCTAGTTCTCATTTCTGAAATTTTTGTGTGGAGGTGTTTGTTTTTTCCATATATATTTGCAGAACTATCTATTTTCTATGTCTATTCTTTTGCAATTCTGGAAACAAATAATTTTTATGATTTATTCAGAAATTTTAATATATAGTAGTAGTAATCTTGTGTTTTATTTAATGTTTACGTATGTATGCATCTGTGTAATATGTAATTGTAATTATATACTAATTTTACTTTTAATATATAATGTAACTCAATTATAAAATTATTTACATATAAAACATATAAGATAATGTATATTTCATCTGTAATATATATTTTATCTGTTTCTTCATCTATTCAACACGATTGAAAATAAATTCTTAAAGCATGCTTGGATATATGAAGAAAATGATAAGAAATTATGAAAGTTTTCAGTATGAAGTGAAGTTCAGCATGTAAAACGAAATTCATTTTTAAAATTATTGGTTAATATTATCTCAAACATTTTTTTTTGTCAAAAATTTCCAATTTCTATCGAATTTTTGTAAATCATTTGTTTATTAATAAATAGTATTTCATGTAAATATATATTTCAAAGTTTGTTGATGTGTTAGTGTTTTTTCTGATCACTAAGTGCTATTTTTAACAACATGTTTTGATATACAATTGCTATGTAGCTTTGGTAGCTGAGCTTATTTCCTCATAATATTTTTTACTTAAAAGACAATATTTTTTATTAATTATTAATTTCTCTAATTTGACATTTATGTTAATACAGAAGGTATCCTAATTAATTTCATCGTTTTCAATTAATTTGTATTTGAATTGAACTTGCTGTATTTTTTGTGGAAGTTTTTAGAGTATGTATGTTCTCTGTATATGACTTGCTTTTTTTATAGATTGTGTATTGATGTTTTTTATTGGCAGTTATTTTTAGTTTCTCCTTTTGAAGCTCAATATATTTTGTTTATAATGATTGAAAAATGCTTACTCCAGAAAATGGATTTGAAAGTAGATTAAATGTTGAAAATAATTTATGTGTAGCATTCATTATATTTTTAATGAATTATGTTAAAATTTCAGGAGTTTAATGACAGCATATTTAATTAATTACTTTTACAACTATATAATATTATAAAGGAAATATCCAAATTTTTAGTCTTCAAATATTCTAATAATGAAATTTATTAAATTTTTTCTAAAAAACGGGCTATTTTACCTCATTGATTAAAGTCACCAGCTTTTCTCGTGACCTACCTCTAGCATTTGTAATTAACCAGCTAAAGTACTTTTCTAGTCTTGTTGTCAAATTTTAGAATTATTTATCTTATTGTGAATAATTCATTATGGTGATATTAATGCAAACACAAAAAATAACTGAAGTATTAAAAAGTTCTTTCTGAAAACTCTTAAGCTTAAATTTTTAACCAGCATAACTTTAAGCTTTGTTTATTATAATTTGTTTGTTTGATTCAATGGTTATGTAAAGTTTTTAAAATTTAGCAACATGTTTTCAATTTAAAGAATCAGTGGTACTGAAAAGTTGCTTTTTCAAACTTGTTATTTGAAGTTTTCGGTTTGAATTCTTTTTAAACAGATATTTAATTTATTTACATTTTTTTTTTTTACCTTTTTTTTTCATTTTCAATATCTGCAATGAAATGAACTTATATCATTTAACTTTTGGTCCTCAATTTTAAAAATTTAATTTTTTTTCAGTCAGCTGAAGCTATGCCATTAGGAAATTTGCAGAAAGGTAGCATTGATATTCTTGATTGTACTGTAGGTAAGTACAGGAATTTTTTTAAGTGTTGTGTTTGTAATTGGATTGAGGAAGGAACTTCTTTAATTAAATGGGCTTAATAATATAGTATATTGTTTGTTTTAGCAATTTCATTAGTCATGCTGATCTAAAAAATCACTAAATAATGTTACAAGTTTTAATTAAAGTTAAATGCAAATTATTAACTTTTTAGGAGATTCATTTAAGATACAATGTACAGAATTATATCACATATATATGTATGCAATATATTTACAGTAGGAACATTTTCATTTTAATTAGTAGTGATGAAATGGTCGTGGCCGAAAAATTAAAAAGAGGCTTGTTCGTGATCACATTGTTTATTTGAGTATGCTTCTCATACTCAGCCAAAAATACAAGAGAGGTATTATTCAATTAGCAAGTATTTATATATAGGGAAGAACCGGGGAAAATACATTGTAAAAAATACAGTCACGTGTCTAGGTGAAGGGAATAACTAGTTATTTATAGAAATGACATCATTGTTTAGGGAATATTAATCCGTATTACTAAAAGTGCATGAAAACCATTAAGGATCCTATATTTCTTGGAATCGCTAATAAATCTATCAAATTTCAAGGTCTAAAGAATCAGTAATAAACCAACATGTTTTTAATGCTTGAGAAAGAGACGCGTTTCATAATAGGGTTTTAGGATTTATTGATTAGATGTTATGAATAAAGGATATACGAATTATGAGTTGATATTAATTTAAGTTATTACATATATATATATATATATTGATATACAATATATGTGTGGAATTATATCTTATATTTACTCTTGAAATGTTTTTAAATCAGCATTAATAGAGAATTATCAATATAGAAGAACCAGATAAGATATGCATTTTCAATAATATTTATCCTGTTAATGGGAAGTGAATCTTCAGTGTAGTAATGAATAAACTATGGTTTGTGGCCATTTGTCGTTTGATGAATGATTTATTGAAAGGCATATCAAGAAAAAAATTGAAAAGGGCATGAGAAACTTAATTTTTTTATATAATATTATCAATAGGTATAAAATAATTCTTTTTTGTTTTGTTTTTATTAGCTAATTTAAACATAACTTTGCAGTCTTTCTTTGATTGATAAAGAGTTTAATCAATGGAAATGGATAAATGGAATGTCCCATCTGATGCAATTAAAAATGCAACCTTTTACATTTTTTGTTGTCAATCAGCTTCCTTTATTTTAATAATTTATATTCAGTTACTTTTTTCTTCTCTTGATATTCCTTCTGATATATATGTGTGAATTAGCTTCTGGAATATGTATGTTTAAAATATATGTTTATGAATATGTGTGCATTTCTGGATGTTATATAAAATTTCTTTTTTAATATTTGCAGATATAGCAACAGTTTCCAACAGAGATAAAGATTATATTTTTAGAATAGTTTCTCCTCGGCAAGTCACACCTATTGAAATTGCTGCGGCAACTCGTGAAGAAATGATGGAATGGGTTCAAAAAATAAGGGAAAATGCTCAGTCAGCAAATGACATGGTAAACTATTCCTCATTTTCATCCACCTTGTAATGCCTGTCGGTTCCTGCTTCCCTCAGAAACCCCAGGTCTACCTTCGGACCCGGCTAGGTGTGTGGGAGAAACTGAATAATCACTAATTCACTCTAATTATTTTATTGTCACTAAAATATCAAGCAGACACAATAACAATCTAATTAAGATGACAGATCAGATAGTAGAGCACGGAGGTGAGACTCAATAACCTTGGGCCAATAATACGGACCCTCAACTGATTCTACGATAACTTAAGCAAGCTCAATATAACTACGTCGCTCAATAATAAGCTAAACTTCTATGAAAATAAGGATAACGATACCTGTACTTTTATGAAGTCAAGTCCTACAATTGAGTCTTGGAAGGTGATCCTTATCTGGATTTAATCACCGTCGATTGATCCACTCAGTAATCTTCAGTTAATTAACTCCAAATGCATTTAATCATTTCACGATCCTTCACTCTCTAAGTAGTCCACTAACTCTTAAAACTCGCGAAAACAGAATTTATATAATATACTTAATTTGCATAATCATGCTTTCCTCACTCGGTAAAAGTTGGTTGATAATATTGTTTCCCCAGGAGAATCCCCAAGGGGTTAGTAGAGCCGCGTATAGATCCGTCACAACCCTCTCTGAGAAGAAAACGTGATTTATCTTAGGGTCTACATGACCCGATTGAAATTACATTAAATAATTAACACTTAAAAACAATGAACCTGTATTAAAACTTTTACTGATTAACTTATAAATTTTAATTGAACTATCACCTACAAAATTCAGAACTTTGAAAGGCACTCTACTAGTGATCGACTATCTTGCACAGAACATCCGTACTGTGCATCCAATTCGAGTGAGTATCAAGGGAAAAGCCTTCAAACAAGAAAGACAAAGAACCTTGATCATGCACTTTACTTAAGTACTAATTGAAATTTTTTTTACATATCATAGTTCTTCTCACGACATTATCCTTTTTTGTCAGCAACCATACATATCTTCTAACTACAGCCAAGGTTTCGGGGACTATCGCCCTAAAAGGAAACTTGATCAATTCATCTTCAAAAATATGACATTCTACCCACATAAACATTTTCAATTTCCATATTTACAAATATGGTAAACCTTATATCCAATCTATACAATTTCATATCAATCGACCCTCATCTGGTTTCATTTTTACAAAAACTCCAGACCAATCGCGCTGCGTTGTTGTGTTATTGTTAGTTATCCTAATTATGCTGTGTCCCGAAACCAGATAATATATACTTATACACTTTAATAAATACACACAAAAATATGCACCTTCAAACATACAATATATTACAATAAACAAGCAAGTAATTCTCACATATAAAGCCAAGTCTTAATCTGTAGCAAAACAAATGCAAACAAACTTTTTCCACAATTTGGAAAAAAATTTACATACAAAAGTTCATCTTTCCAACAATAAGAAAAATGCACTTATCGCAGTGACAACTTTTGTACACTTTATAATTTACGAAAAAAATTAGACTAGCCCACATGGGAAATACTCTGAACTATCTGTCACAGAGAAAAAAAAATAACATAGAATTATACTACCTGGCCATTCTTATATCCATCCTGCATAGGCTCCGTCACCTGCTACCGCTTCTGTACTGGTTGACCTTGTCCTAAGCGGTTCTCCATCTGCTCCGACCTCCTGGTTTTCCTTTGCTCCGTGTGTACCTCATGCAGTTGATAAGTTCCTCTAGGACCGTTCTGTTCTGCTGGGGTATTCTGCTTCTTGCTGCTGTCCACTCGACGTTGGCTCTGAACATTGTAAGGGCAGAGGCACTCCTGCTGGACTGGACGAAATCTGTTGGACCTTGAATATCCTGCATCCTTTCGATGTAATGGGCCTAGGACTGCTCTGCTGGCATCAGGTTGTCTTTCACTGGCATCCTTCCTAAATCTCTTTGTCAACAGACAAAATGGCATGGATGAGGCCACTTTCCTTTTGATCCTAGATCTTGTTGCCTGTAGTCTTTTATTCTGCTGCTGCTCGACCCAAAATGCTGGCCTCTGTCTTTTCTCACGCTCCTTTATCACTTGTTTTTTCTTCCTGAAATGAGCCGTATTAGCTCTCGAAGAAACAGTCGATTCGGTCCGCACACGCTTCCCCTGTCTCCCCTCCCCTCTATTGAGCCTGTCCCTGGCTACATCTCTACTACCTTCCAAATCTGTTGATCTTGATCCTCTTCGACTATTCTCAACCCTTTCCGACTGTACTGCCGTCGGCCGCCTAACATCCGACCTTTCTGATTGTGCTGCCCTAGGCTGACTAATTTCCGAACTTTCTGATTCGCTGACACTCTCCTCATTTTCCCTTTGATGGTAAATCCCCACCTGGTCTACATTCACCGTTATTTGTTTACCAAATTTCTATATAATGAAACTATTATTCACTCTTAAAACTTGATAGGGGCCCTCAAACTTTGGCATAAATTTACCCACAATTTTATTACTAGCTGAGCTCAATGGGTGTGTTTGAACCAATACACGATCATCAACCTTTACATCATCCTCACCTGTCCTCTTGTAATATTTTGCCCATTTTTCCTGTTGCTTCCTAGTATTTCTCCTAGCCTCCTCAAATAATTGTTCTATGTTACCACACACCAAGTCTGATCCATCAGTTACCATCACTAATTTCTGAAATAGGGTAATTAATTTTTGACCTAAAAATAACTCTGCCAGTGTTTTACCAGTTGTTTCATGCACTACCATTCGTAAAGCGTAACCAAATTCCTTAGAAATTTGGCCCAATTGCAATGATTTTCTTCTATAAAACTAGAAATCATTTGTTGAAGAATACGGTTAACTCTCTCTGTCTGATTAGATTGAGGTCTATATACCACCGTTTTAACATGTTTTATGTTCAACCTGCGACACACATGCTCAAAAACTTCGGATATCATTTGGGAGCCGTTATCGCTAATTAACTTTACAGGAGCTAATTAACTTTAAAAGTTTAATCATTTGCTAATTCCAACATTATCTTCCTTTCATGTGAATTTTTAATTTGTATCATCCCTCCTTCATGGTATTTCAAATTTAATGACCAACACTGTACTTATATTCAAGAATACCTCCCTTAGTGCTGTTAATTTAAAGTACCACATTAAATTAATTCCCAGATAATATAAAGCCTCAAAAAATGAAATTAGATGAAAAACTCAATTTTTTTTAAAATTCGCAGTTTTTAACTAAAATTTCAATCATTGGTTAAACTGTGGTCCGCAGACCCCTGGGGGTCCACAGCACTTCTCTAGAGGTCCGTGGAGTCTCTCATGTAACATTGAGATTTCCCTCATTTACAGACTCTGAAAGACCTCGTGAAAAAATTTAAAGATGTGCCATACTAGACTAGATTACTAAATGGTCTCAAATGAAGGAACTCTTCTACTTCAAAATCTCGATGGTCTGCAATTCCCCACTGATACATGAAGGGGGCGGAGATTGAAAGTTTAAGTACCAAGGGTGAAAACGTAGATAATAAGGTTCAACACATGGGAAAATAGTTACACTGGGCTTTTATTTCAAGTGAATTATAACTTTCTTTTTTTTTTTCACCTGGAAAATTTTCATTTCCCCTCCCTGTCGTATGGGTTTCATTTTTCTCTTTTTATAATATTTTGTTCTGTATTAATCTATTTTTATAACATATAATTATGTGTTCTAAACGTTTGATAAAATAATTTAATAAACATTTGTTACGTAGAGTAGTGTGTGTTCTAGAGAAAGAGATTTGTGTATATTTATAAATAACAATTTATATCAGGATCTCAAAATGCTGCAGTTGAGTCTAATTTGTTTCAAGTATCCATTTTTCTTATTATTCTACTAATGTAATTGAAAAAATTAGAATGTATTAAGCATTTTATAAACTCATATATTTTATGAAAATTTATATCTTATTTCATTCTCCCCCCCCCCCTTATTTTACAGTTGCAACATAGTAAGAAACTGGAAAGAACTCTAAGGATTGCAAAGGAATTGTCAAACTTGATTATATATTGTAGATCTATGCCATTTAGTCCTGAAAGTAAGTTCTTATTGATAGTTGGTCTTCTCTTTATTTGATAGTTGGTTTTACATTATTTATGCTCTTTTTGTACCGTTTTCATTTGTATGTACTAATAAATGAAAAGTTTGTACACAGATATATGTAGACTCTAAATGGTCTGTATATTATAATTATATATTTGTAAGGTTAAAATTGTTATCTCCTAAGAGATGGAAGTTCTATGTAAATAAGTGTTAATTTGAAGGATTTCATCTGTTAACTTGTAGGTAAGTTAGTCAGTATCAATTCTATGCATTTTATGAAAAAAGGATTTATATATGGAATATCATATGATAGGAAATATTTTTTGATTGTGTTTAGAATTATAAAAATTTATATTTTCCCCCCATTCATAAAGGAATTGGAAACTTTTGTGAAATGTCTTCCTTCCCTGAAACGAAAATTGAAAAATGGGTTGGACCGGGTGCAAACTGCAAGTTTCTTCTAAAATATCCTTTGTATTTATATATTTCATGATTAATTTTTTTTTACTTATAATATTTTCTGTTTAGGCTAATTTAAATATGAAAATTTTTTAAAAACTACTTTGATAGTTTAATATTTATGGTTCCTTCTATTTTCCTTTATGAAATTAAGTAATGAAGTCCAAGACTATGGAATAAAGAGTGAAAGATATTATTATCACTTTCAGTTTGAAATTAAACTGTTTATATTGTTTATTATAAAATTTTTGCTTTGACATCTGTCATTTTGTGTAAATAATGTAGTAAATTTATTCAAAATGTTTATTTTATTCTTTAATCCTGGGCAAGTATCATAAATTACAACTTAGCCGAGTCTATCCTAAAGGAAGTCGCATAGATTCATCTAATTATGATCCAGTGAAAATGTGGAATGCTGGAGTGCAGATGGTAGCTCTAAATTATCAAACAGGAGGCAAGTGGGAAGAAATTTCATGTTTAAAACTATTTAATATTTTTACAAATAATTTTTATTAAAATATGAAGCAGCTATAAGATCATGTCATTTATAATATGGTAGTGTTTGTGAATTTTGTTTTTCGTTTGAGGGAGAATAGTGTTGTAAACTAATTAAAATTATTTGAATATACATTAATAGTATTGAATTTTTTTCAATATAAGGTATAACATTTGAAAAGATATATATCTGTTTAGTTAAGTACAGACTATATGTTTTTGTGCCTATCATAACTCAGAAATTATTTTTGAAAACATCTGAAATTTTAAAACCTAATACCACTGAGTTACTAAAGCTACTTATCTTTTTACTGTGAATTTTTCTAAAAAAATTAAGTAGTTTTCTTATGTATATGTGTTGAGTTTTATTAATTGCATATCTAATATAACTCATTTGTCCATCTTGATTATTTTTTTAGATAGAGCCATGCAGCTGAATCAAGCTCGATTTATGCAAAATGGCAGGTTAGTGTTACATTTTGGCTAAGTGATGTAATCTCTATTTTGTTTACTTAAATTTTTATCTCATCTTTGTTTCTTAAGCATATTTTCTATTGACTACATACAAATTTACTTTAAACTAGTCATTTCTTAGAATGTTATATCACTTTTTTTCTGCTTTTGAGGGGTGAAAAATGGCAGTGTTCTTTGTGCTCCTCCAAAATTTTTATCTATCCTTTTCATAATCAATATTTTAAAAATCTTATATTTAAAACTCTAGTCTTTATGCCACCTTTTGTGTATTTTTTAAAAGATTTTACGCATTCATATTAGATATTTTGCCTTACACATTTCATTTTATTTATTAGGTCAACCATATTTACTGGTATGGGATTTTATTCTTCTTTATATAAGTTTTCTTAAATAAATGAAATAATGTGAATCAAATAGATTTTGCAGTTAATTATTAAAAAATCCTTTAAGTTTGAATTGAAAATTTTGCTGTGATATATTATGAAGCCTCTCAGTGGCAAATAATTTTTTTCCTAGCAATTGAATATTGATACATTCTTATATTGCATCAATCAGAAGTTTTTTTAAATCGAATTTCTGTAATAGACTAACTGTTTGAAGCTTAAGTTTTAAATCATCTTGACCATCAATGTTCAAGAAATAGTTTTATCTGAATCATAATGAGTAATATTTAAAAGATCTGAAATATTTTAGGTAAGGATGAGAAGTCCAGATATTGTGGCATGTTATTTAATCATCATGTAAAATTTTTTTGAATCTGTAATCTGACTGAATACAATCTAACAAAATAGTTTTGAAAAAATAACAGATAACTGAACTATATTTTAATGAAAATAATAAAGAATCTCTAAACCTAATATAATTGTAGATTTAATTAAGCTTTTAGTAAAAACTATATTATTGTTGAGAGGAAAACAAATCATGGCTTTGCATCAATTAATTTGTGACTCAAAAAGATAGTACAGCATATAACAGTTTTTCAAAAAATCCCAGTTTAAAGATGTCTTCTAAATTCTTGTCATGTTAAAGTTTTGATATTTTACTCATTTTTATAATATTCTGCATTAAATAATACTCTTGCATGATTCATTTCAGTTTTCAGCACAGTTGTTGTTAATTGTTGTATTTTCTGCTATTTTGAAGTATTGTATTTTCTAAAATTTGATAAGTCAGAATATTTTGCAATTTGTACTAGTTAAAATCCTATGAAGTTTCAGTTCTAGCCAGGTTATAAGCGAATTAACAGCAAAGGTAAATACTAGATTATTACTAATTGTAAATAACTTTTAACATTTTTCTAACTCAAAACATTGAATTTTTTTTTGGCCAGGCCATAATTATTTTTAGAATTATTTTGTAGGTTAGAACAGTGGTCCTTAACAATCCGGGCTGTAGACCGGTACCGGTCCATAGATCAAATAGTACTGGGCCACCCAAGGAACATTAATTTTATTTATTGTGTTGCGTTTCTCTCGGGTTTGTGTGACATTCCGTGGAAATAACTTTATATTTCTTTTTTTGGCATAACTGTATTTTACTGAAGACATATAAACACAAATTAATATTATTGAATTAAAACAATCTAAGACAAGCAATCAACATCCTATCCTCAGCAGGCCTCTGTAAAATTATCAAACGTTGACGGATTCGCGGCGATAAAAATTTTGGTAACTGTTGGGTTTAGTACTCTTAACAGCACTTTTTGTTTTATGACAATACATGTATGAATAAATATTAATGATAATATAAAATTTTTCTTTAACAAAATATATTTTGTAAGTGAAAAGTGATATGAATATAAAGTTTCTTTCGTATTGCATGTCTCTACATTTGAACTGCATCATTTGTCACCTGCTTTACTCTAGTCAAACATGTGTTACATTACTTGATGACTTCAAAGGCATCTCTCCTAAATCATTTACTCCATGAATGTTATGGAGTATAAATTTTTTTGTTTGATGATTTTCACCCTTATTTCAATGTTTAGCTTGAAATTCCAATTTATTTTTATCATTAAGGAAACTTATATCATTTGTTCATGTGTTGTACATAGTAAGATTCTTATTTCATGTAAGAAAGGTTTCATAAAAAAATTTATAAATAAAAGAAAAAAATTAAAACATTATCGTTTATTTATCAATATTTTAGGATATTTAAATTACTAGGTTATGCAAAGAATAAACAAATACATTTTTGGCTTTTCAACTTTCAGCATGCCAAAATATTGAAAACTATATTGATCTGTATTATTTTAATTGTATATATTATCACTTAGGTATTTCTTGCTTATTTTATATATGCATTTCTAAATACATTGGTGCCTAAAATTAAGGCTACAAATGTAAAAAATGTGATATATTGAGAAATAAATTTTTACACACATATATTTGAATGAGACGGGGAAATAATAGCAAAGCAACAAACCTTGTAAATATGCAATTGAGAGCAGCATTGGTGAAAACAAGATGAATCAAAGCCTGAGACTTGTTGGATTAATAAGGTTCGGGGTAACTTTGTACAGCTTTATAGGCAGCACAATGAACCCTCATAATGTTAATGAGGATTTCGAACTGTAATTGTAGAAATGACTTCCATTGTTCCCAAAAATTTTTTTGGGGGGGGGGGGAGGGGCAACATGCAGTGGCTCTTTCTAAAGCATCTTTAACATTCTCTTTAGGATAGAGCTCTGGTGACCGCACATGTTACATCATAGTGAATATATTATTTTTTGCCAGCTAATCATCAATATGAGTGCAGCTTTGTATGCTCAGAGCATTATGATCCGTGTAAAAGCAAGTTGGGGGTCTGTCAGCTTCTCGAAAAAGCCGTATAAATGGTTTGAGAATCTTATTTCTATTGCAGTCCTAATATTTGCAATGTGGTAGTGGGGAGATGTGCAGTTTTTCAACAGGAACCCTCTCCATATGAGGATGCCACTGCTATCCAAATGGATTTCTCAGATGTTTTCGAAGATTGCATTTACAATGCTGGTGGCTTTTATCAGCATTGTGAATGCTGATAAAAGCATACTAAGAACTGCTCTATGTC
This sequence comes from Trichonephila clavata, assembly GCA_019973975.1. Lineage (NCBI taxonomy): Eukaryota > Metazoa > Arthropoda > Arachnida > Araneae > Nephilidae > Trichonephila > Trichonephila clavata. Next base: position 388,708 of record BMAO01014627.1, on the reverse strand, counting down.
CTGAATCTCGACTAATTACTGAAGAGACAGATTAATCTTAATTTGTCCAACAATGGTGTTTCTAACTTCATGACGGGCAGGTTCTCTTGTAATGTTTCATGTTTCACCCTGCTGATCTCTTGAATTAGTGCTTTGACAGGTGGTCGTTTCACTGCAAAACTACTTATTCATAATTTTTTTAATGCATAAAAACCAGAGTAATTTAATAAAAATGTGTCTGGAAATGATCTTTTAAGTTCTAAATGAAATTTACAGTTGGCAATACTACAAAATTAAAATTTTAAGTTTATCTAACATAATGGTCTTTTGACCATAAGAAACTTTGTGTTAAGTAGCTTTTGTAAGTGTGAAAGATGCAAAAATATTTAGTAAAGCTTATTTTTTAGAACTTGAATAACTTCACATATAATACTCCTTATCCTTAGAAAATGTGTACAAACATTTTGATCCACAGCTTCTTCTTATTGGTTTGGTATAATGAATTTACTGAAATAGTTTGTTTCTATTCCAGCCATGATGCTATAAATGCAGGGTAATGTTTGAAAATGGTATGGAGGGTTGTTTATAACAGAAAAAATATATGTAATGTAACAATAGCATGTAATAAACAACGTGTCAATGAATAACACATGTGCAATTCTATTTAAAGGCTAAAATTTTTCACTATCTCTTTAGTTTCCCCTTCAAAGAAAAACTTATTTTCGATCTATTTATGCTCTTTCCCTTATGTATTGTCATACATTCTTTCTTTAATTATTAAATTTTATTTTTTATACAATTTTTTTATATTGGTTTTCTTATGTCATACATTATTGCATAGTTTTTTCATCATTACATGTTACATTGAATTATTTTGCATTCTGTTAATATTACTAATATATAGAATTTATGTATGTAGTTTCCAGGTTCATCACAAGTAGCTGAATAGTGCAGCTTTAATATTCACTCACTCACTCCAGGTTCATCGATAAAATATTTATAATTTTTTGTATCCCATATTTTGCTCTCTTATTGTAAAGTTATTCAGTATTTTTTATATATAATTATCAAAGTTCATACATGGGATTTACTTGTTAAAAATAGGTAACAGTTTTACAGATTTGGGTAATCACATTACTTAAAGCATTTAGACTGCAATATATGGATGCACAAATTATCTCATCTTTTTATGTCCTAAAGGGGCAGTTTCGCTGTGACCTCCCCCTTCTGAGACAACAGGCAATTTCTAAATTTTTCTTTAATGCATGTACCTAATTCATTTGATCACAGTAATGGATTTCATGCACTATTTTATTACCTTAATAAAAATATACCTCTCAAAAAGTCCTCTCAACTAATTATTTGTCCGAACCCAATTTGTTTCTATGAACGATAATGCCTGAATACAAAGTTTGCACTTCAATAATTACCTCAATAATTCAATCTTTTATTTGAATTCTGTGATATAATTTAAATTTTTGTTAGTGATTTGTTTTTTATTGTTAGTTGATTATTAAACTAGTATGCTTTAAGGTCTCTTTGTATCTTAATCTGTTTTTACTATAATATTACATCATTGGAATTTCTTATTTGGTTTCTTTGTTTGGGTACCTAAATTAAGGTGGGCTGAAAAGGTGGTAAATAATGTAAATTTTTCTGTTTTGAATATAAATATTGCAATTTTTTTGTTGGTTGAAACTTTCAGCACATTTATCTTTTATGTAGGTGCGGATATGTTTTAAAGCCCAAATGTTTGTTTAGTGATGAATTTGATCCTTATGATCGAAGCACATTACGTAATGTGGAACCCCTTACACTAACTGTTCAAATTATTGCTGCTCGACATCTCATGAAAACCAGTAAAGGAATTGTAAGTCCTTTTGTTGAAGCTGAGCTAGTAGGAGCTGATTATGATTGTTATCGTTTCAAAACTAGTACAAAAGGTTTGAAAACTAATAATTTTATTTGAAATATTGTAGTTTATTTTAGTAGTTTTTTTATTTACAGAACTATATAGTTTATATAATTGTATGGATAAATATGATTTTTGTAAAAAATTTTCCTGAATGAAATAGAAAGTATATTTTTTTGTAAGTAATCTTTTAAACAAGTTGTCTATCTAAATATACTAGAAAGAGAAAATTAGAGACTCTTTTAACAACATCCTTAAAGCCACCTTTAAAAAATAGTGGTTTTCTGTGATTATTTACATTGGTTGAGGCATACTGTTTTCATTATGTACAGTTTACTTCTCTACTTAATTATGATGATGAAAACTTAGAAACTTTGTAATAACATTGACTTTGATGCTCTATACTTTATTAATGAAAGTTTGTGTTTACATTAAATTAAGCTGTTGAATTTTTCATATAACAATGTAGGGCAAGCTATCTTGCCATTTTACTTAGTTATATGAGTAACATGTTATGTATACGAATTAGATTATCAGTTTTTAATTAGCTAAATATAAAAAAAATCGATGTTAATATCTGCCTCATAATAAATTCTTCGTTTTGGATTGTTAATAGAGTAGCTAATGGTACATCATAGAAAAATTGTTACTGAAAAAGAGTATAACAATGTCGTTATAGTATATTATCAGGTTATCTATTGACTTCTTCCCAAAGTAAAAGTAAAATTCTCCCTTCTGTGTTTAATCAATCGAAATACTTGAGGTATCAACATTCAGAATGCCTGTGTTTGAGCATTATTTTGTTTAAAATCTCATATGTAAATTCTATTTATTAAAATTTTTATTATATTGATCTGTAAGTAATGCCATCATTCAAAAATTTACAGGAGTAATCTGCATTTATTTGTCTTCATGATTTCTTTCTTAATTTTTGAATATTAATTATCAAATTTTTTTATATTAGCAGTACCAAACCACTAAAATTGAGAAATTGTACATATGTTAATGGCTTCTATCTATGTCCATTAATGTTTAAATGAAATGATTAAACGAAATTAAACCAAATTATTTGAATATAACTTTTCTTTCATGTATTTACTCAATGAACTCAACTAGCATAAACAATGTTCATACAATACTCTGACAAGAAATCCTAAATGCTTATTGCAATGGTATATAAGTTGTAAATCTAAACCATGGCGTTATGCATCTTAAGTTTATGTGTATTTTGTATCAAAATGTTGTAATCTAAATGTAACTAATCATTATTATGGCTTCTCAAGCAAAGTTGTTTGGACAAATAGGGAGTCTTCAAGAAATCATGTTTATCTGCAGATTTCTTACATATAGAACTGCTATTTAGATGTTAAGAATGTAATCCCTTTTTGTTTAAGTAAATAATTAAATTTATCCTTTTTTTCTTCTTATTATTAATGCCAGCTAATGGCAAAAAGATGCAGATGTTCGTCTTACTTCTGTATGAAATTTTCTGCACCACAATGCTTTTTTTCTGAACATCTTAATTCTTGTACAAAATCTTAACTCTCTCTCTTTATTCTTAATATTAATAATTTCTGTCAAAGCTGAACTTTCCATTTATTTCAATTTACTGTCTTGAAGTTTTTGCTTATTTCTAATGTAACCATGCTGAATTACTGGTTTCCTTTAATTTCCCCTATTTCTATGCCTAGAATTCTTGAGATTTATTCAAAATTTTGGATAAAATCTATTTAAAAGTTTATTTACTGAGTTATTAATCATCAGTTTGTTATTTTCGTGTTCTTGTAACTTTTAAAATTCTTTGCTATCTTAATTTAGTGACAACTTTAAGAAATATTGAATGGGCAGTCTTCTTCATAAGTTCTTAGTTATTTGGTGCAGAATTTATTTTATCCAGATTTTTCTTTTGTGTGGTATTTTTAAGTCCTACAGTGGTCTTAGAAAAGAGAGAGTCTTCAGAAAAGTCAAGAGAGAAAAAAAGTCTTCAGAATTCTATAAAAAAGGTTCCCAAAACATTTGTTGCAAATGTCTTGGCAACAGATAAGAGTTTATAAAAAAACGTGAATTGCTTCAAATAATATAGTCCTCATTCAGCATTTGAAGTAATTCTTAAAAATTTATTAGCATTAAAGGAAACAATAATGACAAAAAAAAACTACTGGCATATATTATATTATAAAAAAGTGCTGTTTATTAGTATATTTTTACTCATGGGGGGGGGGGCAAGCAGTGATTAGTTAGAAGTATGATTCCATAAAAATACTTTTATAAAGTCATACTTTTCAGCTTAATCCCCTCCCCTTCCAACCATTCATCCAATAATACTATAATCTTTTGCAGAAATAATGATTCTTAAAAGTAATTTTTAAAAAAAAATATCGACATATCTGTAGGATTGTATACTTTAAGCAAGATCTTTCATTGTTCTATTTATCTAATTTGCACTGATAGTCCGAAATTTATTTAAAATTAATAGCTACAACAGATTCTTAGAAAAAGTATGGTTTGCTTTTTATATGTTGGGTGTGTGTGTGTGGAGAGAAATGCCCTCTTTATACATTAATGTCCATAGACATAAAATATTTACTTATACCATTTGCATATAATGCATGTTTTTGTGTATTCAATCCTAACTTAACTTGCCCATATGGCATGTGGAAATTAGAGAGAAAAAGTAGTCGTCTTATTCAGCTTTTGTTATCTGTTATTGTGCACTTATCTTATTCACCTGTTATGTGAATTAATTACAAGGACTGTGCTTAAAAATTCTAGTTGCATGCTTTTTTTATTAATGACCGTACTACCAAAAATGTTTGCTCTATCAATCAGTTTTTGTGTTTTATACCATTGTAGATGTAATTAAGTTCCCCTCTTGACCTGTTCTCTTTTTTTTTATAGAAGATAATGGATTAAATCCAGTCTGGAAAGAATCTTTTAGATGGACTGTCTATAATCCTGAGTTAGCAATCATCAGGTTTGTGATTCTGTGTGAAGATATGTTTGGTGATCCAAATGTTCTTGCTCAGGCCACTTATCCTGTTACATGTTTACGTACAGGTATTTTTTTCTCTTGTTTTACGTATTTGTATATTTTTCTTTTGTTAAATCTGCTTTCAAATGTTTAATTTTAAATAACGGCATTTCTTATGTTATGGATTCATGATAAATGATTTATGAAAAATATATTTAGTTTGAATTTCAGTTGTCATTAGTTTTTGAAAATGTTGCTTAAATGTGTTAAATTTTAGAAAAATTAAGCATGGAAAAAAGTATCTGCCTACGACGGAATAAATCTACATTCACCTATAGTGTTAAAATTACATTTTATAGGTAGTTTTTTGCATAATTCTCTTATCTTTCATAAAATAATAAGAATTTAGCAGTCTGTGGAGTTAGAATATAATACTTTTGACTAAAGGTGTACATGAATTAAAAGCTTGGAAACTAAATGGCATTAAAATCGGAATAATTTGTCATTTTATTTATTTTGCTTGTGCAATTTACCTTTTATTTAAATTTGAAGCTTTTAGTTTAACATTTCTTCAATATAACAATTTAAATTTTCCACAATTAGTATATCTATCCATATGATCACTTAAGATGAAAAATCATGTAGTTCTTTATTTTTTTATTCTGAATCCGGTCATTTTGTTAATTTATTGTTGTGGTTTTAATATGTGACACCCACACAAAAGATCTAATTGTTATATATCATAAAATATACTTAAAATTTTCATATGTTATTTGTCATCGATTATTCTATGTTCCAAAGAGCTTCTTTATGATGCAAAGCAATATATTTAATGACCTAATACTGTATCTTTTTATACAAAGGTAATATTATATGCATCTTTTTAATTTTAAGTATTGATTTCAGGTTATCGGTCAATTACTTTGAAGAACGAATTCAGTGAAGAATTGGAACTTTCATGTTTACTTGTACACATTGATATGCAAAAACATTCACATGTAGGTATTCATGTAACAAACCCTGTGTATTTTTTAAAAATTTAAATTGTATATATTTCTTTCGTAAATTTAAATTATAACCTGTTTTTAATTTGTATTGAAAAGGCAGTACTAGATACAAACATAAGTATTTCTCAGTAATAAAAGTATTAGATTGCATAATTTAAAACACTCATTAATTAAAATATGTGCTTTAATTTAGCGAATCTTTAAAAAAATACTCATAATAAAACTTCTCTTTGTAGTTGTAAAAGTCTGACATCACAGTTAATAACTCAAAAAAAAAATTAAATAAATTGTAGAATTATTGGTTTAGTTAAAATAGCTCATAAACTTCCCAAATGAATTTTCTCATTGTAGATTGGTTTTATTTTTTCCATGTTTCTGATTTCTCACCTTGAAAATAATCTAAATTTATTTTTATATATATTTGAAAAAATTTTTTACAAGAAAAATGTATATTTTGTAGTTATTTCTTTTTATTGGATGCAGGAAATCAACTCTTGTTTTTCAAATCAGACTCAAGAATTACCAACAGGGGGCCAGGAAAGATGTGAAGACATAAATGTTGCATCACTTCAGGATAATCAGGAATCGCTTGGCAGAGAAATTCAGGAGAGGTTAGAATTTTGTAAAAGTCTTTTTTGTGGTAATTAATTACATTATGTTTTGATATTTCTACATCATATTTGCTGTATTTGTGGAAGAGTAAGCAAAAGTGTGTCGATAGTATAGACAAGGAATTTGAATCAACAAAATGTCATTTCTTTCGCTTTCAAAGCCTTTGAAACTACAGGTGTAGCAGCTAAAAGAAAAATTTGTTCATTAGTCAAGGAATAATACAAGTCAGTGGTGAAAAGAGATTTGTGTCTCACAGTAGAAACATTGTTCAACAGTTGCATATGGCAATGGGACGTCTTACAGCTTGCTGTGACCAAACACTTTTGTTAAAGTGAACTATTTGCTTTTCAGTATTGTATCCTGTTCAGTGCTACCCATGAGTCATCTCTTAGATTAGTGTAAGAAATACACAAGATAAAATATCATTGAACTCATATCCTCCTTAGAGATGAGAGTCGTTTCAAAGTTGTAAGGGATTCACAACAACAGTTGATATGTGTAGAGATCTTGATGGATAGGCTTTACCCCAGTAATATCTGTGGAAGGGTGGGGTAGAAACCACAGCAATAGTACTGATGTGTTCATCTGGGAAAAAATTATGATGAATGAGCAGTTTGAACTTCAAATTTTTGCCACATATACTGTTATTGGACATGATTGTTGTCAGTGAGTGATACTTTTTTTTATTTGTGTTGATTCTGCATTGTCATTGAGGCAGACTATGTTTTTAAAGATGATAATGCAAGGTCACATTGGACTTGCTGTTTAGCAGCCATTAGAAAAGGAAGATATTACAAGAATGCATAAATAAAATTTTTAGCTGAGATTCGTCTGAATTTTAGTGTAATACTTTCAGTAATGACTTTCGACATGATTATACCCAACATTTCAAACAAATATTCATTGAGAAATGAACTCTCTTGCCTCAAATAACTGTTGAATAAAATGGTGTTGAGTGTGGAGAGACAGCACCAAGCAAAAACCATTGCAATGTAAAGATCATATCTCTTTTTAGGTATGCCATTTGATTGATCTTCCTCTGGGGCTGGCAATTTTTTTAGTAATACTAGTCTTTCAATAAAGCCCTTTTTTTTTGTTTTATTCTATAATCTATGCCAGTGATTCTCAACCACTGTGCTGTGGCACTTTTGTTTGATGCCAAATTTTTTTAAAAATTAATTATACTCTGAGAAAAAAAAAATCTGGAACCGAATCCTTGGATAGTTTTATAGAATTAAACTACTCATAAAATTGTTATTGACCGTTTGACAACACTAGAAGAGAAAGTTATTCATTACTTCCCAAATTTAGATGTAAAAAAAATTATTGGGTTCGTAATCCATTGGGATAACGGATGCGTCTGTATACGAATTAACTATGAATGAAGAGGAAAAATTAATTTCGCTTTGTAATAATCGAAATAATCAAAATATTGTAAAGAGTCAATTCATTTTGGATTAAAGTTAGTGGCAATTATCCCATAATAGCCAAAAAAAACTTTAAAAAATGTTACAATTTTCTTCATTTTATTTGGGCGAATTCGGATTTTCAGCATTAACAAATATAACAATGAAAAAAAAAAGATCGATACTTTAAAATGTAGAGGATGAAATGAGAGTGGCATCATGATTTTTACGACCAGATATAAACGAAATTATCAAAATCACCAAGCTCAGATTTCGCTCTAAATGTATTCTTACATTTAATTTGTAATTAATTACTCAACAAACATTATGTTGCCTTTGTCGCACATGTTATTATAAATTATTATCACAAACTATTATACCTAGTGTGTATTTATTATAAATAAATAAAATTCTTTTAAACTTGTTTATTGTTAGTGTGCCATCAAATTTTGAAATTGTTAAAAATGTACCGCTACAGAAAAAAGGTTGAGAATCACTGCTCTACACATTCTATTTATTTTTGCTCTAATGTGCTTTTTTACCATATTTGAAGTACAAATATTGCATTTTGCCCTAAATATGTCAGCTAGGTGATTTTTTTTGCAGAATTATGCAGAGGAAAAACATTGGATTTTTACTTAAGGATGAAGGTTTATTACTAATGTATTATTTTGTTTTAAATTAAGTTGTTTGCTCTTTTGGGTGTCTCTGAACCATGTGCTATCATTTGTATGATATGAAAAGAAATTTTTGTTTTAATAAGCATTTTATTTTTTAATAATTGCTAAAAACATTGAAAATCGCCTAGCACAAACTGAGAAGACTGAAATATTTTTTTGTGTTTAAAGAATTTCATGTCAAAGGGTTTGGTGACAAGCTCTTGTTGACGGTGGGGGAGGATGACCCTATGATGACCTTGAGTGCTGCTTGGGTGCAGTGTTATTTGAACTGGCCATTTTCAGGTCGGAAGTGTACGCCTTGCATGCCTTAGATGACTCAGACCAATGGAATTTCTATTTGGGCCAGTCTCTTAAGGGCTTTTATTCCAATCCTTTATTGTTAACGGCTTGTAGAAGAAGGCAAGCCGCAAACAGCAAACATACCCCCTTCCTAGAGAAGGAAGTTGTTTTTTCTGTTTGACTTTCTGAATGATACTGAGAGCAAAGTACTGTAATTGTTATACATCTCCAGTAGGGTTGAGTGTCGGAATGTTTTTCCGCTGACATTGCAAGCAATTTCTTGTTTCGATGGCGGGTCTAGTTGATGCGTGCGGCGTTGCTGTTTCAAATCACTAATCATGATCTATTGAGAATGTCTTAGATAAACTCTCTTGGAAGGAATACATAATCAACCAGTATCGTTAGGTTGTGCTGCCATCTAGTTTTCAATTCCTGGATTTTCACTTTGGCCACAAGCTGTTGGTGTGATGGAGGGTGAGGAAGACCCATTGTGATCTTAAGTGCTGCTTGGGCGCAGTGTTATTGGAACTGGATTCTTAGACGACTGAGATGAAAGGAATCTCTATTCGGGCTATTTCATAAAGGGCTTTTATTCCTATCCTTTGTTGTTTGTGACTTGTAGAAGGAGGTGCTCTTGTAAGGATATTGCAATATATATATATTCAACAAACTTAAGTTTATTAGAGTAAGCTTTATTTACTTAGGTTATATATGTATGCATTTAATGAAAATCAATGATACAAAAATATTTACCAGAACTTAATGAAATTTAATACAAAGTTTTCAAGTTTTTCGAAAAACAAAACATTTATTCAGTTTTGGAGAAATAACTGGTATTTTCTTTGCATTGTCTTTTTTACCATCAAATATTCAACAAATTTTTCTATGTCATCCATTTTGTTATTAGTTTCACCATTGGAATGTGCATCTAAATAATTGTGGATACTTTTCATGATATTCTTCACTTCAGATGACATGGGAACATGAGTTGCATTATTCATATCATTTTCGTTGCAGGTATCTGCCTCAATGATATTTTTTGAGCTTTTAACAAATTCCAAAATGACTTAAGTCGCATTATCATCATTTACTGCAATGAATTCTTCCGATGATACAGTCGGACAGTGCAATAATACAGAAACTTTCTCAAACATTTCATTAAGTGTTCATTCCCAGAAAAGAAATTTTTCGTGTTAGACGATTTTCGTTTCATGTTATAAGAGGAAAAAATGCATATTAGTTTTTCTGGACCATTGTATTATTTAATTTTAACCAATATTTCATCTTAAACCTTTTTGCATTAAATGTATTTCGCTGTATATAATGTGAAATGAGAATATATTAATTTATAAAAATAATCTTATTTATGAAGTTAGTTAATTTTTTATCCAATTTTAACTTATGTATGTAAAATGTATATAAAAGTAATATATTCTTAATGAGTTTAGTTATATCATGTGCTTTAGCTATAACTTCTGTTATAACAGTTTTTTTTTCCAGCCAAGGAATGCCTCAAAGGTGTTTGCAAAACATACCAGATTGATATTAGAACTATTTTGTACTAATGAAAATCTTTGTAAGCTCTGAAGATCTTACCAACTTCAATTTGAAGTAATGTTTGTTTTTGGAAATGTTACTAATTGTATATAAACGATATTTTTTACTGAAATTTTTGCTTGGAAAGAACAACCATTTTATAAAAGCGTACCATTTGGGAACATTAATGTACGTTTTCATTCCATCTATTTATTAATTTTAATTTTTCTTATTCACTGTTAATGTATGGATGTTGCGAAGATGAAGTAGAAGCATTCAGCATTATTTTCCTCTTCTCAGTTGTCAAGTCTTTTTGGAAGGGGGAATCAGTACCAAAATACTGTTTAAAATAAATTCAGTTTTGGGGATCCTCTAGTATTCAAAATGTAATACTGGGAATGAATAGCTGGTTTCAACCCTAGAGTAGCATTTTCTGTATATTTAAAAAAATTTGAAACTTTTTGCATTTGTGGATAAATTTAAGGTTTTGAAAATATTGATCAAAGCATTTTATTATGTAATCTCAATCAAGACGGAATTTCAAAAAATTTAGTCTTGGAATTATTTATCCATAAATTAAATAGTAAGGATCAGGAAGATTGATGTGTCTAAGCATCCTCAAAAATTTTCAGAATTATTGCAGATTGAAAAAAATGAAAAAAAAAAAATGATCATTCACATTATTGATTCAGTTCAGCTTAGTCTGTCCTTTTATTTAAAAATTTTTTTTTTTCTAGCTTGTGATAGGAAATGTGCAGTTTTAGCTTAAATTCAATAAACATGAAATATAGTACATCAAAAGCAATTCCATTGTAAAAAATGTTTATTGAATTCAAAAATTATTTTAAATTTTTGGCTAAGCTTTCATTTTATGTGAGAAACTAGGTCATCATAAAAATTGTCTTACCACATTAGAAATAGTACTGTATCATCAAAAAAATGTTTCCTGAATTATATGGAATTAAGTTTCTTTATATATTTTTAAATTTTAGTTTACATGTAAACAACACTATAAATAATATATTATGTATATTTTACAATGTGCAATTTTTATAAAGGCTGTGTTTCATTTAAGACATTTGTGTGTATTATTTAAAATTAGTAATGACGAAGTTTTCTGAGAGTGCATTTGAAATCAAACTTGTTTATCTTTGGATAAGTTTAAAAGATCAATTAAAAGTAGGTAACAAATGTTATTTTATGAAATTAAAATTTATTTTGTACCTGTTAGAAAATTATTTTAGTTTTAGATAAATTTTGTTGTAAATCATTGATAAATTTTTGTGAGAGAATTTATAGCTTGTAACACACAAGTAATATTTAGTCTTAACTTCTGTAATTAGATTTTTTACAATATCGCCTTGATTTTGTAGAATATTTGCATAGTACTAATATAACAATTGATGGCAAGTTTTGAAAAGAATTTTTACAAATAACTATGTTTGTATTTTACTACATGCATAAGAAGACATTCAAGATAAACTGTTATTTATACAATATATAGAACAAGAAAAATTCCATTTTTTTAAAGATTATCCTGTATAATTGACCATGCTTTTTGAAAGAATCTTTGAAATATAACCTAAAGTTTTGCTTGATTTAAACAAAACAATTGTCATGTATTTTTTTAGTTATTAGCATGCACATTTTAGATAAACACTTCTTTCACAAGTAGTTAATACTCTAAGGTCTAATTGAAAATCAAATGAAAATTGAGTTATGATAGAAATAATGTCTTTCATTTGAGATGTATATAGAAAATATGAAGCAAAAAATATACTCAATAATTTTTAAAAGACTTTTTTCTACTTTTATGTTTGTGATGTATATTTTCATATATTATATAAAATTGCAAGTAAAATATTTATTATTACATTAATGGTCTGTTGTTTTCAGATGTTTTACAAATATATATAAATTACTTATAAAATATGTAATTGTGTGCATCTCTATATATGTTTTAAAATTATTGTATATGTGTGTATGTGTAAGATTATTACAAACACATTCAATAGAATTAGATTCATATATTCAGTCTTTGTTTTATGTATTATTTTTTAAACTTTTTTTTTAAAGATTATTAAAAAATATTTTATTTTGGTAACTTCTGTTATATATTTGATTTGTGTAAGAAGTCAATATATTTAACTTCTCACTTGAACTTAAATTAGCCACATAACAAATGTCTGAAGAGCTTATTGTCGATACTCATCTTTTGCTTCAAAAAGAGCAGAAGAATTCTGTTCTTCATTCATTGTTTCATAATCTGTTAAAATGTTTTATTTGCATTTCAAAAATTGTGTTTTCATCATATGTTTGAATACACTTGTATTCAGTATATGATAAGTAAATAATGTTATGTAATTGCTATCAATTATCTGTTGTATTAAAAATGATCGAAACTTTAACATTACTTCCAACTTATGAAGTTAATCCTTTGAATAATGAATGTGATCAATGAATTATGTTATGCTTTATTAAAATCAATGTTTAATTTTTATCCCTTCATTTATTTGCACTGTTGTATATTAAAATTTCTTTTTATCTGTAACTTAAAAGAAATATTACAAATTTAAATTTGTTATAGATTTAGTTTGTAGTTATTATATGTGTACTAAAATATAAACTTTTAAGTCATATAAGCGGATTTTGAAAACTTTTGTTTACTATCTTTGTAAAATATTTAGTAATGCTGTAATTAGTTAAGTTAAAAAATGGAATGAAATGAAAGGAACTAAAATAGGTGATTGAATTTGTAGAGCATGAAGTATACAGTGACAAAAAATTAAGAATGTGCCTTACTTTTTCTCAATAAATGTTATATTCAAAGCAAATAAATTCTAAAGGCTCTGCAAAAACAAACTACTGAACAAAAAATAATTTAAAATACATTCTGCTAAAGAAATGGTGTAAAATAACTGTCACATTTAAGAAATTACTTAAATTTATACCATGAGACTTGGAGCCTGATAATGATGTAGGATAATAAACATTTAATATATTCACTTCCCTATTTATTAAAAATAAAAGAAAATCTGTTGATATGTTCTCAATTTCTTGAAACAAATATCTGCTGTTATTTTATTAACTCTTTCCCTGGCGTAGGCGCGATAACACGCCGAGACAAATCAAACTCTTACCTGGCGACTGTGTGTTTTCACGTTTTGATGCGCGCCAACATTCAGGTTGGTTCGCCCTGTTTGCTCCAACTAACTAACTAGCAATTAACTAATAATTAATTAAGCTCTTAACTAACAATTACACAGTTACAGGAATTTTTTTATTTTAATAATTAATTAAGCTCTTAACTATCAATTGCACAGTTACAGGATTTTTTATTTTAATAATTAATTAATTAATTTTAACAAGAAGTAATAAATTATTAATAATAATAATAAATTAATTAATAATTTATTTATTAATTTTAACAATAATTACTTTAATGAATTAATTTTACTATTTTATTAATTATTACTTAATTAATTCATTAATAATAATTAATGAATTAATTAAGCTCTTAACTAACAATTGCACAGTTACAGGAATTTTTTATTTTAATGCATGCGTTTCAGCCATTTAATTGTTAAATTGCCTGCCAGACTTGGGTAGGATTTAAATACCCCCTGCTGCCAGGGAAAGAGTTAAGCAGCAAGTTCTTCTAGTTTTAGTTATTTTTCTTTAATTTTTTTCCCTTTATTTTTTATTCTAAAATAATTTGTCTGGAAGTCACATTCATGAATAAAAAGTAGAGCATACTCTTATTTTTTGGAATCTTTGTATATTTCTGGAAATTTATTTATTAAATTTAAGCATCAAGAAAGTTTGATTTGAGAAAATGAATGGTAGTTATCTATTGAAGTTATTTCTGTTAACTTAAATGTGTTTCATATATGTTCATTATTAATGTAAGTTTGTTATGAAAATATATATTTGTTTGAAGAAGTCATTATTATTACAGTGGAATACTCAATATATGAACACATTTGAGAATTCAACATTCAAATTATGACATGCATTTATTATTTCATGTGTTAGCTTTAAATGGACTTTTCATTATCATTCAATGTATTATTTTTTATTTCATTTTGTAATACTCCGCTTAATGTTGTACAAAGATGAATGTTTTTAAAAATTAAATACTTTATTCGTTTTTAAAAAATGAATACTGGTTTGACAAGGACATAATGTAAAACAATGGCATTTTGCAATAACTCATTGTACAAACTCAAAGCTTTATTTACAATGACAGCTGATGAAATCGCATTTGTAAAGCAACATTGAATAGCTATTATTTTCAATGCGTAAGAATATAATCAGGTTATGCTGAAACTGCAAGATTGATGATGCATATTTTTTACTAGCTGATGATTAATATTATAATGTCCTTTTTGTGTAGTCTACTTAAGTAACTTTTACATCTTTCCGTTTCTACTCTTTTACGTAATTAATACTGAAGATTTTGCTTGTTCATATTCATTAATTTATGTTAAAAATTAAACAGCTCCATGAGTTATTATTGGCTTATAAAAATTATATAAACTTATATGTATATCAACTGCCCAGTCTGGAAAAAATTATTATACAAAGTTATATTGACTTGGACTGAATTTTTTTTGTATTGTTTTTTTCAATAGAACTTTCCAATGTATTATTTTGAATTTCTGAGATAAACTGCAAATTTTTCATAAAGTATAAGTTGTATTTTTTCCTACAAAAATGTTTATGCTTATTCTTAATTACACTGATTTTTTTGTTTTGTTTTTGTTTTACAATTTTAATGTAGAACGTTTTGCTTATGCTTTTTAAAATTAATGATATAATGTATTTTAAACATTCATGGCTTAAATTTTTGTCATTTTCAGTACAGAATGTTTGCTTTTGTACCAATAATCCATGAGCATCTGATAGATAAATAAGCTTTTTTAAATTAAATATTATTTATAGAAATTGTGATTAACTACTGTATAGTAATTGCTACAACTTGTAATTCCATCAGTAACATCAACTTTATTACATGGCATATCCTTAAAACGTTTCCGCTTTTAGTGAAATTATCTTTTATGAAACATATTCTGTGTGTATTCTAGATTAGGACTGGTGCCTAAAAATAATAAATATTTGTGATCTGTTTATAAAATTTTTTAAAAGTTCTTTTAAAATGTTGAATTCTTAGTATGCTTTGAGTGAAATATTTAAAATTTTCTTATAAATATCGGGATTTCAATTTTTTGATTACTTGAGCATTGCATATAGTGGTTTTTAAAACAAATTTTTTTATTGTTTTGTTTGCCTAAAAATATTTTCCCAGCAAATATAGTTTAAAAAAACATTGTTTTTTGCGAAAAATCAGAAAAATTTGTAGTTCATTTTAATAATTCACTTACTTTAAGTTATTTTATTAGGTTAAAGAAATAATCAATATGTACTGAAAGTATGTCCTTTGAAATGTGAGCTTTATATTAGCTTCAAAATTACTTTTATTCATTTTAAAATCTATATTGAGTCTGTGAGTATTTTGCAAGCAATAAATATAACCTCTCATTGAAATTGGCTATGTTGTTAAAACATTTTTTATATCTCATAATAATAAATGTGTATTTTGTGTAATGATGTGTTATTTTCTTATTCTGTGTGAACTTCACATTAATATCCATGTGTATGTAGTCTCGTGTAATTTTTTTTATTTAAATCATTTTTCACAACCATGTCTTTTTAAAATTTATTTATTTTTACCACATTTAATGTGGCAATTAGTTCTTCCTTTCCCTTTTCCCTCTCGTTTTCAATATTTCAACACCTTTGACTATTCAGTAATTTCAAGTTATGCAACTTGTAATCTGAATATTTGGAAATTATTTGATTATATTGTACTATCATTTTCTAGTGTATGCCATTACATAACCAAAAATAATTTTGATGCATTAAATCAAATAAAATTTAAGATTATTTTTTTCAATATTTTGTTCTTTTTGCAAATCAGATTATGCATATATAAACTGATATTCATAAACATTATGTAGTAATTTGTATCAATCCTTCATTTCCAATAAAGTTAACTTGTTAGTTTTGGTACTGAGGAATTGAGGGGGGGGGGAGGCCAAACTCTTTCAAAGGAAGATTTATGCATTTATCCTTGAAACCTATATATATGTGTGTGTGTGTTCTCATGACTGAAATTATATGCTTCTCTTGGATTTTTATTATTTTTTCTTTTCTTTATTTGGTATGTCAAGAATAAAATACTAGCATTTCGTCTGTAGTGCATTAAATTTTAAAGGTTCATTTATGAATTTCAGTGGAAAATAATCAAGTAGTTTTATATACTTTTAGCTATTGTTCTGCACATTATATTTCTGTAATTTTGTTTGTATTATCAAAGTTAAATATATAAATGTATACATAATTCCATGTGCATGTTATGGTGGATTTGCAAAAATGTAAGTTCTTTAATCCAAATTAATTGTTCTGGACTGATAGGTATTTCAATACTCTGTGAAACATTTAAATTAGAAGTAAATCCTACCCTAGGAATTTTAAACAGAGCTATATATATACTGTTATTTGCTAATTCATAAAACTTACTAATAAATTAATTATATCATTGATACAAAATGAAACATGTAATGAAATGAAATTTATAAACAATTAAAAATATATAATTTTACATTTCAAAATCCCTACATTTAAAAAAAAAATTATCTATTACTATTTCTATTTTAGCTTCTCTTATAAGAAATTTAAATCATTTCTTGATAATAAATTGACTGACTTTGTTGTATGATTGTTTTATCAAAATATAAGAAAAAGGAAAAGTGTAAGTTTTTTTAGCCTCCTTACAAATCATCTTAAATATATCTGTTGCCTAAAGGAAATTCTGTGCTACAGGTTACACAGACGAAATGTGTTACAATTGTTACACTAATTTTGAGTGAAAATAGAATTTTTTTTTTGTCTGTACTAGATTCCTTTAAGGCTGCCTTTGCCAAATATACAAGAGCCTGAACTAAACGCAAAGCACAGTTTCAGACAGAAAAATTAAATTTTCCTGAAAATTTGCAAAATTGTTTTTCATACATACATTTGTTTATAATATAACACTTATAAAATTTTAAAGTTTTCCATAAATAATTTTTTCTTTAACATCTAAAGGAATAGCTCATTCAGCATTATGGTATAGGAGAAGAAATGCAAAAAGGATCTTATAACAGAAAAAAATAAATCAATTCTGATAAAAGTGTATCGTATTGTGATTCTCTATAGCTGGGTTCCCAACCCTATGCCTATGCATCAATGCACCTACTGATAGTTTAACGTGCCCTCTTGGCTGTGCCATCACAATAAAAATATTTTTAGTTTTTAACCAAATTCTATAAGTTTTTTTTATTTTTAATGAAATAGAAATTGCATTCAAAACTGGTACCAGTGAAATGTGACCAACCTAATTTCCCCATACCAGAAAACCAATTTCCATTCTTGAATAAAGCAACATATAAATTAATATCGGTTTTTTGGTTCCACATACTTGTGTTAGTCATAGCTTTCGACAATGAATATCATAAAGTCAAAGTACAGATCATGACTTACAAATGAACACCTTGAAGACTGCTAACGAGTTGGAATATCATCATATATTTGCCTAATTACGAAGCAATAGCTGGCCGGTGAAATGCAATGCCAAAAATCACATTGAATTTGAGATTTGTTTTTTTTATGGAAATTTTTTACACTTTGTATGCATTACTTGTTATTAGTAAGTAGTGCTTACAATTTATTAAGTAATTACTTATTAATAAGTAATGCATATTAATAAGCAATACAATTAAAAATTGTTTTGTACACAAATAAGAACAATAATTGGTTTAATAATTTGGAATTAAATATTTTTTTACATTATATATATGTGTCGTTAATGCTATCTAACTATAAATTTACTTTGAAAAAATAAATGGTACCTGTTGTCCAGCAGATATTCTGGAATGTACTCTTAGGGACAAAAAGGTTGGGGGAATCCCTGCTCTATAGGATAGCGAAGCCAAAATTTGATATTAATGTTAGAGTACTTTTATATTTTAAAGAATATTCTGAATTTTTAAGTCCTATTCTTTAACATGAGATTTAGATGTCCTTAAATAAAAATACAAATTATATATAATCCAAGGGAAAACAATGAATTAATAATGGATGCCTTTTTTAACTTAATCACTGATTGATATATAAAGCAGTTATTAATCACATGAAAATATTGTATCTTAGAAATTTAGTAGAGAAAATTATCTTAATATGTCTTACCTAATTTTATTGCTAAAAGATGGTTATGTTTTTAATACATTCCAATAGAATTATTTTTTAACTAAAAATACATCGATTTTGGGAGACTCAATTGTATATATCATATTGTATCCATCAGTTATAAAATGTTTTGAAAATTAATCATTGATAAGTATGAAGCTTTTTTTAAATAAAATAATTAAAAGTTGTGGTTACTATAACCTTAGCTTTTCTCCTGAATCTGTTAATTTAATTCAAGGATATAAATATTTTTGAACTAAAAAGGTTTAAAAATTGTTTGTGTTAGGAAAGGAAAAAAAAAAAAGAAATTTTAGTCAATTCTTTGTGAATCAAATTTGACTTGGCTGTTTTAAAGAAAAATTAAAATGCTTCATGTAATAGAAAAAAACTTTTTATTATTTAGAAAATTTACTTCTAAATATATTGAATAAAATTTAGTTTTTACTATAAAACAAATTTAATATACCTGAAAATTTCAAGTCTAACAAAAATTGTTCATTTGATTTATTTTTAATTGGGGTGGTTAAACATTTAGTGGGAAGATATGAATTGAAAAAGAATATGTACTAATATTTGAAAAAAGGATGTTGGTGTAGATGCGCATTCAATATTTGTATACTTTTGGTTAGATTTGTGGGCATTTACTCGAAAAATTAGTTATTTCAGAAAGATTATAATACCTGAGAGTTGATGTACATTATTGAAGTGAATCCTTGTATTGGATAACTGATCTTTAATTTTTTTGCTAAACTTTTTCATGTTTTTAAAAACTTTTCATATTGAAAATTTTAATGTAGAATGATACAGTTCTATTCATGTGACATTTAAAAAGTGCCTTCATGTATAGTTTTACATAAGTGGGTTGCCTCAAAATAAACTATTCATAGTATTCAGAATAGAAAACTGAAGAGTAAGAATTTGAAATTTGAGGAAGTTTTAAAATTAAGGATTGGGATCTTTTTCAACTCATAAAATGCTTACTGTTGAAAATTTCTATTTCTTTGTATTATAGTTTTTCTTCTTACTGATTTCTTTAAATATTCTATTTTCTGTTTTTCCCCCTATTGATTTATAGCCCTGGGTATAGTTCATTGAACAATAATCATGGTAATGGTTTTCATTAATAAAAAAATTTTGGTTATTGCAATAATTGAAACTGCAAGGAAATTATGTACTTTTGCTTGTTGTTGGATATTAGAACATATATAAATGTATTATATTGTGTAAAAAAATTAATTTGGAACATTTTTTGATTAAAATGACTTGTCATTTTTTTATTGAAAAAAAAACTAAATAGTTGTAAAATTTGGTTGTGTATTGTTTTGTAACAATCTTTTAAAAAAATGTATTTTTTTATTTTGATTTTTATTAAATTTTTATAATTTTAAATTTATGCAAATTTGTGTTAATTATAAGTTTTTATATACGTTTTTCTTTCTTAAACTAATTCAATTTGCTGAAAAATGTATTTTCCTTACAGAGTTTTATGAAATAAAGCATTATTCATGACTTTAAGGGCTGTTTCATTTTTTAAACGTATATATAAAATTATTTATTTAATTTACATAACTTAAGAATATATGTTGGGTTTTTTTCTGACTGATTAATCTGTTAAAGCTCCAGTTAATTTTTAAGTCTGCTTTTTGTGAAGCATTTTAATAATTAACACTTTGAAATGTATTTGTAAAATTTTTCACTATCATTTCTAACAAATATTTCACGTTGTTTTATGAATTATAAAAATGTAATGAATAGACGTATGCACATGTAAATGAATGGAAATATTTTAATTACTGCAACTTGTTACAGTCGATTTTTTTGTCTGTTAAAAATATTAAACTGAACCTTTATAATCAGTCTTGCATTTAACTATTTTTATAAACTAACATTAGAAATATGTATGAATTCAAGCTCCTGGTTTTTGTATCCATTGATATATCATCTGTCAGTGAATTTTTTAAAAATCAAAATTATTTCACATATTATGTACTTATGAATAATTGTATTTGTTTTTAGTACCACACATTGTGACGAACCTTTATATATCTTCTCATTGAATATCTAATAAAATATTTTCATAGTTGCTCTATATTGTCCAACAAATGCTTAATGATTATTTTTTTTCTTTAATTCCAAGGATATATTTTTTAATAAGCTGATTTAAAATTTTTTTTTTTTAAAAATGTTTTTTTAAACATAATTGTTATAATATCTTGAGATATTTACATTCATAAAAGCATTTTATGTTCATGTAAAATATCCTAAATAATTCGGTTTTAATGTAATTTACCTTAATTACTTTAGTTGCTGTGCCAAACTGTGGGCATTTTACTGTGTGAAATTGATTTAGTAACATGAAAATCTTTCCTTCTATCTAGCCTACAATTTTCCTTATACAAAAATTTGCAATATTACATATTTCATACTACTTTGTGAATACAGAAAAATATCCATATTCTAGTGTTATGTAAGTACCTTTTTGTGAAAGAACACGTTTTGACACTTGTTTTGTTTTTAGATTGCAGTGTTGTAAGTAACTAAATTTTGTCTTGTTTTACAGGTCATAATAAATGTTTTCCTCAGTGTACCCTTGAGTTATAACTAGATCTAATGATCCGCAAATAAAATTATTTTTAACAAAATGTGCTACAATCTGTGCACAGCCACACACAATTGTGGAAAATTGAAAATATTTAAAAACCGAAAATATATTGTACATTATATTGACAAAGCAAATTTTCTCGGAAGTATTTGTCAGATGTACCCTCAAGGATGTTTGCATTTTCTAAAATTTTGTAACTATATATATTTTTGAAACAATTACGATTTTCTATTCCAGGATCTTCAATGATTTCACTATAAATTATATGTGTATTAGTGGCATACGATGAGTCGCAATTATATTAGAAGAATTCAGACCTAATATGTGGCGAATGCTAAATTGCAAACCTAGGTGTTGAAAATGTATTATTATTTATTTATCTTTCACAAATGGCTACGTTAGTTATAGAATTGTATTATTATTTCTTTTTTCTATGTGAGTGACAACAGTAAATATAACTCTTTAATTATTTGTGAAAGGCAATTAAAAGTTTGATCGATTGTTAATAAAAAGAGGTGCTGGAATAAAGTTTTCGTTAATCTTTTTGAAAAAGATTTGTCTCTTTAGCTTAAATTACTAGCCTCCATAATTTTTTAGTGTCTAAAACTATTATTTCTAGAAGCGTAGAAGGAGTAATTTGGCGCGTACGATTATTTTGGAAAACTAAGAAAATTAGTTTAGATTTTCTTTTGGAGTCCGTTACGGGACACTTTGGTTGAAAATCAAGATGTTTCAAGCGGCAAAGGGATTTAAGAAAAAGGATTTTTGAAATATGTGTATTCTGAAATTGGAGATGTATCAGTAAATATTACAATAGGAGAGTTAAAGGATCTTATTTTGAATAATAATGAATTCAAAAAATATCCAGAATTTGTTCAAGATCTTTTAAGAAATGTTGTTCGAGAAAATCAGTAAATATTACAATAGGAGAGTTAAAGGATCTTATTTTGAATAATAATGAATTCGAAAAATATCCAGAATTTGTTCAAGATCTTTTAAGAAATGTTGTTCGAGAACGAAAATGACAAGAAAATGAAAATAATTTGAACTGGCGAGACAAACTTGAAGCTGAAAAAGAAATAGAGTTGGCAAGAATACAATCTCAAATTAGAGGTGAGCCATTTTCTTCCATTTCTAATATCTGATTCAAACAATTTAAGAGAAAGTTTACGCTGTGCTTTGGTTGGAATTCAGACAATTTGGTGATGAAATTAAAGATTTGCTCCCATTTTGGAGTTAATTTGAACAGATACGTTTGAGAGTTGCTAAAATTAATTATTTCTGGGCAAACTAAGGAATGTTTTCTTTAATTTCGTTGTATGATAAGCTTGAGTCTTACTTACGTACTTTAAAAACATTAGGTATAACCACAGACAAATGTGCATTTATTTTGTATCCTAAGTTGAATCTTGTTTCCCAGATGATTTCTTAAAGGCTTGAAGTCGTAGTAATATTTCGAATACTAACATTGATGCGAAAGAAAGGTTGAATAATTTGATGCAATTTCTGGAAAAGGAAATTGAAGGAGAAGAATGAATATCTTTGGCTGTAGCCAGTTTTGTATTGGGAAAGTGTGAAGAGTATAAACATTTGAAGAAGTAATATATTTCTGAAAATTTGAGAAATAAAGAACCTACAGCTACAGATTTACTAACAAGTTCTTCAAATATAGATGTAAAGAAATATCTTGTGGGTTTTTTTCCCCTTCCGTGACGGAGCATTTACGTTCAGATCGCTTTACAGCTCAGAAAATGACTATTGGAAAAAAAAAAAAAAATTTAAAGAAAAGCGATGTTGCTTTGCATGTTTATCTCCGTTTCTCGCAGTTAAGAAACGCCAAGCAGTTTTAAGTGTGTGATATGTTCAAAAACAGTTTCCTTTGATTTTTGCTGTGCTTGATTCACAAAAAAAGTCTGTAGTGAAAAGAGAAAAATCCACAGAAAATGGTGTTATAATGCCCAGTTTTGATAATCATAGACCAGAAATATTTTTGAAACCCTGAAAAATTAACTGATATCTCATAGTAAACAGAAAATTTGGAGGTTCTTTTTTGATTCTGCATCGCGTGTCTTATATTTTGAAAAGTGTAGCCCAAGAGATGAATTATACACTTCTCTGGGAAAATAGGGTGCATTTCCTTTTTGACGGGGTTTTCACTAGCGAGTTCAAATATAATTGATTTAAAGTAAACTTGAGAAATTTGAATGGAAATTTTAGTTGTAATTTTGAAGTTCTGAATCAGTCTACAATTTGTGAAAATATTAAACCGATTTTTAAGTCTCAACATAAAAGAAGAGAAAAAAAAAATATTAATCTAATTGACATTTTGGGGTGACGGTTGTGAAGTCATCGATATTCTCATTGAAACTGACGTCATGAGGAAAATGTTGAGTGGTAAAAGAAAAATCTTATCGTTAGGTCTTGTAGCTGTTGAAACTTACAATGAACCTTAAAGGGTAAAGTACCACAGGAAAAATCTCCGGAAGAAAATGTGTAGATGTCAGTGTTATCACTATTTGTAAATGAGTCTCAAATCTATGGGAATTGGATTTGATAGGAATCACATTCACAGTCATCATGTTGCGAAAAAATCCAAATACAAAATTGATTTTCAGATCAAGGAGCTTTTCTTAGAAACGGTTACAATTAGTAAAGAGGGTAGATATGAAGTTTGCTTACTGTGGTCTGACGATAAGTCATTTCTGCCTGTTAACTTAAATTTGGCGAAGAAACTCAATTCGAGCTCCTTTCGAAGAATCAATATTTCATTTCGCAACTTGTAGCAATAACAAGAAAATGTTCTAAACTGGAATTATTAAGGCATTATTCCAGGCAAATTATTCTATTATTAAGGCATAATAGGGGAAGTTCCCAAGAATAAAGTAAGAGCTATTATATGGAAATTATTT
Source organism: Trichonephila clavata (assembly GCA_019973975.1). Lineage (NCBI taxonomy): Eukaryota > Metazoa > Arthropoda > Arachnida > Araneae > Nephilidae > Trichonephila > Trichonephila clavata. The sequence goes on along the minus strand of BMAO01014627.1, from coordinate 364,526 downwards.
ACTCTCGCGTGCAGTGATAAAACTTAAGTTGCAGTACTCCTGCTATTCGTCTAATGTTAGATACTTCTGTTAGATTAGCTAATTATCCTTCTTTAAATCAGTGTTTGGAATGTGTTCCTAATCTTATTGAGCTTATACCAAATATTCTTACTTGATTCATAAAGAGAAAACTTGCTGTTATAGCTGACATTAGAAAAACGTTTCCCCAAATAAATATTCGTAAGAAGGACAGAGACTTCCTGCTGTTCTTGTGATTGGAAAATATGGGGAAAAAAGAAACAGAGCTTACCCCCCACATAAAAGTTGTTTTTGGCGTGAAATGCAGTCCTTTTTTTCTTTTGACTTCAGTTATTGATTATCACATTAAAAATGGGATGGATTTGAAAAAAAATTCAAGGAAAGACTTTCGTGGAGTTTCTACGATGACAATGTTGCGTTACTAGTGTCGCCACTAAAGATCAATTAAATGAGTTAATTGCCAATTCTAAAACCTTGAAGGAAGTTTTGATCCCAGGGAATGGGAATGGTCGGGCACTGTGAAAATAATAATAAAAAAAATGACTTAAATTATATATTATTTTCACAGTAATGGTAGGAGCGGTGAAGCAAATGTATGTGCTCCGAAGGAGTTACTTTGAAGGCGAATTAATAGGATACACCTATATTGTGGTAATAAAGATTTACAACAAAATACTATAAATTTTGTATAATATGTTATACATTTTCTAGTATAACATGTTTATATAATTACTTATGTACGCGTATTACATAATCATGCACTAGTTTATAACTTACGTATATATATATACATAAAATTATAGCTGTTTTACGCGAAGGGCGTTCAGAAAGTAAGTTTCATGTGGTTCATTAGAAGTTAAAAGTGTAATTGACTAGAAACATTTACTGGGACAGACATGACAATCTTTCAGCTATTTCTCACTAATCGATCTATTGGAATTGTAACATCATACCGTAGGATGAATTTATATATTCTTACGACGTAGATAAGTTCACCACTTAGGGCAGTGCTTGACAGCCATATTTTGTTATTAGGACAATCTGGACTGTGTTGACTGGAGAAGAATATTTTCAAATTCAAGAAAAAATGGTAGTCGTTGGGAGTAAGATATGTACTATAGGTTGGATGTTCAAACACTTCCCTGTGGAATTCTTGCTGCATTTATTTTGTACATCAGGGTCGTACGTGGGTAAGCGTTGTCCTGTATAAATATAAATCCAACATTATAAAACTTAGCTCTGAATTACCCTTTACAGTTTCTGCAGTTTCAAAAGCCTTATAACGTGGCTTTCCTCGCAATGGGGGTGAAGGACTGAGAAACGACATCTTCGGCTGCTATAACGACGCTAATGCAAACTGGCTCATGTGTTGCGCATGCTAGGTATGTATCTTGACATACGCACACGCCATTCATATTATATCATCTGCCATTGGTTGGTGATGTGAAAAAGTTATTTTCTCTATCATCCTTGTAATTTTAAATCGAAAACGTTTCTTTTATAAAACCTATTTAACGCATTTATATTGAGTGTTCAAACAATGATTTCATTCTCTTTTTAAAATTTGCCCTGGTTATATTTATAGACATATAAAAAAAGTTTTAGATTTATGGAATTCACTTCTGTAATTTTTGAAAATACACCGCATATTTTGAAACGATACGGAATATTAAGCGAGACATTAAACACTATAGAATACTTATTATAAATATAAGAAATAATTCAACAGAATAAACTACATTAAAACTGTACCGAATATTAGAAAATTCACCCTTTTTTTGCCATAATAAACTGATACGAATAATAATAACGCATGCAGAAATTTTATTTTAGGATTACCACACATATTGTATTCTGTCCTATATACATCCTGGCACTTTCTCGCTTGTTATAGGGCTCTTTTCGAAGCGGGACTCGTGAATTAAAGACAATTCCCCATTTTAATCAATGAGATAATATAAGCCCAGCACATCGCTGTGCATGCAAGTTGTAATGACTGTTATGAGTTAAGGTTCTGTTCTTTGAGTCACTTATAAAAGGTTTAGGTGATCGCTGGTGAACCAAATGTAATTCCTTTCTCAACGACATATGCTCATACTGTGATGTTACCGTTTCCCCCAAAACCTTTGACTGTATACTAAAATATTTCTGGATTTTAGTGTTAAGAATAATTTATGTAAAAAGGAATTATATTTGACATCTAAAATGTGTGTGTTGAGTTTATATTATTTATAATTTTAAGTTTTAATTATTTTTAGTTTATATTATTTTTGATTGCATATATTCTGCTTCCAATATGAATACAAAGCAATATTTCCAGGGTGTAAGTTCCTTAATAAACCAGACAATTTTTGCTCACTGTTGTCAACCATACTTATTACGTACACTTCTCGTTTTCACTAATTCTATATATTTGAGTTTAATTTTACAAGCAATTTCAAATCATGAATATACAATCACAATCTAGAAGAATTGCAAATGTATTCGTAGTACTAGTTTACTGATTTCCACCTGTCCAGAACATCTCATGCACTTCAGCGTCTAGGGTCACGAAAACTGAGATAGACACAGTAGGTTTTGGCCCTTTCTAGGCTGTTGCGTCACTGTGAGTTTAGTTTTTTAGTAGTCTACAGATTTAAAGTATATATATGTGTGTGTGTGACTGTTTGATGTAATCCATTTTTTATATGTGGCTAAAAAAACTTCAAATGCATGGATTTTTTTTATATAAGTAATTTACTTTTATTGAATTCTATGTTAATCTAAATCTTTAAATGATACTATTTCCACATTTTGACTCTTCACATTTAGCTTTGTGTAGAAAGGGGGAGGATATCTTGAAGGAGCCTAAGTGTAGAAAGGAAGAAGGGAGGATATGCTTCTTAAAGCCACCCATTTTTCTCTTTGGAAAGAGGACTGGATTTCACTCTGTCTTCATTTGTCGTTATAACATTGCCTTCATTGTCCACTTGATATTGATTGACATTTTTGTTACTTATTAACTCTGACTGTTGAGCATCCCCAGTTGAAATTCTTTCTTGCTTTATTGGCTCTAGTATAGTTTCCTTTTGTTCCGTATTAAGATCCCGAATAATCGTAACGTGCTCTAAGTTATCAATTCTCACAGTTGAGACATTCATCGAGCACTTAATGTCATCATTTTCCTTGATATCAATTAACTGATTGGTATTTGGTTGATCTTGTATAATTTCTACAGATGTTACTGATTTATTTCTTGGTTTAACTATTTTTTCTGGTGAAGACGTAACTGTTATTGTAGTATCTTTGGAAGTGGTATCTTCTTTTTTATTAAAGGGGTTTAATGGATTCTCGTAAATCCTGGAAGATGCATTGAAAGATTCAGAAGTTGAATTATCAAAAGCATTTGTTGATTTCGGCATTAAAAGAATGGATGAATTGCTTGATATATTTCTTGCATCACGGCCAGTAAAATCCGGTGAAATTCTTTCTTTAGGTTGTGGAGCCTGGTATTTCATCTCCTTTGGTTTTTGGATAGGAGTTTTTACCAAAGATTCTGCTGAGAATTTTACTCCACTCACCAAAATACTCTGTGAATCTTGTTTATCTTGCGTATTTTCGTTGTTTTGCATCAGGGACTTAGTTTTAGAAGTTGGCTGAAATGTTACTGCCAGTGATTGATTGTGTTGCGCTGAAATAATTAGATCTTCCTCAGGTATTTTAGGATACAAATTACTTTCAGAACTTTGATTTTCTGTTTCTTTTAATCCGCTGTTCTGAAATTCATTATAACTCACATCTGCTTGTTGATCAATATCATTCTCGCTTTTGGTTTTCTTAATGCTTCCAAAGCGACCACTTTCAGCGTCTTTGTTCCCAATAATTTTTGATTTTTTGGCTGCCTGTATAAGATCTCTCCACCGCTGAGAACTTCGAGTTTCGTTACCCGATAAACCCACTAATCTTGCTAACATACTTTTATTACTTGTTACTTCAGGTGCTGCTTCATCTGTACAAACTTCCATTAGTCCAATACTGAAATCTTTTATAAGTCGACGTTTTCTAATTTGAATCCTTTTACCAGTCACTAGAATAAAGTGAAAATAACCATTTTTTTAAATTTTAAAAGCATACAAAATCCATTAGTTTAACATGCTATTATGTTTCAATAATTTTTATTTTATTCTAATTTCTACAAAATTTGACAAGGCGTATTTAAGAAAAATTCATTTACTACGCGATTTGACTGTTTTATTTATTTATAAATATTGGCTAATATTCAAAATATTTTGTAAATGAATTGTTCAGCATTTTCATTTGCTCTAAATTTCAAAAAGCTCTACAAAGGGCTGTGGTAGTTTCACGGATAAGACTGCCAACTTTATAACTGCTGATGCTCAAATCTCTTTGATTGCATTAAAATCCAAAGATCGTCATAAAAAATTCGGAGTTATTTCACATTCAATTCAGTTGAGCTAAATATTTTCATGACGTGTAAGTTAAGAGAGCAGAGAATGAATTCTGGTGTCACATCCTTTTGTCACTTGGTGTAGATTTTAAATTACCAGGTCCGTTCTCAGTATCTCTCGTGTAGCTCTAGAGCGAAAATTGAAGCAGAGGACGAGTATTATAACAGGACATTGCTTTCAACTGAAATTATTTCATTTTTAGGGTAAGCTGAGAGACAGTAAAAATCTGCTTGTAAAAAACTTATTTCTAAAAAAAAATTTATCACATACTTTTTAAATTTATCTCAATTATAATTAGAAAAAGAAATTAATAAAGATAAAAAATGAAAAAAATAATTATTTAAGTAATACAGAATGTAATTACGATATGACAAAAGTACAGTAGAACCTGTTTTTGTGCGGTCCTTTTTTATGCGATTTTATTTTTGTACGATTTTTTCTGAGCATTCTTTTTTATGCGGTTTCTGAATTTCAACGGCTTTGCTGCTCTGTAGTGTTTTGTATCAATATACCAATGGCGTAACGGAGAATGTTAGCCCCCCCCCCCCTGCAAAGAGTCAGGTTTTTGCCGTTAATATTTTATATGTTGGGTAAATACGTACTTGGAATTAGTCAGGCCTTGCGGGGGTGTACGTTACGCCACTGCAATGTACATATATACACTTCATGACGATCTGTTCATTTGTTATTAACAGTCTCCCGACAATGCACGTTCAGTTGCTTTCTCTCAACGCGCCAACAGCCCGCGCTTGATTGAAGACGAAACTTTCAATGACAATGAAGTTATCAATAATTTGATAGATTATGATGATGGACAAGAAGAACTGGATTCTTTGAGAGTGGATAAAATATATGCAGGGATACAGCTTTCCAACAAATTACAAAAAAATTTTCTTAAAATAGATACCAATTCCGAAAGAGATCGAAATTCCAAAAAAGATCTTCGACCGTGCATATCTGGTTATCGTAACATTTACAAGCAACTGACCAACCGACTTTCGTCGCAAAGACTTATCACTGACTTTATGGTGCCAAAAAATTAAACAATTGAAATTATATTTTCAAGTGACGAAAGCAATTTTGAACTAATTCTTCACAGGAAAATGCTCCCTTTGGATTACGATGAGTATCAGTGAATTATGTATGCGCATTCTGAAAACTTCTCCATGTATACAATGAGAAAATAAATGTTTTGAAAATGTTTTCATGTGTAATTTATTTATTTATTTTGTTATGGAAGTACTTTCTCATAAATTTTCTAAGTGCGACCTCTTTCATGCGGTCCTTCTCCATCGCATTAAAAAAAAATTCTGTAGTACACTCATGGACAAAAAAGTTAGCGCACCAAAAAATAATTGCGGGATCGTAACGAAACTTGGCATGAAGGTACATGTCGGGGAGATATGCAAATGATTAGAAATGCAGCGTGATTGCGCATTACGTATAGCCGGTAGAGGGCATTTAACGTCGTTCTCCGTGGAGTATAAAACAGGTAACCAAAGCTTGTTTAAGTGTACTGAATCGTTTACAAATTAAGCGCCGAGGTAGACATGCCATTACGCCGTTTTCGAAGACGATATGAGCAGCTGTCGCAGTTTAAGAGGGGGAGGATCATCGGCATGATGGAAGCTGGGTGGTCAGCTAGGCGAGTAGCTCGTCAATTAGGCCGCTCTGATTGTGTTGTGAGGAGGTGTTGGGACCAGTGGATCCTAGCGATGTCATTTACACGAAGACCAGGCTCACAGGACGCCCTCGACAGACCAATCGTCGAGAAGACCGCCACATCGTAAGAAATGCACGCGTACAGCCAACTGCTTCATCGGCCGCCATCCAGGCACATGTAGCACCTTCACTAGGGGCCCCTGTGTCTTCTCGAACCATACGAAGGCGCCTGGCTGAAGGACATTTGGGATTGCGGCGTCTATTACATGAGCTGCCCTTGACGCCCACCCATCGACGCTTCCGTTTGAAGTGGTGCCGCGCACGAGGAAACTTGACTGCAGTAGAATGGAAACAGGTCGTCTTTAGTGGGAATCCAGATTCAATCTCAGCAGTGATGGCAATCGGGTTCGTATGTGGAGACCCCGTGGTGAACGTCTCAATTCTGACTTTGCTTTACAGCGACACACCACTCCCACAGCTGGTGTGATGGTATGGGGTTGCATTGTCTACAATACACCGTCACCCCTAGTATTGATCCGTGGCATTATGACAGCCCAACGGTATGTCCATGACATCCTGCAACCATATGTGTTGCCACTCATGCTTCGGCTCCCAGGAGCCATTTTTCAACAAGACAATGCCCGGCCTCACACGGCAAGGGTGTCAGAAGACTGTCTCCGCACTGTTACTACCCTTCCTTGGCCTGCTCGATAGCCAGATTTGTCTCCAATCGAGCATATCTGGGATCATTCTGGACGTCGAGTTGGGCATCCTACGAGTTTGAACGAACTAGAGGCAAGGTTACAGCAAATATCGAACGAAATGTCTCAATACATCATACAGAACTTGTATGCCTCAATGCCCGATCGTATCGCATCGTACATCCGCGCTAGAGGGGATTCAACAGGGTATTAAATCCTCCGTTTTTTGCTTTTTTCTCTGAAATAAATGATCCTTTTGCTTTGATTTTCTAATCATTTACTTAGATCAAATTAGTCATTACGTATGTAAAATTTCGTTTCATTTTGACGACTCCTTCTTGGTGCGCTAATTTTTTTGTCCATGAGTGTATTTCGACGAAGTTGTTTGTTATATGTAAGAATTTAAGAAATTTTCGAATATTTTTTGTATGTTTTTTTAATGCGGTCCCTATCTACGGCACAAAAAAAGGTTTTACTGTTTTAGAATATCTAAATCATATTTGTGTATAGCCTACCTACATTAATAAATTTTCACGCAAACATTTGTCAAGGAAAGTGTCTGAGGTTTTGATAACTTAATAAGTGTGCAAGTTTAAACTCAGCTCTGAAGTTGGTTGCTTTTAAAAAATATACTTAACGCGTCCAATTTGGCCACCATTTTAAATACATGTAGCCAGGGACGTTTTAAGACTTCTTGAGGATTTGAGCCCCTATGCTAAAGTAGGCTCTACCTGAGAGCCTCAAAAGTAGACAGTGTAGAGCAGGGGTGGGCAGACTTTTCCAGGGCACGGGCTACTTCTGATTTTTTTAAGGCGATGCGGTCCACCCAGTGGCGTAGGTGTAGTGAGCTAAAAGAAAGTATACAATATGGTTGGACATCCATTTTGCGAACCTCTATTTTACGAATTTCTCTATTTCGCGAACTTTTTCGTGGAACCAAGAACATTTTACGATTTTCTTCGTAAAATAGCCTCCAAATAGCGAAGTGCATTTTCTATTCAACGAAATTTTCTCTTATGATTCGATTTTTTTTCTCCATATTTTTTAAAATACCGTATTTACTCGAATCTAAGCCGAGCATTTTTCTCAATGTTAATGCTACTGAAAATCGGGGATGGCTTAGAATCGAAGGGGGGAAAATGTGTTGGATGGGGTATTTAGAATAATTACAGCTTCACGCATGTATTTAAAAGTTTTAATAATGATAAAATAACTATAATTATTCACTTCTTATTAGTTTTCTTTTTAAATTTATTTTAATTTCGAAAATTGGATAGCGATAAACCATTTTAGATTATTTTCAATTTTCACAAATTTTTGTTGAGAATTTGGGGCGCAAATTAGAATCGATGGCGGCTTAGATTCTAATAAATACAGTATTTCTAGACCTTCGTATGATGGAATGATTATTATGTCTTAGTGAAAGCGGTCACCCTAAAATATCTTGACGGTCCACTGGTTAATCGCGATCGAACTTAATGCCCACCCCGGGTGTAGAGTATACGTTGTCAAATACTCGTACAAATGGTAATCTGAAACAAATGTGCATGACTCACTATCTCACAAACCTGCTCGACCGACTGCCACCTTTCGACTAAAGGAGTGGTGAATGGTGGCAGGCCTATACTTTGCGATCATCCCATAGTAACACGCTGTCTTGCCTCTGTTGCCTATTGGAATTTAGTTCAAAATTCCCAGTGTTTTGGAGAATATGTCCGGGAATAACAATCGAACATTAAAATTATATGGATCATGATCTTATTGGGGCTTAGTTGAGAACGAGACGAGGTCCTGCCCCAGTTGGCCCATGCCTTTAGACGTCCCTGCATATAGCTTAGTCATTGTTGATAGCTTGACATCAATTTTGCAAGAGATAGATGTCGCTAAGCAGCATTTATATAAGCCATATTTCTGTTTTCAAATAAAGCAATACAGCTAAATCTGTGGAATTGATTAGTTCGACTTTGGGTGAACATATTCTGTGAGTTATTCAACAATAAAAAAGTGACTTGCAAGATTTCTTTATGGTTAGTTTAGACTTGAGGGTGATCCATGTAAGCAAATAAAGAAGTAAAGTTAATTTCTTTTTAATCAAATGCCGGGCTTCCAGAAGTATCAATTTCTAAACTCATGTAGAATTAGAAACACTACTCATATATAAATTAATACATTTATTGACGACAAAAATATCTTGAGAACAAAAGTTAACTATTTTACATTATACACTGGTGTAAGAAATTAAGAGAATTTTCAGACTTTACCAATTATCTGGACCGATTTTAATGAAATTTGATATGTACATACATTGATAACAAAAACCAACCATGGGTTGACTAAACCAACAAAACAAATAACCATTCAACAATTGCAATACACACGCATGGTCGAGAGTAACACTCGTTGGAGTTGGAAGGTATAAAACAGCGGTTGCAGAATAAACAAAAGAAATGGGTTAATAGGGTGTATGACCCCCTCTTACAGCTATACAGGCCTCGCAGCGAGATGTCATACTTGAAATGAGGCAGTTTATCAGTTCTTGTGGCAATTGGTTCCACTCGTTCAGCAACGCTGCTGTATAGGCCTAGATGGTTTTCGGAGGAGGGTTGCGAGTTGCAATTACCCTCCCCAGAGCGTCCCAGACATGCTCTATAGGGTTGAGGTCTGGAGACCTGACTGGCCAATCCTTACGGCGAATATCCTCACTCTCTAGAAATTCATCGACCAGAAGAGCTCTATGTGGCCTCGCTTTATCGTCCATTAAAATGAACTCGGGGGCCACATGCACCCCTAAAAAGGCAAACATAGGGCTTCACGACCTTATCTCTATACCTCACGTCAGTTACAGAGCCTCTTTCAAAGACATGGAGAGGTGTACTGCCATCCAACATGATGCCTGCTCAGACCATTAAACTTCCTCCCCCATAATTATCGATTTTTTGGACATTGGAGGGTAGGTAGCGGGTCCCTGGTTCTCTCCATATGAACGTACGGCGAGAATCGGTGTTTAGGCTGAAACGGGACTTATCGGTGAACAGAACGGTCACCCATTGATCCATACTCCAACCTCTATGCTGTCTGCACCATGCTAAACGGACTCTTCTGTTTGTAGACGTGAGCGCGACGCAAACAGTAGGTTTTCTGGGAAACAACCCTCTCTCATGAAGTCTTTTTGAAGCTGTCACCCTGGATACACTGGTTCCTGTGGCTGCGTACAAGTAACGAGAGAGCTGAGAAGCTGTAGCTCCTCTGTTACGCCACGCTATAATCGACAAATAGTGATCTTCTCTGGCCACCGTGGCTCTTGGACGACCTTGCCCAGACTTTCTCTTGATGGATCTAATATCCTGGAACTGTTTCCATAAGTTACACACAACGCTGGACGTTAAATTAAACTGTCTGCAAATCTGGACTTGACATCGGCCTGCTTCTAGCCTTACAACAATTCGCCACCTCATTCTATAATCTAAACGGTGGTGGTAACTGATTTTTACTGTTACAATTTGAATTGAACCGATTGCTTCAAAATAACACAAGAAATTCGCCGAGGTGTGATGGCGAACGAAATACGTCTTAACTTACACGCGCTTATAAAGCCTGTTTTTCTGCTGGTTTTGTCTGCACTCATGTGTGCGATTAAGCATTTGCCATACAAGATTTGTATATTTTTTTTATCTAGAAGCAGTGGTTTTTCATTCAGTTCAGTTCTTTTTATGCAATTCAATGAAATATGCAAATTCTCTTAATTTCTTGCACCGGTGTATGTATAAAATGTATTCGGCACCTTGACAACAACGATTCACATGGAAAAGAGCCGATCGTAGGAAAATCATTATAAAAACTATTATTAAATTTGACTTATATATATACACTAGCTGTTACCCGCCCGCTTCGCTGGGTATTTCATGATGTTTTATAAATTTTTACTGCTTATATATATATGTATAAATTATTCCTAGCATTAAGAATTCGATTGAATTGAAAAATATACTTATACCTGTAACTGTCACCTGTTGATAAAAAAAGGGCAGAACTCATCCAATTTGTATTTTCTAAAAATCTCTAAAATTGAAGCATAGAATGATGTTTGCTCTTTCGTAACTCAAAAACCACTTAGAGGTCTGTTTTCACAAAACCTTCTTATAGCTGATCTCTACTCTATGAAAGAAATCTCTTTATCAAATATAAAGACTGTGCGTCTAATAGTTTAAAAATGGAAATAATTATCTATAACGCCCCTTAAGTCCCCTCAACGCCACTTGGGGGCAATTTTCACGAAACCCATTTTTAGCGTATCTCTACCCTATGAAAGGAATCTGCTTACTAAGTTTCAAGACTGTACGTCTAATAACTTAAAAATAGGAATTTATAACGCCCCTTAAACCCCCCACAACACCCCTTGGGGGTCAATTTTCCCAAAACCCATTTTGTAGCGGATATTTACTCCAGGAAAGGAACTTACCTACCAATTTTCAAGCAGGTAGGTGAAGTAGTTTAAAAACGGATATATTTATCTATTACGCCCCTTAATCCCCCGCAACGCCACTTAGAAGTCTGTTTTCCCAAAACCCGTTTTGTAACTGATCATTATTCTACGAAAGGAATCTATATATCAAATTTAAAGACAGTGCGTCAAATAGTTTAAAAATGGAAATAATTATCTATAACGCACCCTAAGCCCCTGCAACGCCTCTTTGGGGTCGATTTTCAGCAAACTCATTTTGTAGCGGATCTCTACTCTCTGAAAGGAATCCGCTTACCCAATTTCAAGATTGTACATCAAGTAGCTTAAGCATGGAAACAATTATTATTAAAGCCCTTAACCCCCCGTAGCGCCCCTTGCGTTTCGAATTTCGGAAAAACCTTTCTTAGCTGATGTCTACTCTATCAAAGGAACATGTCTACCAAATTTCAAGTCTGTAGGTTGAATAGTTCCAGAGATTTCGTGATTAGTCAGTCAGTCAGTCAGTCAGTGAGTCGCTTTTCTCCTTTATATATATAGATAAATTATTGATATCTAAGTCCTAGCATTAAGAATTCGATTGAATTGAAAAATATACTTATACCTGTAACTGTCACCTGTTGATAAATAAAAAGGGCAGAACTCATATAATTTGTATTTTCTAAAAATCTCTAAAATTGAAGCATAGAATGATGTTTGCTCTTTCGTAACTCAAAAACCAAGTGGATTCCCGCAAAACCAATTTTCGATGGATTTCTACTCCGTAAATTGAACATGCAAGCCAAATTTCAAGTCTAAATCTAACAGAAAAAAAACAAAAGTTTTACTATCAATATCCCCGTAATCCCGTTGAAAGCCGTTTTCAAAAATTACCGCTCTTAGCGGATTTCAATTCAACAAAAGAAAAATGCAAACCAAATTTCATTATTATAGTCCTTTTAGCTCGAAAATAGTAATTTTTTTTGTCAATACGTCCCTGCAACCCCCCAGAACTTGATTTGCTTAAAATTTATTCTTAGTGGATCCCTATTCAACAAAAGAAACATGCTTAACAAATTTCAAGTATATGGGTCTAACAATTAAAAACAGGAATTTTTTTCTGTAACTCCTCTTGACCCCTCGCAAACATCTTTAGGGGTCAATTTTCATTTTACTCTTTGTTAGAGGAACTCTATTTCATGAAAGGAACATGCCTACCAATTTTCAAGCAGGATGATCAAGTAGTTTAAAAATGGAAATATTTATCGATTACGCCTCTTAATCTCCCGAAATTAAACTTGGTAGTTGATATTCGCGAAACCCATTTTGTAGCGATTCTCTACTTTATGAAAGGAATCTGCTTATCAAATTTCAAGACTGTACGTCTAACAGTTTAAAAATGGGGATAATTGTCTATAACGTTACTTGAGCCCCCGCAACGCCACTTCTGGGTCTGTTTTCGCAAAACACATTTTGTAGGGGAATTGCACTCTATGAAAGGAATCTGCTTAGCAAAATTTGAAGAATGTGCGTCCAATTAATTAAAAATGCAAAAAAATTATCAATAACGCCCCTTGAACCCCGCAACACCACCTAGGGGTCGATTTTCACAAAACACATTTTGCAGTGTATTTCTATCCTATGAGAGGAATCTGCTAACCAAATTTCAAGACCGTGTTTAAAATAGTTTAAAAAATATTTATCTCTTACGCCACTTATTCCCCTGCAACGCCACTTAGAGGTCTGTTTTCACAAAACCTTCTTATAGCTGATCTCTACTCTATGAAAGAAATCTCTTAATCAAATATAAAGTCTGTGCGTCTAATAGTTTAAAAATGAAAATAATTATCTATAATGCCCCTTAAGTCCCCTCAACGCCACTTGGGGGCAATTTTCACGAAACCCATTTTTAGCGTATCTCTACCCTATGAGAGGAATCTGCTTACTAAGTTTCAAGACTGTATGTCTAATAACTTAAAAATAGGAATTTATAACGCCCCTTAAACCCCCGCCCCCGCAACACCCCTTGGGGGTCAATTTTCCCAAAACCCATTATGTAGCGAATATTTACTCCAGGAAAGAAACTCACCTACCAATTTTCAAGCAGGTATGTCAAGTAGTTTAAAAACGGATATATTTATCTATTACGCCCCTTAATCCCCCGCAACGCCACTTAGAAGTCTGTTTTCACAAAACCCGTTTTGTAACTGATCATAATTCTACGAAAGGAATCTATTTAGCAAATTTAAAGACAGTGCGTCAAATAGTGTAAAAATGGAAATAATTATCTGTAACGCCCCCTGAGCCCCTGCAACGCCACTTGGGAGTCGATTTTCAGCAAACTCATTTTGTAGCGGATCTCTACTCTCTGAAAGGAATCCGTTTACCCAATTTCAAGATTGTACATCAAGTAGTTTAAACATGGAAACAATTATTATTAAAGCCCTTAACCCCCCGTAACGTCCCTTGCGTTTCGAATTTCGGAAAATCCATTCTTAGCTGATGTCTACTCTATCAAAGGAACATGTCTACCAAATTTCAAGTCTGTAGGTTGAATAGTTCCAGAGATTTCGTGATTAGTCAGTCAGTCAGTCAGTCAGTGAGTGAGTCGCTTTTCTCCTTTATATATATATATATATATATATATATATATATATATATATATATATAAAGAGACGTAGTTGCAATCTGCACAGGTCCAAGGTTTTTAAGTTTTAAATAAATTAGGTTAATTTCTAGTAATTGTTTCGTTGAGAATTTACATTTTTCTCTCTTTCTATTCTGTCTAATAAAATCCAAACTTGCATGCAAAACACGTACCTTCCACGTGTAGAAGATTCATTATTTAAAAACAGGATTAACTTTGACGGCTAGAATTTTTGGGGTGCATGCTCCAGAGAGAACAATTAATTATTAGTTATCTTTTGCCACTGTTTTCAATTAGGAAACCTCGTTTATTCTAGAAGACATTTTCAACATTTGCAATATGCACGTTTAGCTCTGATAGTAATTCTCATGTCATTATCTCTTGTAAACATCAGTAAAGATTTTGATGAACATCTGGGCAGGTACAATTCTCTCGAGTTTGGGTGATGGGACGTATCTCTTACAGAACACCTATTCGATGAAGGATACCTTGTCTTTATGTAGAAAGTGCTTACCACATTTTGTTTGAATTACTCATCAGATAAAGGGACATGTGGCTTGTATATGAGGGAGCCTACCATACTTAAGCCCCCTACACCACCTGAATGCCACATATCCCAGATGGTAGATTAGACGTGATAGATTTACAGATTGGTCTCTACGTCAACCGAATCAAAATAAACTGGACCTGCTTCGTTTTGTGAAGTCAGTGCGTATGAGATAGTTTCGGACTTTGAAAGTTCTCGTTGCGAGAATCTGGTCACAATTCACACGATTAACAGGATGTATGGGATCTACAAAAGTGCTCTGGTTTTTTACTCTCCGGTGTGAGATGAATGATGACATATTTGAAAGTATAGTTGAGTACTTACTTCCTTTGATCTAAATGGGATGATTTCTTTCATTCCCCCCCCCCCAACCGTTGAAAGTTTAGCTTGGACATTTAATTTAACGCTTTTATGATACTTCAAGTAGAGTAGGCCCAAATACTACTTATTTTAAATATTGTTCATTTCATTGCTTAAACACTACGAAAAACCCATTTATTGCTATTCTGTTAATCGTATTTGAAATTATTATTATTATTTTGTAAATTGAATTTTAAAAGTGAGTAACATTTTTTACTCTTTAAATAAAATTACAGAAAAGCTTAAAATAAATTATTAATAGCAATTTGTTTGAGGAACAAATTTAATTTGTTAATGACTACCTATTTAACAAATTTAACAAAAGAGAGAGAGAGAGAGAGATTCTCATGTTTAAGCAAGTATGGATTACAGTCAAGGAAATTTAAAGATTTTTTTATAAATTTCCTCATGGGAATTTTTTTTGAATAACCAAATGTACTTTATTTAATGCTCATTGTATTTATCCTCTTATAGTTCATAAATTTATTAACAGAAATTTGAGTAAAAACAAATTAAACTTCCTTCCAGAAAAAAGAGTTCTAACTGGTATCAATAAGTTTGCTAAAAGTTATTTACCTTCCCTACTCTGAAAAATTCTTAATGAAATAATATTAGTACTGTTGCCTTACCATCTACTTTATCCTTTTCTATATCTCTTGTGTTCATTCCATTATTTTTAAAGACTCGCATGAGGTCATGGCGGAAGGAATATACATCTTGTCTTAATTCATTTATGTTGTCTTCAGTCACTGGATGACTTTCAGTTTCTTTTTGTTGAGCTGTTACATATCTCCATACAAGGTTACACATTACACTCTAAGAATACAAAATGATTCATTGAACATTTTTACAGAAAATCACTTCTCTTAAAAGCAAGCTTTTGTTGAAATTTATTAATTATGCATATATTCGCCCACATTTTATTGTTTCTTTACTTTCGAAAGACTCATAGATTCTTAAGATTACAAATATTATTTGTTTGTTTACTATTTATATTTCAATAAAAACTTCTTTCTCAAAGCATTTGAAAGAAACTAATAAATAAGTGATATAAAAAGATTTTTAAATCAATTCTTAGATCAAGAAAATTTTTTTTTATTTTAGTTACTTTTTATTAAATAGTTACAATTAATATATAAATATGTATATACATATGACAGAATTACAACATTAACAAGCAATTAATTTTTATTAATTTTCATTAAAGTATCACATTGTCATCCAAAACAATCGTGTATATAAAGTTTCAGTTCAACTGTTCAGCTTTGAAACATGAAAAAAAAAAATCTTTTAAAGTTTTAACCCAAGTCGCTAAAAATGAAGCCAACATGGCTGTATCTGTAATTCTTTAAATAATTAATTTCAGTCAATAATTTTAATTAATTATAATTAAACTATGGTATTGTTACCCAAAACAATAGTGTATAAAAAATTTCAGCTCAAAAGAGCGCTTTAAAATATGAGAAAAAAAAAACCTTTTCAAATTTTGACACGTCAAAATGGTCGCTAAGTCGCCAAAAAGGATGCCAACGTGGCTGTATTTGTAATTCTTTGAATAATTAGTTTTAATCAATTAATTTTTATTAATTATAATTAAAATACTGTATTATCATCCAAATTAAGTGTGTATATAAAATTTCAGCTCAATTGAGTGCTTTAAAGTGCCTTTTATTAACGATTGAAAATTTGAACAAGATAAATATATATAGAGAGTGAGCTAATGGAGTGTAGAAATTTTGAAAATTAAAACCCAATTCTAACCGCATTTTTAAAGCTTAAAAAGCAAGGCGCAATTGTTGAAAGAAATACTATACTTAACTCAAAAAGCAAGCAATTTTCTGTAGAATTACATTTAAAAGTTATTAATTTAATAAATACATTCAAACTTAGATAGTTTAAGAAACACTTTAAAATAACCCGAATGGAGTAAGAATGACTTTTCAATCTTCGCAAACATTTACTACAGTTTGTCTTGTGAACACGGTGGTTGCAGGGTATGCAAGCGATGTCCTAGGCGTGATCTATTTGTGAGAAATCAGGAGTAAATGGTGGCCCAGGAAACATCTGTATCCCTTGCAGAGAACATTGACTGACAAGTGTAGTGTTTTATCCTGTTTTTGAGTGCTATTCCGCTGATAAAAGACTTTGGGACCTCACTTCCTTCCCGAAGGAAGATGAGTTTCACTCGACGCAACATATCACCCTGCTATCGTTGGGACGTCATACAGCCTTGAATGTGAACCAGACGTGACCACCTGCTATCATGCTGCTTTGTTACAGATGCCAACTAAACGACGGTATCAGATCGATGCCCACGAAATTCAACGTGGCAAGGCGCTAGTTTTCCGTTTGTCGTTAACCGCAGCTTTGAACACCACACTGGTTACTTTTTATAGAATAAAAAGTCTATGAAAAGCACAAATATAAAATTTGAGATGCGTTAATTTAACCCTTTCGTGGGCCATTTATTTCTATTTTGAATTTCTCGCGTTTTCTTTATTAACAATTAAACAATAGCATTTAAGAAAATATACTTTATTTTACCGAATTTTATGTTTACATTTAAATTTTAGGGGTAGGAAGAGTATTTCCCAAGGAAACAATCACCGTCATAAAGAAAATTAAATTTAATGTTGATTATATGCCATGAAAAGAGACGAGAGGCTTGTTGCAATACACAAGAGGACGTCACATTCTGCACACATGTAGCGGATCCTCTTTTTTTTTTGTCCCTTTCTGCTACATGTCCTACATCGTCTATAGTTGGAAACCATCTTTGCATATGATTTTCCACACTGGCTAACCTCCAGGGGTGTAGATACCGCCGTATCAATGATACTGGATCCCCAAGCTCAGGGGGCCCAACATATGTTGGCAAAAAATCATGAAGTTTTAAAGGGGATCAAAAAGGGGCCCCAAGAAATTTTTGATACAGGGCCCACTTAGGGCTAGCTACGCCAGTGCTAAGCGCACATCATCCGGAACTGCACACTTTTTTGTTTGGAAGCTAGAAGGACGTCCTTTCTCTTTTCTTGAGGAATATCCGTCATTAGCTGACGAGCTAATGCTATACGGAATGTTAGCTGGTCTAAACTTCTGTTTCTTTTGTTCACTTGCCACAGTATGAAACTATTTAGGATGGCAAGGTCAATAAGAAAATAAAAGATACGATGCCACCATTTTACAGATCTTCTTATTTGGTATCTTTCTTTTCTTTGATCGAAGCGATCAACCTCTTCTATGACATCGTTATATACAGTGACATCTTTTGGACAAGGTACTTCTTCTTTAGTGCTATCTTTTTTGTCCGATTTACAAATGTCATTATTGCTGGATTATGTGCAGTAGCACAAAACTGAAGCAGGAATTAGTCTTCCTTTCGTTATAATAGCAAGGCCAATATATTATAATGGGTTTTGCGCTTCTCACAGGAGTATCTTGTAAGATCGTGTAGATAGGAAGTAATCTTCCCAAGGTCCACTAAAGGGTTAAAAGACTCATTAGAAATAGAAAATTGCTAGAGAATAACTATTAGAAATAGTTAAAGAAGTTTCTGGTTTCGTTATTGACCTAAGAATTTTTTTTAGAACACAAAACGCTTGCAAACCGAGGATGGTGTTAGTAATTATTTTTTCAAAAATGTTTCGGATTATTCCGAGAATAGTTTTAGTGGGTTTTCATTCTCTTTGAAATCAACACAGAACAATTCTGCGAATTTTTTTAAAAACTTTTATGGCCGTTTTATAAGTCGTTTCAGGGAAAAATAATATTGTATATTTTTCAGTTTATATGAAAATTGCTGATATTTAATTTCAATTTTACCTGGTAAATTGAATCTCTTTCTTTCATTTTCGTTTCTCTCCTCTGCAAGAAAAATAAAAAATAGTAATTAAAATACTTAAAAATAGTCATTAAACTAACGATAACTAATTGTTCACAATGCTTGTTTCTTATTATTCACTCACATAGAAATGTTATTGAATAAAATACTATATGTAGGAGGTTCTTAATTTCGAAATTAATTTATTTAAAATGTGGGAGTTGAATTCATTCCTAGTTTTATAAACCTTTTCATGATTTATTTATATGAGTACTTCTAGTAATTTTGTATATTTTAAGAATTTGATTATTTAAAGGCCAAAGAGCGTGAAAGACTCCAATTTAAAATTCTATTCTGAGACCGATCCTTCAAATTAAAAGTTACAGCATGTTCAAATTACTCATTTGTAAATCAGAACTTTTTGTACCTTTCTTAGGATTTATTGTTAAATATTCTGATTTATTTCTACTGTTAATTATTAGAGTTACAAATAATACGTATCAATTTTAATACTGAAAAATAAAACTGAATTGTATAAAACTCCATAATCTCACTTATTAATTCAAGTAAAATTATCCTAAAACAAATTGATTCTCAGAAATTAAAAAAAATATGTTAAGTTTTAAAAGAAAACATTTAGATTATATATTAAAAAATAGTAAAATTAAAAATGCCAATTAATATAAACTTACAAAAAATATATACAATAGACTTAAGCCGATCAAGAGAAAAATTATTCTTACATTTTTATAGATCTTAAAACAATCTAGGGAAAAATCTGGGCTTCAAAACGGAATTGAACAGAAAACCGGAAAAAAATTGTCTCATTTTGGTCGAAACGAAAACTGTAACTGAACCAAAAAAAAAATATCGGTTTATTTCGGTTCGATATATCTTCAGTCATTTTGTTAATACAACCAGCTTATCAATATTTTCTAATTTAACATGAACCATATAATTATCATCCCTACATGTGTGAATTGGTTCTCTATATTTCCCGTTTTTACTTTCACTAGCACTTTTCTGTTTCAGTTTCGCTGAAACTACTTGCAATCTTCTAAATTTTTATAAATTACATGTTTGCTTATGATAGAGTTATATTTTTAGTACAAATAAAAAAATATACATAAAATAAAATTATTCTCATTCGGAACTAACCGAAAACCGGAACTGAACCGATATATATATATATATATATATATAGGGTGTCCAGCCTTAATGTGACCCAATAGCTAATTCCCAAACCGTTCGGTTTAGATATACACTTCCAATTTGAAAAATGTTTTAAAAAAGGTAAAGAATGTTTCTACGTGCTTTTCGAACCAAAAACCCCATTTAGAAAAATTACAAAAATGAAATTTTTATACGGTCCTCAGGTCCTATCAATTATATTTAGGAAAAGATGCAATACACAAAAATAAAGTAAACACAAAAAGTTTCATTTTATTACGATAAAAACTGACTGAGTTATGCTTGCATAAATTTGAAGCATCAGAGTTGCTCAGAAAAGGGGGATGTATATAAATTGAGTTTAGAGAACAGTAATTCACTATCTACAGAAAGAGCAGAAGAAAAACATCATAGTAATATTAAAACATCGTAGTAAACATCATAGATTGACAATTTGTATTGCTGTGTGGCAAACAATAAAAATTAAATTAAAGAAATACAACTTATACCGAAAAGATTAAAACAGCTTGTTTTAACAAATAGCAGCAAAATAATACAGGATTTCCCGTTCAAATTATAGCAAAATGTGAAATGATGCGCCAATCATGAATCAGGGACTTTATTATATCAGAATGACCAAATTAACCTAAATAATGGTGAAGGCACGAGGGTGGCACGAGACAAGGGAATGCGTCTATGACAACTCCCAGTTTTATACAAGCGTTGAACAGCCCGTGCAATTGTACAATAAGATGGATGTCTTCGAGTGGGGAATTTAATGGCATAAAGTCTTGCCACCTCTCTCTTATTTCGATTACACTGTCCATTAAACAGTACCATTTCACAGTATTCTTCATTTATATACATCTCGTTCTCCAGTACTAGAATTCGTAATATTAGAATACGACTGTATGCAATTGCAAGCGACTGCACAACAGATTTTTAACGTTCGTCATGATCAGCAAAAACGCAGCAAATCAGACTGAAACCGCAGCATATAAGTGTATTTTTTTGGAACTGCTTTTAAAATGTTTTCTTCATTCAAAATATTTTATTTTTTCTATGTTTTACACGTACACAGAATAAATTTCATTTCTTAAGTACTCAATTATTGTATTATTAACGTATGCTTTTAAATTTAAAAACGATTTACATAAGAGTGACGAGCAACAGCAAAAGTTTCCTGGCAGAGCTCCAACTAATTTCACTTTGGAGACGGCCTCTTATTAGCTTCTTGAAAATTGCGGAGAAAATGGATGAAATGTATGACTTTCAAAGTTCCAAAACTCGAAAAGTGTTTATCGTAATAAAATGAAACTTTTTGTGTTTACTTTGTTTTTGTGTACTGGATCTTTTCCTAAATATAAGTGGTAGGACCTGGAGACCGTATAAAAAATTAAATTTTGTAATTTTTTGTTAATGGGATTTTTTGGTTCGAAAGGCATATAAAAACATTCTTTACCTGTTTTAAAACATTTTTCAAATTGTAAGTGCATATCTAAACCGAACGGTTCAGGAATTACCTATTGGGTCACATTAAGGCTGGACACCCTGTATATATATATATATTTGTTGAACAGGGGAACGAAAAAAAATGCACGGTTCGAAGCCCTGGGAAAAATAACTCAATTTTTTGGAATTTAATAATTTTAGCCTATATAACTGAGTAAATAATTATTATTAAAACAAAAATTTAGCATTTGGTAAAGTTTATTTAATACTTTTTTAATACTAAATGCGCATTGACTCTTTCACAGTTAAGTGCCTAAACATTGATTCCTTTTAAATTAAGATATTTTCCGTTAGCTTTAACAGAAATTGACAGATTAATTTATTTCAGTAGTTTTAAAATAATTATAGAATATACTTACTTTGATGGACATGTCGTTGAATGAACGTTTCTTTCCAAAAAGTCTTAACAAATGTTTGAAAGTAGGAAAGATGTTAAACGGTGGAGGTACCGTGCCTCCTTCTTCGAAATAATTCATGAACAGTGTAGTTCGAGCAAATTTCCATTCAACATCAGCTCTTTCCTGAAAAAATCAAAGCATAAATCAATACATCAAAAATTAAAGCATTACCCCAGTTCAAAGGTAAGTCAGAAAATAAAGAAGATAATTTTTTAAAAATTTCCTTGAAGATAAATAGCTTCTTTTTTTAAAACTAGTTTAGGTATTTGCTAAAATTTTCATGAATTTTCAAATGGAGCTGTATTTTAAAACATAAAAATAAATAGTTTTAATACTGTTTTTTAAGGGATTTATTATTTTGTTAAAATGTATCTTAAATTAATATATAATCTTAATATGTATATATGTATATATATATATATATATATATAATTCATAAATGTTGTATACGCTCAAGCGACACCCGCGCCACTCTCTGTACTCCCGGATGTAAGCGGGAGAAGTGGCATACTTGCTTTTCCCAGCAGCGCGCGCCTAGTCAGGTTTAACACAACCTGTAGATTTGTCATTAAATCTCCTTAAACATAAATGTCTCTTTTATTCAACATACCCCTAGACACCACCCTCTCTGTTACATAAATATATACAAAATAAACTGCTGGCCACCGTAAATGCAACACCAAGAAAGACAAGAGATAGCACAACAAAATTTATTTTGTAGATAACATGTTGACCAAGTATAAAATGATTAAATTTATAGACTTCTGTGAAGTGTGGTTCCTGCCAGAATCAGTAGCGAGAGTAGCCGCCAATGTTGGAGATTACCGCTGCCACACGCCTCGGCATTGATTCAAAGAGACTTTGGATGTGTTCTTGGGGTACAGCAGACCAACAGCGTTGCCAAAGTTGATCTGGTGTGGCAGCTGGGGGTGTAATCTGGGTCAATTGTTGAGCAACCATGGGCCACATGTTTTCCATCGGCGAAAGATCCGGAGAGCGAGCCAGCCAGGGAAGCAATTCAATCTGGTGATTGACGATGAACCTTTGGGCAATCCGTGCCATGTGTGGTCGCGCCACACATGGCACGCATTGGCTCCAACACCTCGGAGATGTATAGCGCTGACTGTTTAAAGTACCGGCAATGCGTAATAAAGGAGTGCGAGAGTGATATCCAATACCACCCCATACCATAATACACGGTGCAGGACCAGTGTGGCGGTGCATAGCGCAGCTGTTCAGCATCCACTCTCCACGGTGTCTCCAGACTCGAATCCGACCATCGTGGTGTTGCAGACAGATGCGTGACTCGTCAGTAAAAACAACTTCATTCCATTCTGCCGCCCACATCCTTCTTTCCTCGCAAAATTGGCGTCGGAGACGTCTGCGGTTCTGCGTCAAGGGTAGACCAAGAAATGAACGTCTTGCGGACAGATCACTCTGCTGTAAACGGCGTCGAATGGTACGCGAAGACACTGAGTGATGCGTTACAGACTAAATGTGCTGTGATGGTTCGTGATGTGACTGAGCGATCCGTCACTGCCATGCGTACAATTTGCCTGTCCTCACGTGAAGTGAAGCACTGAGGTAGATGCGATCGACCACGTCGGTCCGTCGTATCCTCCTACATCCAACGGTCACATATCCGCATTACAGTTGTTTGGTTTCGTCCAACACGGCTACCGATTTCCCTGAAAGATAATCCACAATCTCGGTAGGCCACTATCCTTCCTCTGTCGAACTCGGATACTTGATCAAAAGCTGATCGCTGTTTTCTACGAGACATAACTGATCGTTTTTTGAAAAAAACCACAAGAAAGGCACAATTGCCGAACTTGAAATCGTCGAAATTTCCAAGCCTTAAATAGCGCTTTGAGGTGGTGCCACAGGCGTGTGATGTGCGTCTGCGCTGAAATTCTAATCATTTGTATATCTCACCTCCGCTAATGCAGGTTGTAAATTTCATGTTATTTGCGTGCTTCATCCAGGGTGTTGCATTTACGGTGGCCAGTAGTGTAGTTTAAACCTAAGACAACTAGTCAATACAGTAAAAGTATATATATATATATATATATAATTCTAATTTTATTACATTTTTCTAATAATTTATTTTAACATCATCCAATT
Source organism: Trichonephila clavata (assembly GCA_019973975.1). Taxonomy (NCBI): domain Eukaryota; kingdom Metazoa; phylum Arthropoda; class Arachnida; order Araneae; family Nephilidae; genus Trichonephila; species Trichonephila clavata. The sequence continues at coordinate 340,681 of BMAO01014627.1, read as the reverse complement.
AAAATTATATATATATATATATATAATACTTAATTAATTGGGATGATGTTAAAATAAATGATTTGATTAGAATAATATTGTATGCCAAACATGTTAAATAAAACTTTTATAGAAAATAATGACGGAATACATTTTACAGTATATTTTAACGCTAATTTTCAATTTTAATGTGATTTAAACTTGATAAAACAGTATTTATAATTTGATAATATAATTTGCGGCTCTTTTTGAGTTGGAGTATTTTAGAAAACTGAATATTCCTTCTACAATAAAATTGCATAATTTTAAACACAACTTATAGTTAACTACTCTAGGCAACCCCAAAAATGTTTCGGGCTCAAAAATAGTTTATTACGAAGTATTTTGGCCCGCTAAACACGAAAATCACCATAAGAACTTCAGATTAGCTCTTGTTTTTAAGAATCGGAATTCCTTCCTCCTCATAAATAGCTGTATTTTCACTCATCTTTACTTTCTGTGTATAATCATTTAAGCGAGTAAAGGGAAGAACTTCCCTCAGGATCGTTTTTTAACTTCTACGAAAGGCATGTAACACAGCGCCACCTTTGCAGGTGTGTTTTGAGTGTAACCTGGAGCGTCAGTAGCACAAAGAAGACGATAGTGGATGATTCAAGTAACGATTCCCCACAGACTATAATAAGCAGAATCAAGTGACCTCGTAAGAGATCTTAAACTGCCAAAACAGAAGGCAGATCATCCAGACTGCAATCTCATCCAGACTGCAACAATGAATCTACTCCTACCAGGAGTCAAGTTTACAGAGTACAGGATAGGTGAAAAGAATCTTCTTCATTTTTTTAGAAGAAAGAACATGTGGTTGCACGTATTAATGTCAACGGCTTGGTGAATTTCATGAACATTAGTTATGATCCAAATACCTGGAGGTTGTTTATAGACTCTTCCAAGCTTAGTTTGAATACAATATTACTACATAACGGCAACCTTCTTCCTTCCATTCCCTTCGGACATTCTGTTCACGTAAGGAAACTTAGAGAAATGTGAAATTACTTCTAGAGTTAATAAAATACGAGGATCATAAATGGAAGAAGTGTGGTGAAAGTCATTGCTTTGCTCATGAGAATACAGTTAGTCCATACCGAGTAATGCTGTTTTCTGTGTATCTTGAACAGTAGAGATTGAAAATTGCACTACATACAAGACAAATGGTTGTCCATAAATCTAAAATCCGGTGAGAGAAATGTCCCAATTGATCCTCTAGTAAACCCTAATGACATTCTATTTCCACCCTTGCACATTAAGCAGGAATTAATGAAAAACTTTGTGAAATTTATTAACAAGGTTGGAGTGGCTTTCCAGTACCTTGGATTGAAATCCCCAAGATTGAGTGATGCAAAGATTATGGAGGGAATCACTGTGGGCCGTCAAATACGTAAAATAATGAAGGACCCCGCTTTTGTTCTAATTCTGGAAGGAAAAGAGAAATTATCCTTTAAACCTTTAACAGTGTGGTACGATCATTTAAAAAGTACGACAGTAAAAAAGATGAGAACTATCAACAGTTGGTGAAAAAAAATACTACAAAAGTTCCATAACCTTGGAGGCAACATGTCTCTAAAGATCTATTTTTTACATTTCCATCTTGATTTTTTCCCCTAAGAACTGTGGAGCTGTAAGCGATGAACATGGTGAAAGGCAATGGAACGTAGATATCAGGGTCGTTGGGATGAGGCAATGGTCGCAGACTACTGCTGGACAGTTATAAGGGATACTCGGGCTTCGACATTCAAGAGGCAATCCAAAAAGAAATGTTCACAGGAAATAAACTAAAAAATACTGCTGGTTTCTGATAAGAACACTGTTTCTTGGAACTTGACTTATTGTATTTATTAGTTAGTATGATTTTGATGTTAAAGGTTCATCGAAATACATTGGGCCAATTAAGGTACTCTTCCATATTCCGCACCACACATTCACCGACCAACGCACTTGGTGGCAATTCGGTCGTATTAGATGTGGGTTTTCGAGGGACCAATAATGCGTATTCTGAGTATTAATAGTGCCTTGCCTCGAGCATTGGCATTCATCCAACCACAAAACTTCATTAAAAAAATCTGGATTTTCATCCAGTGTATTTAACATGAAATTGCAAAAATCAAAACGACGTTCCTGGTCTCCGGGCATTAATTCCTGCTCCAGGACTGAACGATAAGGATATGCACCGTACGTATATAATATGTTCCACACCGTCGATTTTCAGTAGGAACAAGCCTTGCTAACATCTCGGACACTACTTTCAGGATGAGCAAGGGCATATCCTAGAACATCCTCAGCGGGTATCCGCAAGCTTGAAGGTGTGGCACGAGACAAAGGAATACGTTTATGACAACTCCCGGTTTTATACAAGCGTTGAACAACACGGGAAATTGTACAATAAGATGGACGTCTTCGACTGGGAAATTTAATTGCATAAAGTCTTGCCGCCTCTCTCTTATTTCGATTACACTGCACATACGACAGTACCATTTCGTAGTATTCTTCATTTGTATACATCTCGTTCTCCCGTACTAGAATTCGTAATATTGCAATTGCTAGCGACTACACAACAGATCTTTAATAATCACCATGATCAGTACCGCAGCAAATAAGCCTATTTTTTTTCGAACTGCTTTTGAAATGGTTTCTTCGTCCAAAATATTTTAATTTGTCTATATTTTACACGTACAGAATAAATTATATTTCTTAAGTACTCAATTATTGTATTATTAACGTAATTTATGTACTTTTAAATTTAAAAACGATTTACACAAGAGTGACGTGCAAGAGCGAAAGTTTCCTGGCAGAGTTCCAATTAATTTCCCATTGGAGATGGCCCCTAACTAACTTCTTGAAAACGGCCGAGAAAATTGAGGAAATATACGATTTTCAAAGTTCCATAACTCGGCCAGTTTTTATCGCAGTAACATGAGACTTTTTGTGTTTACTTTGTCTTTGTGTACTGCATCTTTTCCTAAATATAAGTGATAGGACCTGGGGACCATATAAAAATTTAATTTTTGTAATTTTTTTCTAAATAGGCTTTTTGGTTCGAAAAGCACGTAAAAACATTCCTTACCTTTTTTAAAACATTTTTCAAATTGGAAGTACATGTCTAAACCGAATGGTTCGGGAATTAGCTATTGGGTCACATTAAGGCTGGACACCCTGTATATAAAGTTTTAATATTCTTTTATTGTTTTTTATAAAAGTTTAAAAGTATTGCAAAATAAAGTAATTATGTGTAAATAAAGTTTTCAGTTCCTTAATGACAGGGTTGAGCTTTAAATTCTTGTGGTTTTACAGAAACTTCATACAGAATGTGAATCCATTTCACATACACATTTATAAGTTTCTTTTAAACTTTTTTACTGTGACTCGTGGAACCCCAGGGTTCCGTGGAACACAGTTTGAAGACCACTGCCTTAAAGCAACGCAAATATGCCAACTCTAGTAAAATTGATGTAGAGAAATATTATGGCCTCTGAACGCTAGGGTTGCCGTGACTGAGAAAGTGCTTCGACAACAAAAAGAAAAAAGTACGCTTTAGCCAATTTTTTTCCCTTTTCATTTGACCGATTACATGGAGTAGTTTAAAAAGATCATATCACGTTTTATGAAGCGAAGACTTAAGAATCAAAAAACAGAAAGAAGTAGAATAATACTGTGATTTTGAACAACATTGATGAACCAACATCGAAAAGAGGTCATTGGACTACAAAATGAGGGGGGATTACAGCAAAATCAAAAGTCTCTACTATTAACAGAGAAATAGAGGTCAGTAAAATAATTATTTTAAAGTTAACCCCTTCGCTAGTTTGTCCGTACAACGTACGGGCTACCGAAAGCTAGCCACTGCCGGTTTGTCCGTGTGCTGTACACAGTGACGGATTTAGGTTCGATGGCAACCTAGGCCCAAGTTAATTTGACGCCCTTATATAATAATAATAATAATAAAATAGTAATATGGATTTGAATTAAATTTAGTATTGAATTTAGGCATGAATTAAATATATGTGTATATATTTTTTTGGTATAACAACTAAACATACAATTTAGAATAAAATGCTTTTAATTAAGAAACAAATCATATCTGTCTAATTAATCATATTGTAATGCCAGACGGTTACTGCTTCCATCTGAAACCCCTTGTCTACCCGCAGACCCGCCTAGGTGTGTGGGAGAAACTGAATAAACAACTGACATGATTTTACACTAACTATTTTATTGTTACCAAAATATCAATCAGACACAATAACAATCTAATTAAGATAAACGATCAAATAGTAGAGCGCGGAGGTGAGATTCAATAACACGGAGATAATACTACGGGCCCTCAACTGCTTCTACGATAGCTTAAACATGCTCAATATAAACTACGTCGCACACTAATAAGCTTACTTCTAATTAAACAAGGTTCACGATACCTGCAATTTTATGAAAAGGATCCTACACTTGAATCTTGCAGGAGATCTTTATCTGGATTTAATCACTGTCGTTGGATCCACTCTCCGTAATCCTTTTCATGGACAAACTCCAAAATCTCTTAATAATTCCACGATTCTTCAATCTTCAACTAACAAACTAACTCGCCAACTCTTTGCTAACTCAAACTTGCCAACTCCTCAAACTCGCGAAAACAGAATTTATATAATATATTTCATTTGCATAATCACGCTTTCTTACTCGGCGAAAGTTGGTTGAAAAAAATATTTTTCTAAAAGTGTCATGAAGGGATTAGTAGAACCGCGTATAGATCCGTCACAATATGATATATTTGTTTCTTGCTTTCATCCGTGCGAAAGCATTAATGACATTCTGATACTTAACTTCTTGAACTAATTGTGCCTCAATGCTTAATAATGCGAGTGCATTGACTCTATCTTGCTTCATATCTGCACGTAAATAATTTTCCACTCTTTTCCGGGTGGAAAACGATCTTTCTCCAGAACAATTTGTTGCAGGAATACTTAGATAAATACGTAAAGCGATATCTATATTTGGATAGATATCGCAGAGATCACGTGAATGTAGGAATTTATTACATTCTTTATTGACATCTTGAGGTTGTCAAAGCAAGAAAAGAAGCATTAAAATTCGGTCTTACAGTTGATAAAAAACAAAATCGATTTCAAATTTTTGCCGCCTTGAAAATTTTAGCACCCTTAAAAATTTGCCGCCTTAGGCCCAGACCTCGCGGTCCTAAGCCTAAATCCGCCACTGGCTGTACAAGTACTAATATTTTCTTCTTTCTACTTTTAATTTGTAGATATTTTTAATTCTTATCGTAAAAGATTATTAGTGCTATAGTGTTTTTAAGAGTTACAGTTTGTCCATGGTTCTGAAATACTTCTCATCATGGATTTTCTTTGTGGTGAAGGCGGGATTTTTTCATTAAAGACAGTAATTCAGATTTTTGAAAGTATTCGATAAAGAACATGCAAGGCAATGTGCAATTTGTTGCTTGAGAAGAAATGCAAATGGAAAGATAATCTAAAAAAACCGATATTATCCCTGTCCCCCATTGCAGTGTAAGATTATTACACCATGCTTCAAATTGTGTGTGCATATCTTTATGCAGACACACACACAAAATCCTCAACCGTTTGAATAAAAGGTACGAACAAGAAATTTTTTGTGAGTAAGAGACAGTGGTGTAACTTACACCCCCGCATTTCAGAAGGGGGGTGGTTCAGGGATTCTGGGGGGGCCCAAAGCTTGACTGATGCTAGGTACGTATTTGGGCTTGGAGCCCAAAACCTGAGTTTACAGGGGATGTCCTAATATTCTCCGTTACGCCACTGGTAAGAGAGAAATTTTTTATATAAGATAGTATATATGAAACATTCTTCATATCATGCAGAGTGTATTTATAAAAAGTAAACACGTTTAGGATTTTTGTGTTCCACAATTATAAAATAAAAAATTGGTAGTTATAGAGATTGCCGATAGAAGTGAAAACTTAGAACATTTAGAATAAAAATTTGAAATTTCATAATATTTGAATTAAAATTATCAACATCAATCTGGTTTTCACATCTATTGACACTCCAAAAAACAACTAAATGCATGTTTATATGTTTTTTTTTCAAATATATTACGGGCTGTACAAGATCATGACAAAATATAAATACAATTCAATTGAAACAACAATTAATATACGATCATATTATTCATGGATAGTATTTGTATTTACTTAAATTTCAATGTACTTGATTTTTAACATTATTTTAATTGTTTGCATCATTGTCATCATTAATTTCAACAATGCTTAGACTTTTTGTACTTTCAATTATTTTATTTTGTTTTAAAAAAAGATACAATAGGCTTATGGTAACTAAAGTAAGAAAGGAAAATGCTTGATTCAAATTTATCTAAGTATCGCATAAAAACCGCGTCGATCGTCGTTTTATATTTTGTAGTACTGAGTTTTCGATCATTGGACATATTTAAATTAAGTGTTTCACTTAGAAATTCAATTAGTGGTAGATTTTTATCATCTGCAAAGTTAATATTGAAGTCTCCACTTAAAATCATCGGTACATTATCATATTTTTCGCCAAATCTTTTTTCGAGTATTTCAGAACCTTCTTTTGTATAAATCATCAAATTTTCGAATAAAAATTGCTGTATCTGTCTCATAGATTTTCCAGGCAAAATATAAACGGCAACCATTAATATGTATTGCCCTCGGAATCGCAACGAGCAACGAATATTTCGCCTATATCAGAAACATTAACACCAATGCTTCTAGTGAATTTAGTATGTATGTCCATATGTGAATTAATGAAGTGTGACGTATCTTGAGTATTGTGATAAATAGGTATGCCTGCTGCTGAAACTTCGGGTCTTTTATAACTTACAACAAATTTGAAATTCGGAATATCAAGTGGTTTTTTGTTTTTCATACGAATTTTGGATAAAAGCAGAACTTTTGACTTTTTTACGATAGCATCATTTTTTAGGTCAGCTCCATGCGCATGCAAACTTTGACAATTGAATGAAAATATCGATAATCCTTTCTTGTTGGAGATGAATTCTAGAAAAGTTTTGGTGACCGTTTGTAGTGTATTGTTTTGTAACCTTTTCAATTCTAACGTTAGATCCTCTCGATGACTTGTTGATCTTTTATGATATTTATCTGTTTCTGAAGCATTTAGAGGTGTTCCTGTTCTACCAAACCAAAATTTCCAGCTGCTGCTAATATTTTCTTGAGCAACCAAAAATAAACCTTGAATCCTCGTTACTCTTGTTAAAGCTACGTAAACTAATTCTCTAGGATATTTGCGATCGTATTCGTAGACAATAGCATCATAAGTACCTACCTGTGATTTGTGAATAGGCATTGCCAAAGCAGTAATTAGGGGAAAATGTTAAGGATATGAAAATATGAAATATGAAAAATGGATATTTAAAATAACCCTAATTCCCTGACAATATTTTTTCGTAAATTTCTAATACTAAAATCGAATGATATAAAATTATAGATAATCATTTTGCAAAAAATAGAGGAGCATATATTTTATTTTTGACAATTTAAATTAATAAATAATGATTTCGAAATATTAAATTTTTAAATAAAATAAAATATTTAATGGAAGTAAAGTCGGAGCCGTTTTCATTATTTTAAACTAAAGATTTTAATGATATAAGGTAATAAACTATAATTTTGCATTTTTAACCATATTTTAAACTTCAACACATTAATCTTGAATTATTATTAGATTAAAAAAAATTTTAATTTCAAAATCCACGATAAAATTATGATTGAACAACTAGATGTCTGTTTTACCACGGTAGTAAGAAAACGTCTAAGCCACTGTGAAATACCAATCTGGATTGCGTGATGCATTGCAGATGTTAAATATTAGAGAATAAATATAATACAAAGTTTTCAAAGGCCAGAATAAATACGCGATTTAAAATAATTTTAAATAATATAAAATTTTCAAACGCCAAAATAAATGCGAGTATTTAAAATGATTTTCTGTTATTTATTTTTTATCTTACACAAATATTAGTATATTTATTTAGTACTCACTACTGTACTGTACAATGATTCTTCAATTAAACTATTCAAATAATAATCAAGCAAAAATACTATTTTAACAATGCACAGCATATACACATTGAACTTTTCACTAAATCCATTCAATTTCATTTGTAAGATATACACAGCACTATACGTCAGCTGTATAGCTACAGAAAAACTGCTATAAGCATGTCGGTGAAGCGAACGCACGAGATTTCACCCATCCAAAAAGTGTCTAAAGCGAACAGCACACTGCGCATGCGCTAGTCAGAGCATGTCGGTGACGCGAACCCATAAGATTTTCCCCTACCAAAAAGTGCCCAACGCCGCTAAAGAAGTTTTCACTTCAAAAATAGCATGAAAACTTTAAAATTGAAAATTAAAATAAAATTCTTCCCTTTTCACATTCTGTTAAGGTATGTGACTACCTTCGGAGCACTTTTTTTGAAATATGTAAAATTTCACTTATGTAAACATATTTTTATTTGTAATGGGACATAAAAGTAAGAATTCAAACACAGTTTTTACAAAGTTATAAATATTTTTGGAAATATAGGGAATTTTGAGTGAAATTTTAGTGAAAAATTGCAATTACGGTAAGGATTGTGTTGAAAATTCTGATACATATATTCTAATAATATTTATACAGTACATAAATAACATCATTTTCTGTGATTATAACTATGAAATTTATAATACTTCTGTAAAGTTTTCAAAATATGTCAATTTTTGTGCAAAAACTCATTTTTTTACAAAAAACTAATGATATTTTCTCACAAAAAGTGCAATAAAATAAATAAATATATACACAGGTATTAGATTATAATCTAGACTACAGATAAAACTAATTAAAGATTCTCTGAAAATTTCAAGTCAATATCTTAAAAAGAAATCTTGTAGTCAAACCGTACCGTGAAGAAAAAAATTGAAAAACATAGTTTCTCAGAAAATGCATTTAAAGATTTTAATGCTATGTGAAAAATTTTCAACTGATTGTACATTTTTTAAACTCACCATATTTATAGCTCAAGCTCTTTTAAATTTCATGTAAAACTTATTTGGAATTTTTTTTAACCTTTTGCTGTTTTCCTGAGAATTTTATACACTATAACAATTGTCGTTTTTAGCGAAATTTTGGTGAAAAATTGCAGTTACGACAAATCTTTTACACAAAATTCTAATAAGCGTATTCATATAATATTTATACAGCACATAAATAACATCTTTATCTGTGTTAGGTATCAAAAGATTTGTAATACTTGAAAAAGTTTTTTAAATACGCCAAATTGTATGCAAAAACTCATTTTTTAAAAAAATTAATGCTTTTTTTCATAAAAAAGCAATTAAATATTTATATATATATATATATATATATATATATATACAGACATTATAGATTTGGATTCATAACACAGATAGAACTACACAAAACATGTTCTGAAAATTTCAATTTACTATCTTAAAAATATTTTGTATAGTGAATTTTATCGTGCAGAAAAATATTGAAAAAGTTTCTCGTAAAACACATTAAAATTTTTTTTAACACAAAATAAATACTTTTCTACTTACAAAACATTTTCAAAACTCTCCATATTTACAGGTTAAGCCTTCTTTAGCTTCATTTTTAGCTAATTTTGACTTTTTTTTTGGCTTTTTGCTGTTTTCTGGAGAGTTTTGTTGAGGGTAATGACTGGCGTTTTGATTTTTGAATACGTTCTGTGTCGATTCCCATGTAGTTTTTAAGTATCATTGGATCAATTACCATAACTAAATAATTAAATACCATGCAACAGTCCTAAATAACCTGAATTATATAATAGGACAGCAATGTGTGAACCCAAAAACAAAGTTTTCTTGTGAACAAAAATTTCTTTTGGTAAAATAGACCATAATACATTATTAAAACTTTCATTATTATTTTGGGTCATGCCATGGAGGCATTTTTTTAAACAAATCTTTATCACAGAGTGCTAAGTAAGTGGGCTTTATCACTTTAATAACTGAATTTGAAAGGCCTGTTGTTTTGTCTATGTGTACTTTTTCATTGCATAATGCTCGTTTATACTTGCACCAGCTGTCTTTCCCTGTTGGACATTGCCCATGCATGGGATTTTGATTGCTAGAGCAGCAGTGAAAGAAAACAGCTATTACAGCAGATTGCATTTTTTCGAGACATCCAACATTGCTACGGATGGCAATCCCGTAATAGTTCTGCAGTTTATCGATAAATTTATCAGTTAGTTTGCCCTTTCCACCAAGTCCTTTGTTGTTCTTTTTTAGTTTCCTTAGACGTGAGCCTACTCTTTTTTGTATATGACCTATACATTCGAGTTTTGAGACACTGTTTTCCCCATATATATTCTTTACTTGTAAAAAGCCCTTGGAATCCCCATCACCATAGTACTCGGTCTCGTTTTCTCGCAAGTCTCGTTTTATCAATGATCTTTCAAAAATTCTGAAAGCTCCAACAGCTTCCATATTTCCTGAGGATCCTTTATAGTTTGAGCATTCATGCGCAGATTTCACTTTCATTTCACACATTTTGCAATACTGAGTCATTACTTCCAAATCTAAAATTTTCCCAGTATCAATGGAAATAGCTGAGACGCAACCATTAAGCGACATATGGCCTCTCCGCTGCCATGTGCCATCTACTAAAACACCACAATTTGTACTTTTTTTAAAAATTTCGCACTTCTGTTGATGCAGCTTTCATATTTTCTTCAGAACAAAACTGTACTGCTTCCAGCAGTTTGAGTTCATGAGCTCTGAAGGTGTTTTTAGAAATGCAGGGCAAATTTAAAGTACATAGCAACTTCTTACCAGCTGTGAATCCCCTTCCAATCAATCTCAATCCAAATACCAATAAAGTATTGAGAGTGAATTTTTTATTTTCTTTACGGGTAGAAGTAAAGCCAGTCATGAATCCACAACTGCAAGACACACACAAGTTAGAGCAAAGTCCTTCCCTGGAATCTTCTGTTAGTTTCAATCCAGTTGCATAGCATTCCGGACAACACAGGATTGAAATAATTCCCAATAAAGCTTGGAAATCAATAATTCGATTACCTGTAGAACCATGAAATATAGGTTCAGGCACATCAAAACTGTCATTAGTGCTCAATTTTGCTTCACTTGCAGACGACGCCTTGTTACTGTTTGGTGCTGACTTGGTAAATCTGCTTCCATAAAACCTTCTCTTTCTAGTCACTTTTGATCTAGTTTTCGGCATTTTGAAAATATTCACAATGAAATAAAACGTTAAAATTAAATAAAATAAATGAATAAATTGTAAAAATATCAAAAATAATTAGTAATAAAGAAGAACGCTTTCGAATGAACAATGTAAACAAAGTATAGATGATAATAGTATTGCCATTCAATAAAACAAGCTTGAATTAAAAAAAAACAGTTGCCAGATGGAAAAAAAATATTATTAAATAAGTAATGGATACCTTGATCTGTATTTACAATAAGTAATGAATGTTTATCTTGCTTAAAAGTCACGAAAAAGGAGTTTAAAAACTATTTGTTTACATTTTATGTCTCTTTAAATACCCATTTCCGGTTTACTAATTAAGCTATAACTTTGCTTCTAAATATCGTAGGAACTAAAATAAAGTATTTTTGGAATCTTAAATATACGGGCTATATATAATATAAAAACATAAAAAAAATTTCGAAAAATTTCACCAAACACACGATTTTAGGGTAGTTCCTTACCTTCCTTACCCAAGAAGCCTTACCTTAAGTATTATTCTTGGCTATATGCAATAAAAAATGTGCATGTTTTTGGAACATTTTGGGGCAAAAAAATTGACCGCTTAAGGGGTTAAGGATAGGAGAAATCCATAAAAATATTAAATTCGTCATAATAAGTGTAGAACTCCAATAATTAATCGTGTCCAATAAGAAGGAGTAGTTTTAAATTAATTATTGATTTTAGTAATGGAAAATATATTTTTGAGAGGTAAAGTTATTTCAAAATATGGTTAATCTAATTTATAAAAGAAAGCCCTTACGTAATATAAAAGTGACTGAGTTTTGCTTACCAAGACTTATTGGTGAAGTCGTTATTACCTCTCTTTCTCTTAATGAACATTTTGAAGTAATACACTATTTTATTTTAATCAGTTAAGAGAATTTGTAGTTTTGATAATAGTTATTTTTGTTCTTAAATTGAAAATTTAATTTTTAGTTTTTAGGGGAATGACTGTAATGCACTAATTCAAATGATATTAGTTTTTAAGAGAAATATATGCAAGAAGAAAGTAACATTGCATTCTTTTCTCCACTGAATTTTTGTTTATCTTTGTTAATTATTTTATTTATCAGTATCTTAATTTCATTTTAATCTCATAATCTTATTATTTTTTTTTTGAAACTGTGGGTATGGATATGGTGGCCACATTTCCGGATTGACTGTTTCTTGAAGTTTTCCGTGTCTAAATTTAAATTAGTTTCCCAACTTGGAGTTTATTTTTGGAACTTATACAGGGGAGAGAAAAGAGTTCAATCATTACGATCTTTGTTGATGTTTGAACCATAAAGAGGACAATTTGTTTTGTTTGATTTGCATACCTCTTATTGTTTTTATTATAGCATCCCTGAACATCTGTGATTTAAACACTCAGATTTCTCATAGAAGATGAGTTTGAAAGGAACTAGTATGATGTAATTTGTAACAGTGAATGTGATATTTAAGAGAAAGAGAAGGATTTTTCTGAAACAAATAAAAACTAGAAAGTTATATAATGAGCGATTGAAATTTTTGTGTGATTTTCAGTAGCATTAACATTGAAAAAAGGGCGGCTTAGAATCGAGTAAATATGGTATATTTATATACACGCTGTATGTGTGTGTCCCCCAATAAGTAATTGGACAACTGTGAAAAAAGAGATAAACAAAATTTATTCATATTCAATAATTGGCAGAGCATCCACCTAAAGCAATTACTGCCTTGATACTCCGGAGCATGCTTTCCACAAGTTTTTGTGTGATGGACAGTGGTATTTTCTTCCACTCGGGGCTTGGAAAAGACATGGAAGTTCTTTCGCCGATTTTGGGCGGTTAATGCACCCCTTAATTCAGTGATTCAACTCATCGCAGAGGTTTTCTATATAATTTAACTCTAGATTCTTTGAAGTCCAGTCCAGTCGGTTCACCCTTTTGTCATAATGTCAATCCATGGTGAACCTTGCTACATGATTAATGGTGTTACCATCCTATGGCAAGTAACAATGCTCCAACCCGTAAAATAGTCTCAGCGTAGGAAGCACATTGTTGTCTAGAAAAGTGTGGTAGAAGTTGGCGTTGAGCTTACCATGAATTGGGAACAAGAGTCCCAGTCCATACCACGAGAAACATCCCGACCATATAATTCCACCTCCGCCAAACTTTACTGTAGGCACAATGCATTCTGACAAAAGTCTTTCTCCAGGTATACGCCAAACCCAGACTTCACCATCATCCAACTGGTAGGGGTTGAAACTTTATTCATCACTCCAGAGAACCTGTTTCCACTCATCTGAGGTCCAATTTTAAAGTGCCTTGCACCATCTCAACCGAGCGGTGTGGTTGGATTTTGCAATCAAAGGTTTGAGGGCGGCAGCACGACCATGGAAACCAAGCAAATTTGCTTCCTTGTTTGTGGGATTAATAGTCCCGGATGCTTGTTGGAACTCCAAAAGTATGTGGGCCATCGATTTGTAGTGGTCTGTCTCTTAGTTTCGTGGGTCTGCCGCGTCAAAACATATTCCGACAATCCCACTCACCTTCCACTTTTTAATCACAAAAGCCACTGTCGATTTTGTAATGTTTAACTTACTAGATATGTCTCTTGAGAATCGGACACTGCTTTGTTATCCGACAATTGACTTCTTGAAGTCAGACAGCTCTGATTTGGATGCCATCTTGCATGTGACTAATACTAATGCTGCTTCCTACACGATATTATATATATATATATATATATATATATATATATATATATATATATATATATATATATATATATATATATATATATATATATATATATATATATAATTCGCACGTAAACTTTTTATGGTGAGATTTTATTTCCTAATGGTCTTGAGCCCTCCAATACTTCGAGTGTTGATTAATTTTTATTGTGTGAATAATTAAATTTTTTAATAAGTAGTATTTAGGAATTTAAAATTTGCTTTTTGTGGCTTATAAAGCATATTGAAAGAAGATATACCGAATTTTACATATAACGAACTTTTTTGGGGATTTAGCGACTTCGTTAAATAGAGGTCCGACTGTACATATAAATTTAGAATACTTGTGCGATATTAACTATACTATAAATTCACTAGTGGAAGAAGACTTCACAATTTTGTTAAATTTTACAATTTTAACTCTATATTTTATTGATATAGTAATTGTAGACTTACCGAAATTATGTTGTAAGAATTACTCATCATCGCAATGAGAAGGTTTAGTAACACCACCACATTAATGACGGAGTATGATCCAAACATGAGAAGACCCCAGAATCGAGTGTAACTCTTAATTCCAGTCAATTCAAAGTTGCTTATGTCGACAAGTCCAAAACTGGCCCAGAAGAGTGTTTGGGAAGACTCGAAAAGGCTGGAAGCAAAAGCAAATTCATTTTTAAAATTTTTGTTGTTATTTATTTAATTTTTTTTGGTGGGGGGAGGGATTTTAATTAATATATATTCTGTTCAAACACGCAATTGATTGCACACATCTATGTGCCATTAAATATTTTCTTAGAATCACCTGCATTTTTTGTTGATTTGTTTATTCATCATTTAAAATATTAATTGGAGGAAGAAACATCTTGAAATAAAATTTGTGTGTTTCCAATTATAATCGATTCATTACCATGTACATATGCTACTAAGCCATATTAGTTTTATGTTTTCAAAATGCTTATCTCATTTTGATTTAACTTTGTAATTACAAAATAGAAAGAAAAAAAATGTAGCTCTTTTTGAAAAAATGTAAATATTAGGATTATGTAATTGATATCACCGTTACTTTCCCATTTATAAGGCTCATTCAATATCTGGAGAAAGAAAACTCTTTAAAGTGTTTCTTTAGGTTGTATTATAAAAACGAAAAATGAGATATTTTACACATACTATTCTGTTGAAAAACTGTAAGCAAGCAAGTGCATCTTAAAGATTTTTAAAAAAAATTCTTAAAATAAGGCTTACTTTGAAAATCTCCTCCATGCTAAACAAGAATCTCTTTGTTGAGTCCAATTTTCAGTACCCCCTGGTCCACTAAAGCATTGCTGTTTTTCCATATCAGCATAATACCAAAGCAATTGATTCAATCCACAAGCGAAGGCAAACAATACGAGGGCATAAATAAAAAAGAATTTGATAATGTCTATGACCATTCTTCCAAGGGATATCTGCAACGGTCCTAGGTAAGGATTGATCGAAAAGATATGGACTAATTTAAGAGCTCTGAAATGAAAAAAAATGTATATATATATATATATATAATATATATATATATATATATATATAGTATCATAACATGAAAAAAATACATAGTATAATAAATTGATAATACAAAATTATACCACTAACAAAGCTAGAAGATACAAACCAGATTTCAAGAAACTTAACTATAAAAAATGATGGAAAAGTATTTTGTACAAGAATTGAATAAACGTATGTATAGTAGGAAGCAAAGTTAGAACAAAAAAATATAAGAAACCAGAATAGTCAATGGATTAAAATGGAGACCTATTATTACTTCTAAAGCTGTTACTGAATTAGGACCAGCAAAATTAGGGTTAAATATAATTTACGGATCCAACCTTCCCCGTACAGCAGAAATTTTCGACATAATAGCAAAACATGACCATATTGAAAAGTTAGGCCTAAAACCAACCACGTGTAATTTGCAAGCGACAGAAAAAAAAATTGATATAAATTATGAAAGGAAATGATTTTTAACAAGATGAAAATAAAAAATAATTTTGAAAAGGAAAAATAAAGCAAAAACTTACATGAAAAAATGCAATCCACAAGAGAGGAAAAAAAAAGATAAGTACATTCACAAGCAACAACGTTAAATGTCGTTAAAAATGACGTGTTAAATTGGTAAAACCAGAAACAAAAATTAGTGGCGCCACCTAGATAGTTTTATTGTAATTAAACTAAGCAAACAAAAACATATTGAAATTAATAAAAAACAGAAGGAAAAAAACAAAGAAAAATATTTAAACATTAAAAATGAGAATTAGAGAGATAACTTAGAAATATATTTAAAAATGAATTTACTTGGGTAGTTGTAATCCAAGCAATTATTGCAGAACAGCTTATAATTTTTTTGTTTAACATCATTATCTGTGACTAAATCGTTGTTTCTTTTTATAAAATTTAAGGTAATATCTCTAAAAATAGATAGGTGTAGGTTATTACCCCAAAAAGGCATTTTAATACTGTTAAAATCAAAAGAGTCTCTTTTATCAAAAATATTACTTATTAGTATAGTATATTCTTAACATTTAATTGTAGGTCTAAAAAGTTTGCAGACTCATTATTATAATTGGTTTTTAATAATTTCAGATATTGGGGATAATATTTAAAACTAGGAACATAATTTACTATATTACTAAAGATGATTAAGTCATCTATGTATATAAAAAGTAACAAGAATCGAAACTAATGCTATCATATTCATAAAAGTGCAAATAAGATTACTAGCAGGCCCTCCTTGGGGAAGACCTTTAATTTGCTGGTAATAAGAGTTATTGTAAAAAATATAATTTTCATTTAGTACTAGATGAATAATAGAAAGATATTTATCAAACTTAATTAGTTTATTCAAAGAATATTTGTTATAGGCTGTTTTGAGAATTTTAACCATGTCCTCAATATCTATGGAATTAAATAAATCCTCAAAGTCATAGGTTTGAATAGAGATAATTTTTTATCTTGCATATACTTAATGATATTGTAACGTCGTGGAAATAAATTGAAGGTGTACGCTAAGCTAATTATTAAAGAATGCCTTATTACTGTGATCTAATCAAATGTTTTTATTTGACGACAACATTCAAAAGATCATTGGATAGAGAAAAAATATTCATTACAAGTGTTTGTTTGATACAGCCAGCTATTTCTGTTTCATATTGGTGTCTGCCTAGGGGTCCGCTCCTTGCTTCTTTTTCCAGTCACCCTTTGGGTACCGCCTCAGGAGTCTCTCGTCGGTATGGATCCGGAGGCTCACGCCTTGTGCTTCCTTCCTATATCCGTCCCTAACGTCTCGCAGGTCAATCGTCGGAGTCGATCGGGGTCCTCCCCTTCTTCCTTCTTCCACAGGCTTCTCTTTTTAGAATCTCTCGTTCGAGTCTGTTCGGGGTCTCTTCCTCCGTCCGCAGGGTTCAGTTACGGGAATCTCTCGTGGTAGTCTATCAGGAGTCTCCCTCTCTTTCCGAAGTCCACTCTTTTAAACTCTAGGGGCGGGTTCACTCCACGCCCCTCATCAATCCCCATTGGCCGACCTCAGGGTTTTGCACCCGGCACCAACGGTCTTGCACATCATCCATTCGTGCAGAGATGACAAAAGTCCGGTCCCTCTCAAAGGTTCCCGGCGACAAGGGCCCGGCTGACATCTGGCACTTCAAACTCCTCGCCGCCGCCTGCAGAGGCGCCAGCATTCAAGACGTACAATCACTGCCCATGAATAGAAAATAATGCAGCGATGCCGGCCCATAGTGTCCGCCAGTCACACCGTCGCCGACGGTCCAGCTGTCTGATACAACACAATACCACCAAAGCCACGTGTTCCCCGGCTGTGGATACGTTTATGAATAGAGGCGCTTTCTCCATTGTGACGACGTCACAATATCTAAACTATTTTAAACTATAATCGCATTTTCAATACTGTCTAATGTGGATTGAATAATCTTTTGTAGTTTTCTACCCGGAAGTGTAATATAAGTTTTAAGCCCTTTCGTTATAGTTCTAAATTTAATAGGATTTTTATGAAATTTTGGAGTTAGGAATATATGAGGAAATTTAATATCCAAAATGCTTAAATCTAGTTTTTTTTAAATAAAAAGCAGAAATTCGATTAAAAATTTATATATATACATGTGTGTGTAGGAATTTTTAAATGATAAGATAATATAAATTTATCCCAGTCAATTGGTTACATCCTTTCCAATAGATGCCGATACAGGTCAACATATATAAGCCCCCCCCCTCTGCGGACGCGAGTTTTGTTTCTTGTAAGGATTAGAGAGAGCGGGAGGGGGAAGAGATGAGTAGAGATGCGGTCGACAAGCTTTGATAAACTGAGCTACAGTTCTGGGAGTGGTCTCTTTTTATAATGTTAGTTAAATAACCCTTAAAATGTTATATAGTGTTCTACTGTATTTGTTAATATTTTTAATGTCTTTGAAAGTAATTAAAAGTAATTTTACATTATTCAGGTGTTTTTTTGCATTTAATTAATGACCCGTGGAAGCCATTAAACCCCCCTAGACACCACTAAGAAGTCATCCGTTTCAATTGAATACACCACTACATACTGGTGTAGCCAGTCCTAAGTGGGCCCTTTATCAAAAATTTCTTGGGGCCCCTATTTGGGCCCCTTTAAAATTTCATAATTTTTTGCTTACATATGTTGGGGGCTCTGTATCATTGATATGGTGGTAGCTACCCCCTTGCCCCTACATGTATAATCCATACTTTATTGAATGTTAAAAAAAATAATCAAAATATTTAGTAAAAAATCTAAAAAAATAATAGTGGTTTAAATTTTTTTAGATTTATTATACTTTTAAATGTTAAAGAAGTATTATTCAGAGAGAAAAGTTACAATATTAGCTATTACTCCCCTTCCCCCTCATTCATTCTCATACACATATAGTTAAGTGGTTTGGAAATCACACACATATGCTTCAGAATATAATAAAAGTTGTTTTGGTACATAATATTAATTAACATAAGTGAGCAAAAGTATATCAGAAATGCAAGTTCTTTTTAAAAGTAATTGTGTTTCCTTAATATATAATGAAAAATTTGGAACTACTGAAAAGATCTATCTATCTATCTATATATATCTATATCTATATATATATATATATATATTACTCAAAATTCGAATCTTCTTTATTTATAATATCTACTTCATTGAAACCAAATGTTCTATTTTGAAACGCGTTTTATTTCGTCTTTTTCTAAAAGATTAAAAGCTTTATGATAAATTTAGAGAAGTGATCCTTCTTTAAAATAATTATACCTTGAATTTTTCACAGATTTATTGGCGATTCCTTGTAGAATAATATTAATAAAAGTTTACACGAGCCTTAAAAAGTGTTTTCAATTTTTCCCTAAGCAATAATGTAATTTCTACAAATAACTAATAATTCCCTTCACTTGAACATGTGATTATATTTTTCATATTACGTTTTTCCCTGTTTATCCTTAAGCATTTAAACCTGGATTTTGAATTATCCCCTTTGTATTTTTGCTCTTTGAGCGAAGCGCATGCTCGAAGTAATTATCTTGATGTTCAAATGAAACAAATGATGATATGAGCAATTTTAAGAAGCTTTGTTTCAGAGTCACGACTACTTTATAACATTCAACCAAAATGAATATTTTCTCAGTGATGTATATATATATATAGCCTTTTGTAATAAGAAAAAGACTTAATTGACAGAATAGTATTTGCGCAAAGCACTGACTGACAAAGAGGGAGATCATCAAACCAAAGTCCATTTCTAGGGATATAATTTCCCTTAAATACAATGTTAAGGGGCAAAGTCCTCAACCTGCTTATAAAAATTTGAATTAAAAGCAATGAGAAATTTTCTTGTTTTAGATGCCTAATAACAATATTATTTTTTTTTTCAATTTTTATTGAATCTTATTTTTTTTTATTCCCCCATTTACCATCAAATTTTCTTATATAATAACAAATTATAGAAAGAACAAAGTTATTTAATCTATTTTTGCTCTAGAAGTCTCATTTTCAGTCATATATTCTGCAAAAAGCGTTCTTTTTAAATTATGCGCAGAAAGAACAAAAGGTTAGAACATTTTTTTTACTTATATAGTGTTTTTTTGCTTATTCATCTATGTAAAAAAAAGAGTTGGAAAAACAATTACTCAGACCCCTGGATTTTTAGTATTTTTTTCAAAGGACTAATTTAAGGCACATAAATTGTATCATTTAACTGTAAACTACTTTTGTAAAAAAATTGAAACAATATTTAAAGCTTTTTAGTTGTTAGAATGTTACATTATACTCTAAAAGTGAACACAAACGAAAAAAATGATTCCCATTTACGAGGATCTTGCATATTGAAAGTGAGTATTTTACGCGAGCAGCACTGATTTACATTAAAAAAAAATTATGTTTAAAATCAGATAACTGGAACTGTATTTTCGATTGTATTCTAAAGAATAAACATTAGTGATCTACCTATAATTTTATTCCTAAGAAAACATCATTGTACAGTGCAAACACTATGCACATTCCAAATTTTCTTGTAATATCCTAAAATAATATTAACGAAAATTTCTCCACTTTAAATGTTATTTTTGTTTTAGGATTAGTTCAAATTTTTGTAAGCATAGGCGTCTGACTGACATTTTAAAGCATTTTTAAACATGAAAAAGTACAATTTTCGGTTTCTTGCTTGCTGCTTGCTTGAAGTGTGTACATACGTACACACACATGGAAATGTTTTTTTAAACATAAGTACACCCAACTCTTTTTTTTTTACACGATCTTTTTTACATGATATTGAAATAACACGGTATACGAATTAAAAGAGCCCTCTCTTTTAACACAAATTTCCAAAAAAAATTGGAGCTTCTTGTCCTTTGGATAAGGATGATTTGAACGAGTTTATCACACTTCATATATATATATATATATATATATATATATATATATATCTGTCTATACTGTCGAAGGTGAAGTTCAGTTATTAACAACTGATTTAATTCGTGAGGACTTGAAATTTGTTACAAGAATGGAACAACATTTTCTTACTCATGGTCCTGACATAGAGCTTGCATTAAAATTTCTACTCAATCTTGTGTAGCAAGATATCAAGAATTATATAATCAATTTGAGAAAACAAAAAGACAGCAGGTGATAAAACTTTGTAACAACAAAGAACCAACAGAGGGCATTAATAACGAACGAAATTCTACATTTGAATCAAAACCGATAGTTGTGCTTGACATATTTGACACATCTACTGTTGATAGCATTTTTGATGCAGCTCGTAATAAACGCGCACGCTTGTTATCAAGTAGTGATGAATAGAATAGTTGTTAGTTAGTAGTCTTATTCCTAATTTCAATTTGAATTTTTATATGTTGTATGTACTTAGCCCGCGGTCACTCACGCCTGTTTTTGCTACCGTCGTGACTCGCGGGGTGTAGAGAACACTCCAAACTTTTAACGCGTGTATTTAAATATGAAAAAAAAAAAATTAGTCAATTATGACACATTTTTATAAAGTACAAGTTGTTTCTTGTATTATGCAAATAAAATTATTAAATTTATTGCGTAAAAATGAGACTAACATTAATTTAAACTAACCTATATATACAAAATTTTCATTTAAAATATATTAACTTTATATTATAGCCGGGGTGTAGAGAACACCCCGCACGAGTGATCGCGGGTTAGGGACTGTGTGTGTGAGTGAATTTTCACTCTACATTAATTTTAATCTATTTTTGTAGCAAAAATGGATTGTTTTTGTCTTATAAATGTGTAACAGGGATCTTATTATTACTTTTTTGCACGGTTATTTGGGAAAATATATTTAGAAATTTTTCATCATACACACGATTTTTTAAAATTGTGGAACATATCTCTAAATTTACCATACTTCTCGTATGTATTTTTTTACGCGATTTTTTTGCACGGTTTTCTAAGGAACATATCTACCGTGTAACCATTTTTATCTTAGTCCAATGTCTAAGATAAAAATGTCGTCTATTCTAAAATATATAATTTAATCAATAACTTGGAAGCAACAAGACAACAAATGATCGTAGAAAAATGAAAATGTACGTACGCAAAAATATTTCCTGCCGCAAATAGACCATCTGCTATTAACATGGGATCATATGCATTCCAGGCTTCTCTTGGTATGTAAACTGCCATTGGATTTATAGAAATTTCTGTTTGAGCCTATAGTAAAAATATTGAAGACAACTATTGAGAAAATTTATTAGTACTAAAATTAAAATATTGAGTACTAAGAGTTTTAAATTAATTCTATACACAATTAGTAAATAAGGGAATCTGTGTACGGATTAGTAATTAAAATCTCATATTTGTTGACCGAGAGAAACTGAGTAATAGAGAGAGAATGCTCCAAATTCAACTACTAAAATAATGTAATTTATTTCTAATTGATTAAAAATTGTGATTAACCTTAATACTTCTGTTTTAGATACAGTTTTATAAGCTACAATAAAGTTCGATACTTAGATAACGCAAAATTATTGTGTTTAAGACGGAAAATTATTGCCTTAATGTTTCCTGAGACACTTTTACACTTTTTAAAATTGATGATTTGGGGCAAATGATCGATTTGAGCAAAAGTATCCGTACACAGGCCCTGTTCTTTATCAGGAACCTGAGCCTTAAACATAAACGCTTGAAGTAGCCTTAATATCTACAGGGTGGGGTGCGGGAAATTCCTGTTTTGAACATGTTGCAGTGATGTTCGTAGGAAGTGGATTGGCGTAGGGGGTTCGGTGGAAGGGGTGGAGAGTAGGATATTTGTGTTTACGTCTTAGTATCAAATATGTTGTAGTCGAGACAGCAGCGCGTTTTGGCTGTGGAGGCTTATTTCTCTAACAGTCAATCGGTGACTGCAGTGCAACGTGCCTTTCGATATTCCTCCACGAAGTCGTGTTCCTGACCGGAAATGTCTTTTGATGTGGATGTCTTCCGAGCAACGGGGAATGTCTCTAAAGAAAGGAATGGACCTCCGAAGACCGTTAGAACATCTGAAAATGTGGAACGAGTTCGTATGTCGATTCAGACCGGCATGTGACAATAATCCAACAATTTTTCTTACCCGCTCTCCCAGAAAGTTATCTTGACAACGTGTGGTTACAACAAGATGGGGCCACAGCCCTCACCTCCAGGGTTTTCATGGCTGTTTTAAGAGCAGCCTTCCCGAATGGCTGATCTCCCTGCGAGGAGACGTAAACTGGCCTGTGCACTCACTTGATTTATCCCCTTCTGATTACTTCCCGTAGGTTTATCCCAAGTCCTTGGCTTACAAAGATCGCTTCAAGACACTGAAAGATCTACGGATCAACAACCGAGCTGAAATTGACAATATCCCGGTTGATATTCTTGAAAAGGTGACTCAGTGTTTTCGAAATTGACTACATCAGTTATTGATAATCGAGGGAGACATTTCACAGACATTGTGTTTAAAACTGTGTAAATTCAAAGTTCCAGTGTTGTGCGGTAGGCGGAAAATAACAGTAAAGTCGAATGAAACATGTAGTGTTTTATTGAATTTACAAAACAGGAAGTTCCCACGCCCTACTCTGTAAGATTCATGTAAAAGGCTATATCGTACCAAAAAAATTCTGTTAAGTAACTGTTCAGAAATAATCTATCAGTTTCTCATTATACTAAATGGTTTGCACACATGAGCAGCATATTCGAATTCCCCGGAATCTAAAATGAATCTAGTCTATTTAGATAACGTTAAGTTTTAAATATATTAAAGGTACAATATATATAGAGTGTCCAAAAAGTATGAATACACTTTGAAAAATTAATTAAAAATAAACAAAGATTTTAACTTTCAGAATTTTTATATGTTCCATGCAGAGAAGCTTAAAGTTTATGTTTAATGAAATGCAAATTAGATGGCATAACATTCCCGTATTTCAACACTCTTGTTTCAAAATGGCTTCAGCGTAAGAAAAAGCGCAGATTGCAGCATAGTTTATCGAATCTAAATCTGCAACACATGTACAGCCTAAATGAAGTTCCACCACACTAGAGCTTGGAAGTGAGAAAAAATTCCTTGGGTGATGGATGGAAAGAGGAAGTCCAATAACGAGCCACCTAAATCTCTAGACATAACACTTTTGGACTTTTTTTTTGTAGGGATACGTGAAAAACATTGTTTACCTATCTACAATTAGTGACTATGATGAAATTAAAAGTCAAATTATACAGTGTCCGCTTAGAATGTTGATCCTGCAATTCTTCATAGAACGAGGCTAAAAATCTCGTATAGACTCGATGTGTTGCACGCAACTAATAGAGCTCACATTGAAAACTTGCAATAAAGCATTGTAAAAAAACTTTGATACTTTCTTTATGGAACAAAGAAAAAAAACTCGTACGTTAACATCTTTATTTATTTATTTTTTGTAATTAATATTTGAAAGTGTGTAGTCATATCTTTTAGACACCCGGTATATATTACTACACATATTAAGTATTTCAAGTACGATATCGTGGTCAATTACTGAAAATATTTTCAAAGGATATCTGATATAGATGATTACGATATTTAATGAGTTTTAAAATTATAGTATATGACTGGCAAGTTTATGGAAGTCAATTAAATTAGTAAATTTTCCTTGACAATGAATTGTGGAATTTGCTATCTTGCGATGAATATGTTTCAAAAGTTATAACTAAATAAGTTATTTATTACTGGGAAGGGAGGAATGTGAATATACTGAATATTTGAAAACACCCGATTAAAAATTTTTAAAAAGCACTTGGATGAACTTTAATTGTAAATTCACACTAAGTTCTATTTTTGCCAAATAAATTTAAAAAAATATTTTTTCTTATTTCCTTTAATTATTATTTTTTCTAATTTCCATTAAAATATTTGCAAACTGATCTGCTTTTAATTAGTGGATTGTAAAATGTTCCAATAATAATAGTACTAAATTAAAAAAAAACCCGCAGTTCTGTTATTTCGTAATAAAAATAAATTAATACTAAAATACAAAAAAAAATTCTTTTGAAAAAGCAAGTCTTTGATTCTTTCATATGGGGCAAAAAAGTAATTCATATTTGGATTTTTCTTTTTCAAAAAAAAGGATATATTTTTTTATATCTATTTTTATATTTGTACCACAAACATACGACTGTACTTAAGTATTTGCTCCATTAACAAATACTTGGAAAAAGATTCCTCAAATTTATTAAATACCTGATTTAGGAGTTTATATTGAATGAAAAACAAATAGTATTTTGATTAGAACATTTTATGTTTGAAGTTACCTGGAAATAAGCTAGGACTCTCATTATTGCAGTTCCCACGTAAAGACTGTTTCGGGTAAAATCAATTATATTCCATAAGTTTTGAAAATACAATACTAAGCCCTTCGTCCACAGTTCCCTTGTTTCTTGCCAAATATGAGCTAGAAATATTAAGAAATTACATTACAAGAATATAATTCTACTAGTTATATCAATGATTGAATTAAGTTACATCTAAAAATCTCGAGATTTAGACTTTAATATAATTCATACATATTTATATTACAATGATTCATTGTAAAATTATTATTATTGTTTTAATGAACAAAACCATTCAGAAATGGAATATATTTCCCCCTTGATTTATCAAATCAATGTATCAGAGAAAAATCCCGTTTGTTTCAAATTTTTCATCAATAAAAGTAGATAGATAACTCATAAAACGATTAATAGATATCAATGCAGTAAATGTATATGTGAGCATGAGTCTGATACGTTAAAAGTCATTGCTTGATGAGTCGGGAGTAACTAGCTAAATTTATTTCTTCCATTGATTCAGCAATTTTTTTGGCTTAGTTCGGTTTCATTGGCTTAGGTTTCATTTTCGATTGGTTTAAAAGAAAAAGTAAGAAGGAAAACACTTTAAACATTCAAATGTTCCTTAAAGTTCCTTAAACTTGAGGCACTGGATCTTAATAAAAAGTACTGTTCTCAGGATACCGTCTCTTTCTTCAGCACCACTCTCATTTCTAAATGCTCCCGTCTTAGGTTTCCATCACTTGGGTGCGATTAGGAAGCTTTGGAAAAAACTGTATTTGAGTCGTTTATTATAGACCTTAATCTTAATGGAAAGATGACACGATTCAAACTGTTGCTTGATCGGACTCCAGAACAATCACTGACGTTATTTTTAGGTTGAATACGATTTGCTACGGTTTTTTTATTTGTGCCAAACCGGAGACTTGAACTGATCATCATTATTTTATTATTGTCTTAAGTATCGAATTCTGTATGCATTTTTATTTGTCAGATGTAAGAATGTTCCAGTTTGTAGGTCAACAGAGTTTCATACGAAGTACTTTGGAGGTTTTTGCTTTTTGCTTTTGTTTCAAATCTCTTTGCTAATTTACGTGTTCGCTTCCAGAGAGTCCAAGAATCCAAACATCCCCAATCTATTTTTCTTCTAGGAACATAAAATGTACGAGTAACTTAATCAAAGTAATTTATAAGACTTCTTCGTAATCACAATTGATTGTCTCATTTTCATTTACTGGTGATTGGCTAAAAGCCATAGTAACTTGGTGTGAACTTGCGTTGGATGTTTCCTATTCTAGCAACCAGAATATGTCATATGTCAATGGCTATTTACGTGAAAGAAATGAAAGGCGTTAAACACATGAGCTTCTTGTGATACTCCGATTTCCAGTCTCCATATTATGATATTCTGTTCGAATTTCTTCAAAAATATGATTTCAAAGAGCATTCTTTCAATAAAAAAAGTGAAAATGAAAAATATGTGTTTCCGGTTTATCAAGCTTTTTATATTAAAGATAGAAAAGTAAAGTTGAATAAAATTACAAAATACTGTTAATTTTTTAAAAATGTGTTTATTATTGAGATTTTGTGCGAAGAATAAATATTTTGTATATATCTTTACAGGTTTTAGTCCCCCTACCCCGTTCCTCATATTCCTAACTTCACATTTATAAGTATAGCGTTATGACATTGGCAAGCTAATTATAAAATTTATTTAAAAATAATGAAATTTCTCCATTTTTAAAAATTTTAGATGCATTGCGTGAGCAGAGAGTTTCTAATTAAAACTTTTTACTTTTTTAATTTACTAGGCATTCGACAACTTTTTAGGGTTATAGCTTTCGGAAAAAAATGCGTCCTACCTTAATGTGCGCATTATGACGAGTTCAGTGCCTTCTATTGATACATTTTTGAACTATTTTTTCCTTTCGCCAGAGGGACTCACGAAAGTCAAATAACATGTCGTTCAGATAAGCGGCTCTTTTTTTACAACATTTTATAAGTAGGTTTTAAACTATAATCATCCTGTATATTGCTAGAAAGTGTCTAGCGTCTAAAATTTTAAAATTCAGGCTCTGCATTGTAAATAATAAATATTTTTACTATTTTGCTTTTGATACATTTCCCACTTTGATTTAGCATTGGTTATCGATTATCTTTAAGCTATTGTTCTACAATTCATAAAAACAGGTTCTTGAGTAGTAAACTTAGTTGTTTGAAACTTACCAATGATATACAATAATATCGTCGTTTCCAAAATGGTTGGTAACTGACCTCGTTGTCTTTTTAGAGCCTCATGCGAGTGTACTTGCATTTCTTCATTACCAAACCATTCAGCTATTACAGTTTCAATGCGTTGAGAAGCCAATATCAGGAGCACTAAGAGAAAATTCAATATTAGCCTAACAGCTTAACTTCAGCTGAAATTAATATTCATATTTAATACATCTAAATAAAAACGGTACTTACGTATTATCGCAAAAATCGACGACACTATTAATAACTCGCCAAGTTTACAACCCTGATTTCCTATGTGTCGTACGAGCTAAATTGCCAACCTAGTGCTTCGTTTCATATAATGTCACCAACAGGTTGTAATAATACGTAAGTATACCATAAAACTCATTTATTGAATTACAAATTCGAAGAAATTTTTGAGTCTACTAAACAATGTGTAAAAGTTTTCAATACAGAAATTTTCAATGTAATGCTTACCGAATACTTTGGATATATTTATTTTAAAAAAGAGAAGATGTTCGATTTAAATCTTTCACTGTTAAAAACTAAAGAAATACGTTCTCATTATTCAAAGTAAAATTTTAGCTTCTCTGGTCAACAATTTCGTAAGTATTTATTTCATTAACCATCATTTTTTTTAGTGTAATGTCATTATTTTTAATGAAAAAAAAAAGAGTACAGTTAAAAACTAAATATATACATAAATATCAGTACAAATTAGATTTAAAAAATGAAAATGCTTTTTCGAAGATGCAATGTTTACACACTGCTTTTTGTTGAGCCAGTTACCACAGTAAATAAAGATAATGATGTAATTCATGAGATTGAGAGTAGATTTGAGTAAATTGATTAATATTAATGTATTTTTAATCATTATTCACAATATTCTTTGTTGTTGTTGTTCTTACTTTGTATTTCAGTAAAATAGTGGATTGGTAGTTGAAATTTACGCACCATATCGTGAAAACATGAGCATTTTATTTAATCACGCAATACATATACATAATAATTAAAACTAATGTTGGGTAAAACAACTAAATTATTCTAGTATTCTTAACAAGAACGCTGATTTCTTAAATATTTTAGTGAGATTTTGTGCGTAGTCAGAATATGGAATTAACCCTCAGGCTGCACGTGTTCATCTTAATTTATCCCTCAGTGAAACGGACGTGCTGCCCGAGTCCATCTGGATTTTGGCGCTGTTTTAATCGTTGCAAACTCTTGTATCATGTTCAAAAGTAGTTGTTTCTTTTACTAATGATTGTCAGCGCTAGACTAAATAATAGAGATTCAAAATACGAGAATTAGCACTTCATTTCAATAGTAGGAAATAGTGCCAGTTTCAGACTTTTGAAAGTTAAAGGCAAATGTGTGTATATGTGAGATGTCAAGTGACAACAACAATATGTATATTGTGTAAATATATATATGTATTCTCACAAAAAAAGTTTTATTTTTAGTAGAACTAATTATTTTGGTTATATATATATATTTATTTATTACATTTTATTATTTATGATTTATTACTTTGATTATTTGATTAGGGTTAAATAAGATCAACTATACTAAACACACGTTTCTGTGAACTCAACGGCGTAAGTGCTAAAAAATAAAACTTATTTGTTGCTTATTAGCAAAGAGTTAATTGAAAGTATAAAAAGAACTTACGAAGGAAAAATAAGTAAGAGAAAGAATGAATAATAAATTTGAAAAATGGCTTTCGGACGAGTTGCCCTGTTTGAGTATTCGGAGTAATCATGTACAAGACGGAGTAGAACGGAAACAAGACTCCTATCTTTATAATATCCCAAAGCTGATAAACTGGATTTTGTCTCCTGAAACCTGGTAATCCGTCATACCATAATGTACTTAATAATTGTTGTACATTAGGATGAGCAATAAACTGAAAAGGAATACAGATTGCTTTAAAATAAGATCTTTTTTATTTGTAACTAAAATGAAAAGGAAAGAATTGCAACAGAGAAAAAAATACTTTTTTCTGCTTGTATTTTATAGCCATTTCCAATCTCGCAAGAGGCATATGTTCTCCATGTTGGTAAGGGGGCCGAGTTGGATCGTAGTTAAGAACCATTTCTAATTCCCTAGAACTTCTCGCATGATCTAATAATGCTGTAGCAAAATCTTGGCAACGAGATCGAAGTTTCTGGAGAAATAAATCAGAAAATTTTAGAAAAGAGGTGTTAGGAAGAAAAAACAAATGCTAATGCATTTCGTTGGAGCTCTTATAATTGTGAATAATTTTTTAATGCACTTAAATATTTAATAAATATTTAACAGAGTAGGGCGGATTCTTTCATTTGGTGTAATGGGACATTCTGAATGTTGAATTTAAAAGGGGTCTATGAGTCCACTGTCAACAAATGAGGACTAAGAGAATTAAGAAGTGCATTAAATATCATATTAGTCATTTTGTTAAAAATTACGAGGTCCATTGCAAAAAAATCGCCGTGTCTTTCTAAAAGCTTCTTCATTAAAACATTACAAGCTATATATTTAGAATTTCTTATAAATATCTGATAAACTTCTTATTTTCTGTTTCATTATAAATACATGTAAATATTTGAGTAACATTTTTAGACATAAATATATTTCATTTGCTTGAGCCATTTTAAATTTCTTACAAAATCTGCCAACTATATGCAGTCTTACTTCCTTCAATTGTTATGTTATGTATCGGAATTGCTATTACATTGTCACTCGATTTTGTACCTTAAACATTTTTCTCAATGTTGGTTCCTAAAGTAGTATCTTGCATTTGCTCAACGGATGATTTTTGTATAAGTTTAAATATGTAATTACTCGTTTTTTAATTTGTCATGTGAATTATCACCAAATCTTGTAACGGTAAAACCATTATTTTTTCTCGTCTCTAAAGACTCGTAAATTCTTAAAATGAGTTTTAGTAAAAACGATGGAAAAATAGAATCTGAAAACACAATACATTGATCATCCATTAACCAATAATTTCTTGTATTTTATAGTTAACAAATTAAGTTTGCTTTATGTTTATTCTTACCATTTTTGTAACGAAATCTTATTTTTATAATTATTTCACAGCTTGGGGGCATCAATCAAACGCTTAAAATTATTTTATAAACCATAACCCTTACCACATAATCTTGTTTAAATTCATTTTCCGCTATACTCAATCTGCGTAATTCCCATGAAAGCTCAAATGCAGTAAGTATTGGATCAATCGAAGATAAGCATATTAAAGATGGTGATGATAAGGCACGATACGCATTGATCCTTGATCTTGAATGACACAAGCAATCATCTTCCATGGCTTGAACGCAATCTCGACAACGACATCGAACATCATGAGGCATGGGCAGAGTGGCACCTCTGTCGAGTAGAATCTTTAAGATTTCATAGTTATCCTTGTGAGCTGCCAGAATAAGAGGGGTTATTTCTGCTGTAAAGGTCGAAATATCTCTGTCCACTTTTTCCCAGCTCTACAAAATTGAAAGATTATCTTAGAGTCATTGAATATGGATTAAAAATGTTAAAAAGTAGACTGTATTTGTCTGTAAGCAACTTTTACGTTTAATCATTGAAGTGTTGATTTTGTTACACTTATACAGAATTTCCCCTGATATATAGGGAATGTTGGCTATCTTAAATTAAAGTGAGGAAATAAAACACACTGCAGAAACACGTTCTCATTTGTGTCTCATAGTTTATAATATAAAGAGTAAAACACCAAGAAGAGATAATCCGAATGGGACGAAATTGCATATAAACGAATCTTAAGATAGAATATGTAAATTATTAACTTTTAGCGGCTAAAAGTGACAAGCTGGAACTCCAGCAAAAGGCAGTACAGTAACCGGTTGATGTATAAAACAGAGATCATTTTAATGCTAAAGCATAACTTCCATATAAATGTGATTTCTTCAACCTACATGGACTGCACTAATGCCTCGTAAATGGATTCGTGAACAGTATGGACAGATGTCACTGTTTGTTGAGAGAAGACGTGCAAATGAACCAAAAGAAGCAGAGTAGTCATATTCGACATTTGAGACTGAGTTTTGTTGCCTTTCAATGAAGATATCATTTATGGATAGAGCATGGCCATAAAAAGCGTCAAGTAGTATTCGACTGAGAGCTACGACAAAATGCGAAGACAGAGTGATCATCCAATCAGCACTTACAGTCCCTGATGCATTCTCATCAATGATTTGACATGTAACAGGGACACGAATGACTGTGATTACCATGGTTAGGTAACTCAACTGGATCTGAGATCATGAAGACTATTGTACCAATTGCTTCTTTCTGTTAAGCACTAACAAGTGCTTTTTGAAATGGTACCGAGAGCATTTGATCTGGAATATCACGAGCTGGAGTAGAATAGTTTTTTGCGATGAGTCCCGTTTCGAATTCAGCCTCGATGACTAGCAAAAAAACAAACAACCCATCTAGGAAAAGGGTGGGATACTTACTCCTCCGTCACATAGTCCCTAAAACCAGGGGTTATGGTATGGGGTACTCATAGGATAACTCATTCTTGATGCTTCACTTTTATATGTTACAGAATGCATATTATAAATGCAATTTTAAGGCTACATAAGTTATTTATTCTTATTTTAAAAAACAAATCCTCAGCCTCTTACTTAATTTCATAAACTGTTGCATCGTATTTCATCAAAAGCGTATAGCTATTTAGTCTAAAGGCATAAAAACACTACCACAACTTTTTAAATCCTTTCCTAATTTGGGGGCGATAACAGAAGCATGTTTTATATTTCGAGAAATTGACTGACACTTTTGATGTATTTTATAATAAGTGTGAAAAAATATATATTAAAGTGACAGAAATATATAATGAGCTGTTATTATACTGGTCAAAATTTCGAACTTGTACTAAATACTTTTTATTTACTTAGGATCCACGAGATTACTTTGTACTACTAAATATTCTTTCAAAAAGAAATGCGCATAAATTTTGTCATTTTTAATAAATCCTTTACATATACAGGTAACCCCCGTATAACACGGGACTTATAGAGCACAGATTGCCTCAGATTGGAAACGTTTCAGTATAACATGGTGCTTTTCGCATAAAATGGCAAATTTTTTGAACATAACTCCCGTGTTTTAAGCGGAGTTGTCTGTATATGATAAATTTTTTATTTTTCCTACCTTTTTTTATTCAACTATACTATTTTCGTATCTAAAAGAAGTAAACTTTACGTGACTACGAAAATAAGCTTCAGGTTTTAATAATAGTGTAAAAACTCACAATGTGCCTTAAAATTAAAAGTATAAATTCATATTCTAATGGATATGGTGCAAATTCCTTTAAGGTATCCGACTACTGCGACAATTAAAAAAAAATAGAAATATGGGGAATTTTTTTTAGTTTTTAGATTCGTTTAGTACATCTTAGGAAAAATATGCTAAAATTAAGAAGATAAAAAGAAATTATTATTACTAAAATGTGGGGAAACATTTGTCAAAATTTACAAAAAATAACATAAACGGGACCCATTCTGTCTGATGTTCTTCAATTTTGAAATGACCTTCAGGATAAGATATATTTTAATTTTTACAAAAACTAGAACACTTTATCTTAGTTATTATATAAAATTGCTTAAAATAACAGTGATTATATTAACATAAGGAACTATAAATTTTGTACTAAAACAATGATTGATAAATCTGAAGGTTAAAACACTTCTACTATTATACAGAACATGCATCAAAAAATTTCTGTCAATTATTTTCAAAACTTTTTGAGCAATCACTGTCCTCGTTTGAGCATTTTTTAAAAAATACATTTCGAGCAAAACGCGTTTTAAAGTATGACATCTTGCTTAAAGTAATGGCATCTGCTTTTACTAAAACTCTTGTAGTTTTTATTCTAGTAAACGGAAAAGAATGAGCTTGGTATTTTTACAAAGCTAATAAGATGGTCTATAAAATAAAATTATTAATTCCCCCTCCCCCAATTTTTGGCAAAATTCACAATTTTAGGGTAGTCGGATGCCTCAATAGTCAATTTAGTAAATATTATTATTTATGTTATTATTTAAAATTCAAGCACTCGTAAGATGTACATTCGACATAGTGTTTTCAGAAAATGTAAAAATGGAGAATTATAATTTTTTTTGATTAATGGGATTAAAATATGACGGAAATTGCTACGTACATGGGGCTCTCCTTCTTTGTGAATGATTTCTTCATGCTCCAACAGTAGGTCGACGGCTTCGACATATTCTGCATTAATGGCATGTAACAAGGCATCTCGACTTTCAACTCCATTCTCTAAAAGAAGCTCTAACATATCTAAGTTCTCATTATCAATGGCCATCAGAGTCGCAGAGCGCCCCACAGGATCTTTACAGTTTACATCCAGGTGGATAGATGGATTCTTTTTCACCATTTCCAGCATCCTGTAAAAAGTTGATAGTATTACGAGACTTAAATATTAATCAGGCACAACCGATTTCTTGTAATCCTCCCCCTCCCCAAATATAATATATGCTCAAATATCCAAACAAGAAATAAAATTGTGTATCCCTGTTTAAAATAGTTTTTTTTAATTCTTTAATACTGGAAAAACTTTATAATATTGGTTTCTTCTTTATCAACAATCAGTTTTAATTTCTGTCGGTTGATCTTACAGGCATTCAAATGTGCAATCTTATGCCTCTTCAAAAGGATAGTGATTCCTGCGTTTATCAATGATTTAAAATAAATAACTTTTTTGATGATATATAATTTATTGGCTAAATTTTTATAAGCTATATTTGAAAATATTAAGAAATTTCAGGTTGGTTGTCGTGTTTAAGGAAATGGAAAGTTATTTTATATGGAGCCGAAAGTTCAACATACTACGTCGGCAATGTCCAGATGGTTGTGCGAATACAGATCGCCCTGAGGACAGTCACTAATTCTTTGCAAGATCACCAGAATAGCAGGACAAGAGAACAGGTAGTCAGGGCTCGTTCTGTATCAGGGCAGTACATACATTGCAGGTACGTTCTTGTTTCATCTTTGTGGATTTTTATCCTTCTCAGGTGGCGTGTCCTGGGTCTGGTGAGGGATTTGCTTAAGTCCTATTTGTGATGAGTAGTTCAGAAATTTGGTATTTAAATTTTACAATTTTGTCTTTGAATCTAGACTTTGTCACTTCAGGTATTAGTTTAAAAAAACAGTAATGATTAATATTCGATAGAAATGTTTTATCCCTTGCAATAAAAAAAGAGAAATCTTTTATTAGATAATCCAAAATTCTCCTTTATGACTCATTCTGCTAAAAACTTTCATTTAATGACACGCAATGATTTTCAGAAACTTTTGCTTTTAAATATAGATATTGTATCTTGGAGGATGTATTTATTTAAAAGATACACAAATTTGTCCATGTCACATAAGCTTTAATGTGTAAAACAAGCGTTAAGCTTGAATTGTGCTGAAATCTGACAGCAGAGAATTTATTTATTAGTTTTAAAATCTTTAATAAAGCATTATGCCGTAATTTATTAAGTTATTGAAGCCTTACATTAGTAGGCTTTGAGACCGTAAATAAATATTTGCTTATTTTCAGATTTACAGAAAATATTGACATTTTTTAAATTATAAAAAATAATTTTATGGTAACTGTGCAATTTTTTTTATAAACTTTTCTGAAAAATGAGATTTTTCTATTACGTAGAATTTGATTTAGTATTCCAAGATTTTATTTCATACTATGATTATTTGGTTCCAACATCATTTGTTGTATTTGTCGTAAACCTCAGACAAATGAATTTTTAAGTAACTACAACCACAGCTTGTAAAAAGTGAATCAATAAATTATAAATAACGGCTAATTACATCTTACACTAATCAGTTGAATTCCTGTGATTTTTTTTGATAGTTAAAATAATATTTTTAAAAATAACAATTGCAATATAAAAAATAAAACATACAAATCATGACTTGTGTGTATAACGTATAAAATACAGATTTTTGTTGAATAAGCTATTCTTGCTTCGAAATAACAATTGACAATAACTAAAATAATTATTTACAATACTGAAAATAAAAGTTGATGTAATTTCGATCGGAAAGATCAATGTGGTTCATTTTGTTGCTGAAGAGAAATTATTAGTAATAAAAAATAAAGAAATTGCACGTACTTCAATTAATCATTAAAAAATAACCACAATTCAACTATTTGTTGAGCTGATTTAAATATGAATGGTAAAATTGACATTCGTATCATTAAATAATATACACATTATTAGAATTACTTCGAAAAATATCATAAGATTTTTTAATAGCTTATAAAGCATTTTGACAAACTTATTTCAATTTTCAAGTTAAATACGCGCTTTAAAGTAACAACTGAGACTAAATTTATTTATAAAAAAAATAAAGGGAACTTACTTTGCTACTCTAACAATGTCACCTCTTTCCACTGAAAGCAGATATTGCTTCTCGATGGGTTCCAGCTTCCGCAGAGAGGGATGCTGGCTGTACATGATGTTCGATGACCACTCTTTGTCATCTTTCTCATTTAGTTTGGACATGTCGAATGTTACTTTCCTGTGGAAATGTTAGACACGTTTTTAAAACCAAATTTTAAAAAAAAATTAGGCTGGTAATATTTAGAAATTTAAATAAATTTAGAAAAGAATACAACTCGTTTGCTTTCATGCAATTTCTAAAATTGTTTTTTGAATAACGAATTTAATGCTATGTTCCAATCTTTCGCAACACAGTCATTGCTTTGAAGTGTGCTCAAGCAACTCATCGAACAACTTGCATAAATTTAAAGTCATATATACAGAATTCTTGAAAATGTTAAAGGTTCCTTCGAATCATAACAAAATCCAATACGTTCCAAAATACACATGTAATATATATATATATATATATATATATATATATATATAAATTATACTTTTTTATTTTTTAGAGGCAAAGGAGTATCTACTATAGGGCAAGACGATGCAAGGTATTGGAACCCTTGGCATTGAGAATCCCTTCAGGCGACTGCAATAAACATATTGAAAAATGAACTCTAATCTGAAAATTAATTTCTTGTCTGATTATCCCGAGTTATCTCAGGTTTGTATATATTGCAGTTAATTATTATCCCAAGAAAACTCGGGTGAAGCAGAATTTATCAGTGCGATTTCTTTTATCACGGTTTTACTCGGCCTGGATTAAATGTAAGGAAATATTCAGCTTTGATTGGTAGTTTGCCAAGGATTGTTGGTTTCACGGTTCTTTTAGTGGGACTGGTCACGTGCTTTCCCTATTATATAGTACACATCGGCTAGTGGATTATTAATGTATAAAGAAGGATATTTGCGTTGAAAAAAAGTAAAATAATGGTGATGATCCAAGATAGCGAAAGCGATGATTTTTCAGATAGTGGTTATGAAGAGGTGAACATTGAAAATAGTGGAAGTGATTCTTTTGTATGTAGCCTTATTGAAGACGATTGCATACCCTTATTAAGACGCTGTACTCTATGTCCCCGTAAAAGAGATTCCAGAGATAAGCCAGTAAGAAAAGATACCAGATACCAGTGTATAGAATGTCAGGTATTACTTTGCGTTGTCCCTTCTTTCCCAAAACTATCATACAAAGACTAATATTTGACTTTTTTCCATTTGAAGGAGGTAACTCGGGAAAGTAAACTTATGTTAAAACTAAAAGAGCTTTTACATCTGCAAAAAATTAAAAATTGAACTTAAAACCTACATATTTTGTTTGTTTCATTTCTTTGTATTTAATAATAAAATAAAAAAATGTGATGATTTTTAGCAATTTTTTTCAAAAAGATTTATAAGGGAAGCGGTTAACACAGTAAATTCTCAAAAACTCGGCACTCGATAACCCAATAGTCCGGATAACACGGTCACACCCAGTGGCATAACGTACACCCCCGCACCACGGGGGGGGCAGGGCTCTAGGGGGCCCAAAGCCTGATTGCCGCCAAGTACCTACCCTTTGAAAAATCCAACTTGGGGGCCCATAATCTGACTTTGAAAGGGGGCCCAAATGTTCTCCACTGGTCACACACTTGTAGGTTGAAGATCCAGAACGATACCAAGCAAGACATTATGTCTAATGCAGAAATTATCGCTGCTGTCACAGTTAATGAAGAAAATGCCGGAAAATGTGAGGAAAACGTTAAAGTTGAGGACACCTGACAAACTCCTGAAATATAAGCTAAAGGCTGTCGAAATTTCTCTTCAGTATTTTGAACAAGTTGTGTCGGTAATGGATATCTTCCTTCGTCATCTTCGTGATGAAGCAGCAAAACGCAGAGTGCAGTACGGAATACATCAGGACTTTACGCATATCTTAAAAAAATACCTAGTTTTTGCAAAGTCAGTTAACTTTCATTATAGACAGCTTTATGCCTTCATAAAGTATTATTCTGAGATGTGCCTGATAAAGTAAATTACTGTTTTCTACGTATTCCTTAATTTTCATTTTCATGTAATATAAATGCTCGTATGCCTTCAATAAGTACGTACATTTTCTTTGTTTAAGGGTATGTGGGCAGTTTATTTCCTGTCGTATTCTCAAGAAAATAATGTACACAAGGGCAGTACAAAGTTTTCTGAGGTAACACTCGTACTTATTCCTTTTTGATCCCATTCTTTATACCTGGCATTTTCACAAACCCGGTCACCCTTCGATTCTCATTAGGCCGAGTTTTCGGGACTCTATTGTAGTTTTAAATATACGGCGAGTCAAAATCCTAAGGAATGGCTATATTATACCTGTATGATCTTATGTTTCAAGTTGTGTAGTAGAATTATGTAGATTTATACTTTTATACAGTCCTATTCCTTTGTCTATTGTAATCACTCCTTTGAGTTTCAGTGCTGAAATTTAGTGCCGTATCATTGCATTTGAAATTGTATGCCATAGTTCGGTTCTTTACCGCCACAGAGTATTTTTCAATTTTCGAAATGCTATCAAAATATATTGATTTCACATGTAGAAGCTAAAAGGGCAAGTGTATATAAAAATCCTCGTTAATGTAAAGTTCTTTACCTACCCAAATTCCATTCCAACCCCTCTTCCCCCAAAAAAATTCTAAAAGAGGGTAAGAGACAAATGAAAAAAGAGGGTAAGGACAAATGAAAAATCCCTTACAGGAAAAGGTAAAATGACAAGGATTAAAATTCATATAGCATTATATAAGTATACAGTATCATTCTATTCATATATTACATTGTATTATTTGGAGGAAAGTAAAAACATGACAGTACACATGGTGTTATAGACTTTATATTAAAACTACACTTATTTTTTCGAGTAATATTCTTTCCCAGTAGAATTAATTGATAATTTTCAAAGTGGTTCATCAAAAAATGAATTAACAAGGGAAAACTAGGATTAAAAAATTTATTTAAGTTAGTGAGTTTTGATCTTTGTGCTGGTTCAAAAAAAGTCTATGAGCCGGGGATCAAACTTTACGAAAAAGGGCCAACGATGCTCATTCTTTGTTCACTCTAGGTTTGAATTTCTGCTGTTGAATAAAATACACTCCATCACACGATAAACCTCAAGTGAACAAGTTATATGTCCACCATAATGACATTAGCTTCATAGTCAACATAATGACCTTTTTAAAATCCTCTCCAAAACAGAAATACGAGAAAACTTATGCATTGTCCTGCTCACCATTCATTCTGAAAGTGTCTCTTGAAATTTTGTGGAATAAGGTAGATATGAATTCTTTCAGATAAGTCATCCTAGTTGAATCTCGTCTGTGTAGTATTCTGATTTTGTACTTAAACATCAATATTCTGCTATCATTTTCCAATTTAAAAATAAATAAATTGTAGATAAGTTATATGAGTATTATTTCTCATTTAACCCTTTAAATGGTCATTATTTTTTACCCATAATGCTTAAAAAAAGCACATGTTTTAATTGCTTATAACTAAACATCATATTAATTCCCGTCTTCACCACAAAAACAAATACCGGGTGAAAAGCATTTCAGTACTATAGACAAACTACATCCCTTTTTCATAATATTAGCACTAAATAATACACCATAATAATTAAAAATAAGTGCAAATCAAAGGAAGAAAGAAAATATATCAGTGCACGTACAGTGTATGGACAAACCAGTTGCGGCGAACTTTCGGTGTACAGGCAAACCACTTAAGGGGTTAAGGGCATTGCAAGACATTAGAAACTGTTGAGTTTTTCTATGAAAGTTAAACTGTTTTCTTACACCGGAAATTTTCCCTTTAAACAATGAAGTAAAAAAAAGGGCTTCTATAAGTGGAGCTCAGATGAGAAAATTTAAAAAAAGGGAAAAGTTATATACAAATAAACATTCTAAACTTGACAGTTTGGTTAGTTATAGCTATTAGAAGAGCGAAAAATGTATGAAATTATCAAGCATTCCTGTATTTAAACAACTATCAAACGTGAAATGAAAACATTGAATATTCAAATAAATTTCGTGTGAGGAAAAAAAATGAAGATGAGTATAATACAATGGAACATGAATGTGAAATTTTCAAGTAAGGAACAGTGGTTATTGATAATGAATTATCCTAAACCAAAGGTCTGATTTGGCATTTAAATCAATACTGTTTTTAGAGAAGTATATTTAACATCCGCAAAACAAAACATGGCCGTATTCAACATATATTATAGTGCTATTCAACTGCTATATGAATTATAAATGTTACTTATTGTCATAGTTGTCATATATTCTAGCTATTGTCTAATGTTTCTAGTCAGTGATGTTTCATTATCATATTTGGAGAAATCTAACTCAAATAATGAAAATACATAGCACCTCCTAAGAACACATTGAATCATGTTTTGTATTTGAATTATGAAAAGCAAATAAAACATTTGATAGCAAAAGAAGAAGCACATTATGGGGAAAAGGTTTGAATAATACCATTAGAACACTTGTTTTGAATACCTCTATCATTTTTTAAAAAGTTTATTGCATTTCGCAGACACGTGAAAGCTTTATGAAGAATTACAAAGGAAAAAAAAATTGTTTCCCTAATCCAATTACGAGCTATCTATGACGCACTACTGAAGCAAAAATATAAGATATTAAAACCCTTTAATGTCCATTAAGCAATTTTCAAATTTACTTCTTGAAGAATGCTGTTTGAAAAGTAACTTTTTCGTGGCGTGATACGTTGTATTTATGCTATTTCTTACATATAAGTTACAACTTTACATTTGTTTGTGTGAATAATGTTGTAAGAAAATTATTATGGATTTACAAAAGAAAGAAAAATTCTAGCGGCCAAAGTACATTAAGTGACATTGCATAATTATGTATCGAGTACAAAGGAGTAGCAAAAATGGATATCAAAGATCTTATTAAAGATTTTGAGAATGCAAAAAATAAGGAAGAAATAATTTTAATTTCGTAGCTTCATATTATAACTATTTGTAAAATGCACTATGAAGAATATAAAGTTTTCTTTTCTTTTTTTTTTAAAAAAAACCCCTCTTTATTATAATTTATTACGTAAGGATTTCAGAAAGTAAGGTATATATATAACACGCCCATTCAGAGTAAATGTTTATTCAGGAAATAAAGAATATATATACAATGTAAGAAGTCACAGATACATATTACTTCCCTACATAGGCACCATATTTATCGAGGCATCTGTTCCATCGGTACACCAAACCACCGAAACCAGCATAATAGAAATCAGTGTTAGTGTTGTACAACCACGTCAAGACGAATACTCATCGTGAGTTCTGAAATACTGACCTCCTAAGTGCTTCTCTACAGGACCGAAGAGATGGAAATGGAAATCACTTAGTGCGAGGTTAGAAATGTAAGGAGGGTGGTTCACTAATTAGCACCGAAAATGCTCATTCTCTTCATCTTGCACATCTGTTCTGCTTTTGTCGAATTCCGTGCCCTAAAACCACACCTGTCTTCGTGACATAACATTTGTACCATACGCTTCTACCAATTTCTGATGAATTTCAGGAGGAGAATTTTTTCTTTAAATGTGCAAAAACCATATCACACTTCTTATTTCAATCGCGGATCATGTGTCCGTCAAAGCAGCCACCTTCTATGTATGAGATTTAGTCATGTTACTGGAGAACCAGCACCATCTACCGGACCGTATGAATGCTGTGATTGTTTTCGTTATTTTCAGAGGGACTTTTATTCACACGAGTAATTTGCGCTACCATCGGAGTTCTTGTTACCTTACTTTTTTTAAACATCTACGCACTTTTTGATGGTGGGGAGGGGGCTTGATCCAATTTTAAATTAAGGCCCCAAATTTCTAGTCAATAATCCATGTATAACCCAGGGTATATAAAATGAAAGACACGACTAAGACTATATGAAATCATACAAAAATAAAAATAAGAATTCTTAGGATAGCTCAGTACAATTAATCTATTATGTAATATATCAGGTAACCATAAAGTTCTGCTTTTTTATTTAAGAAAACAATATTGATGTATTTTTGTAAAAAATAATTTATTCATATCAAAATATCCATCCTCGTATTGTTAACCCTTCGCCAGCCTGAGAAAAAATAATTTATAGATTCCCTTTTTTCATTATGAAACTGCTTATTTTTATTTTCAAAAAAGGTCTCACCATGCCTGCCTTTCCAGTTGTTCTTTATAGAGAAGAAATTTACCCCTCATATGATTGTCTGATGATAAAAAGTAGATAGTAATCCAATGGAGATGTGCCTGAGGTATAAGCACGATGAAAAAGGATTCTGTCTCTCACACACCCACACCCAAAATGCATAATTTTTGTTGTGGTCTTGACTGAGGCATGCACTCGTGCACGCGTAACCTATTTACTAAATTTTCTCCTCTTATTTATATTATGTAAATAAGGGATCGGAAACTTTATAGTGTGGCGTTCCAAACCAATCTACCAATGTGATTCAGCGGGACACACAGTTGGACATTTTTGAAATAATTCGATTCACACAATAATACATGCAGAGTTAGAATAAAGAAGATTAGAGGTCAGTTATATAGATTTACGGTTTTATTATACATTAATTTTGCCTCATTCAAAGGTATTTCTTAACGCGTAAAAACAAATAGCGTAAAATATAACTACTTCTTCAACAAAAATAAATATACTTATACATATATTATGTATTTTTAAGCATATTGATTGAAATAAGAAAAAAAGCATAAATATAAGTATTTCCTTTCATTATGGTTAAATAAAAATATAAATACCGGTTGTTAAAAAATAATGTTACCAATTTCAGAGCACAATAAATTCTTATTGAATTAAGTTATTTATACGAAATTTTCAGTGTGGTTTACGTGAATGCTTAGGCCAAGCTAAAAGAGCTTTTTGACCATTTTGGGGGGAATTTTTCCGGCTTCTTCTGTGATTGCTTTTTGAAGCCCTTGAAGTGTTCTTACTTTATCCCCATTTAATTTTCTTAAGTATCTCATAAAAAATATTCGCAACTAGCACAGTCAGGGGATGATGGGTAGCCACTATTGAGAAGGAGAAAGAAAAATATATATTTTTTCTTTCAGCCATTTTATGATTGGTTTTGTAGTATGATTTGGTGCAGAATCTCGTTTAAAAACCAAGTCTCCTTGACGGTAATGATGTTTACTTCCTTGGATCATGTGGTTTAAAATTTTATTCTGATAGTATTTAGCATTAGTTTTAGTCTTTGGTTCTACAAAGAATGGTTTTGTGAAGCCTTGAGAAAACATTCCCATCCATATCACATCTGATGGCCAACTTGCCTTTTGCAAAACAGCTGCGTCTCTGCTTTGTTTTTCGAGTGAAATACATTGTATTTTCGTTTTGAAAGTTGTGGATAGCAGATGAAACACACACAAGTGCTTCATCCGAGGTTATTCATTTTTTTGTATCTATCTTTGCGTAACATTATATACAGGGATTGAGAAAGCTTTCTTCGTTTTTCTACGATCCTTTGCAGACATATGATGACAAACTGGTTTATTCACTTTTTTATAGCCAATTTTTTTTTTATCTGACGACAACTTGTCGATTACAATACCTGTAGTTTCTTTGCTAAAGTTCTTTGACGCAAATTGTTTTCTATAGCAATATAAGTCTTTTTAGTTTCTTTTTTCTTCTTCACCAAGGACTTCTTTTCGTCCAATTTTTTCCCCTGCAGCTTTGTACTGCCAACCATATTTTATTTCTTTCCGAAGTTTAGGTAGTAACCATTAGAGAAAAATGTCTTTTCTGATTTTTAAGTGTCTTTATTTATTACAGAATTTGAGCAACTATCCTTCAAAAGCTTTAAAATTTCGTTTCGGGTTTGAGGATCTGATTTCGGAGCCATAATTCACTCCCACTTATAAAAATAGTCAGATTTTCAATTTAAACATTTCATTTTCAAAATAAAACTTGTAGTAAGGCGATTAAAATTTACCATATGTAGAGTTATATTCTTTTCAAATTGTTCACACTAATTTTGAATA
This sequence comes from Trichonephila clavata, assembly GCA_019973975.1. NCBI lineage: Eukaryota > Metazoa > Arthropoda > Arachnida > Araneae > Nephilidae > Trichonephila > Trichonephila clavata. The sequence continues at coordinate 296,643 of BMAO01014627.1, read as the reverse complement.
AACCTGTAAAAATTTTAATATACGAATCTAGTACTTGCATATCTCTCTTCAACTATCGTAAAATCTTGGGTTAAAATTGTTTGACTTAGTTTGATATGATTCTGAGCTTTCAGTTCTTAAGCAATTTCTTTGAGGGCTCGAAATATTTTTCATATGAGGAAAGAATTTTTACTTAGATATGTAGAACCAAAAGCGGAAAGCAGAGTACATGCACAATTTTCTCTCTTCAAACAATTAAATCTCTCCAGCAATGACATTCGTTAATTACAAAATGACCGTAAATTTATCACTTTAGAGTTACAGATATCTTACAGATTTTTTTTTGTAATTTCGTAAATGTCCATAATTCTGAAGATGTTTGTCAAATAATATCCAATACACAAATTTATCAACTTCCATACACTCAGAAATCGACTAATGTATAGAGTAGTGCAGAGTGCCACTGAGAATTGTACCGCTTGCCATAGATTGCCGACCCCCTGGTGTAAATACTTCTGTATTGTTCCATCATTTACTTTTAATATTTCTGTGATCAGTTGGCATTAAACTAGAATTGGTTTCTATCATTGTCTCCAGTTCATCGGTATTCAGATTTGACGATTTGATTGACCTGGTTTTGTCTCCTAGAATTTTTTTTGTTTCTTTCCCTTCATGATGTAACTGTCGTTCCCTCGAATGCAGCATAATTTTTTGGTAGCGTTTGCTCCAAGTTTCAATTCATAAAGCAAATGAACTCGTATTATGTTCTGTTTCACAGACATTTTTTAGGAATTAGAGTTATATTTTAAATTAAAGTGAACGGTTGGAGAATCAGTCAATAACTAAAGTGAAGGAAACGGTAATACAATGAAAAAGCAATTCTATAAATTTCATCCGGTAGCAAGTGTAAACATTCCTTGGAATTATTACAAGTTATAATAACTGCAAAAAAATAGCACAACATTCCTGGTTTTTTATAATGTGTTAATCTACTAAAAATTGTTTCGACTGTTTTGCAGAAAGCAAAACGGGTGTAATGATTTCGTTATTTGTGAGTGTGAATGATTTCGTTATTTGTGAGTGTTTGAGCGTTTAAAAATTAAAGGTATTGTTATTTAGAGTGGTTTGTTCGTAGACGGCGGTGACCATCATTATAAGTATATATAGATCAACTAGGACGATAAAGGTCTGCACAGAAATTAAAGCAGCCTGGATTTATTAAATAAAATAAAATGCAGTTGTTCATTATTTAAAAAAATTAAATATGTATTATTTTTTATGTTTTTATATATTCAAACATTTTTATTTTATTATTGGAAACGAGAATTTTAAAACATTAAAAAGGCTTTTTCTCGCGAATATGTAAAATTATCTGAATGATTAAAAACGTGTAGCAATGATGAATCGTAAAATAGTTTAAATAGCAAACCCATATACAAAAAGAGGACGTTTATTTAAGTATTTATAGTTTTTATAAAATTAGTTTAATGTAAATTAACTGATTTTTTTTTTGAGTTTATTGTACACGATTTTAAAAATGTGACTGTCTACAAGAAGAAAATTTATAAGCATAGATTCAGCACATGCATGGTGATATTTGTATTAAAATATTAAATAACAATTGATACTATATGATGGATCTATACTCGTCCTCATACTAATCCGCTTAAAAATTCTTTCGGGCTATTAAAAATAATCAATCTTCTCCTTAGAAGAAGGCATGATATGTAAATTAAGTTTATTATATATAGTTCTAGTTCGCGAGTTAAGGGAGTTAGTGAGTTAGAAGTGAAGAAGAATAGATAGTAGAAAGAGTTAGAAGTTTAGTTAACTAAACAAGATAACAGACAAGGTGAAGAAACCTTAAATGGTTAGAAAGGACTTGTGAGAGATTAAAGACAGAAAGTTAACATTGATAAATTAAACCTTAATTAGAAGACTGCCTACTATTCAGGTATTGTCTCCTTCATATTACGTTTGATAATTAAAGTATTAAAGTGGTTAAGTGACCATTAATTACGTATCTACCGTGTAAAGTAATATTGAGGTAGAAAAACTATTATTATAAAGTGGTTTATTAAATGTATTCTCCCCCAAACGCGACTCTCGTCCCTTCCCTCTGTTGACTGATTGGAACATTCTATTTATTGTGTTGCACTGAATTGTGTTTGAGTCGATTAAAGGGCTAAATAAAATAATTGGAAATTATCATGTCGAACAATCCTTCACTTCCTTCCACACCTTTAGCTGGGTCACAGGGTAGACGGGAAGTAGGGTTATTACACCTAGATACTAATTTTTCATAATGGCAGTTTTATTTTAGTGTTAAATATTAAGAAATTTTTTGAATTTTAATCATTACATTGAATTTCTAGAGAAATACTTGGTAAAATGTTCTGTAACCTTAGGTATGAAAAGAATTTATTTTAACTAATGCTTTCTAGTGAAATTCTAGACTAACGTATTTCGAAGACCACACACAATCAGCGACAAATTAAAAAGAAAAAAAATTCTGATCTCCTTATATCATAAAAAAAAGCTGCAGATACTTAGTCATTTTCACAAAATATTTCTCTAGCTAATTCTTAATTGGTAATATGCATTTTCTCAAAAGTAGCATTTGTATTCAAAAAGATGAAAATGCTTCTTTAAAAGATTGAAAATTTGTTCAGATGTTTTGATTTATAATATGGAGAATTTACAAAATCAAGGTTTTTACAGAACTTACAAAAATATTGCCGGCATATAAGAAAATAGACTGAAATTTGAAATGAAAACTTTACATAATCAATGAGATATGATCATTTTGAAGAAAACAATTTTCAATTGAAAATATTAAAAAATTATATTTTTGTGGTTAATAATATAGGTTAACTTATATAAGTCTTGCTTAATTTGGTAGAAAATCAGAAAGATAATAGAATAATAGACAACATAAGTGAGTCATAATTCTGTTATTCTTTGAAATCGTATGGATAAGTGGTTTTCTACAAATTACCGTTTTTAATCGTAAACCACAGATAGCTGTTAATTGATTAACATGAAATTAATTGATCTTAAGCAAACTACATTTAAAATTTCGTTGAAATTCTGATAGATATCGGCCGTATTTTTGTTACTCTACGTAAGCGTCAGGATAAGGGGTTTTCTATAATCTATAAATTATCGTTTTTTATCGTAAATTACAGGATAGTTAAATTGAATTACTTAAAATTTACTAATATACATATTTACTTATAAATTAAGTAAATTACATTACGCGTAAAGTGTCAGCTGTGTGGCTCAGAAGTAATGAGCCTGATTCGTAAACCTAAGGTAGCGGGTTTGATCCCGGCTGGAGTCGATAGATTTTCTGGATGCGAAAATCGTTTGCACGCATATCATATGATTATGTGACATGTGTAAGAGATCCCTTGAGTATCAGTTTGGCTCTGGTACTCTAGGCAAAATTAAATCACAGCAATATTTAGCATCCAACTAGAGCTTAAATTAAATTAATTCAAGCGTCAAAATTCTGTAGCGAGAGCCGCCATTAGATGGTGACACCATGAAATGGCTCTGACGTGTCTGTAAAGGTTTGAATGCCAACATGCAGCGCATTAAAAAACATTACATAATGTATATGAAATTGCAAAATCTGCCGCATCTTATGAAAAATAATAACTGCGACAAAACAGAAACTGTTATATATGAATCACAATGGTAATATTGAACGCAAAATATAAATACAGAAAATAATATATAAATAAATAGAGTTCCGATATACACTTATAATGTTTTCTTAATTGATTTTTAACGTTGCTTAACTAGAGCTATTGGTGACTGACTTCATAATTTTGAACATCGGTCAAATGAAATGTTTTATAATGTATATAAAATAAAAAAAATTATAATGAATGTAAAAAAAAAAAAAAAAACATAATAATTTGCCATACTAAGCAAAACGTCCTGTCCATCAAACAAAGAGCAAAATTTTTGTTTTGAATTCTAAAAATGTGTAATAACATTTGTGTAAAAATGTCATCATTTATTTCAATGTTATCCATTTATGGAAGTAACTACTATTGAAATATTTGAAGTCGTAAAAGAGTACAAGTTGTAGAATAACTGCCTCTCCTCAACCCCTTTTTTAAATCGATGTAAGTCTATAGATAAGTATAAAATTTATCTTTCAAAAAATCATCTCTTGTGTAAAAATCAAAAGCCTTTTTTGTAACAGAATGGCTCTTGAGTGAAAATCATAGCTTTAATGATAACTGCTCGATAAAATAAATAACAAAAGAGAATGACACCGTTGTTTCGAAATCTGTTAAAAAATCGTAGTTTTAGCTACTGTCATTGTTTATTATATGTAGGAAACTTCGATACGTTTATTAAAATAACTTATTGTTATATGCTCATAATATTACAATCAATATTTTTACATTATCAATACAAAATAAAAGTGATGTATGAAATAAAATGCTAGAATGTGTCAAATATTCAATTACACTCTCTTAGATATTACGCAATTTTCTTCAGAATAGAAACCTAATCATGCTAATTCCAATAAATCTAAATATTAATGCGTAGAAACACAGGTTAAAGTAAAAAAAATGTATAGATCAGGCTTAAAGACTTCTTACATAGTTAAAGACTAATTGATGTATCTCATTGTTCGATTATTTTCAATAATCAATCATTAGTCCAAAAATGATGAAGACTTTAATCCAGTTGTTATTTCATTTATGAATGTCACATTACTGTCACAAAAAGAACCACCAATGTAAGTCATCATTTATATTACTTTTGATACATTACTTTTATATGTATTTATCTAACCTAAAATACAACATTCATTCAAATATATATATTATACTGTTATTTTTGTATAATGACTAATTGAATCTTACTAATAATTATGCAGAAGAGATTTCATAAGGTATGGAATGCAATGGCTCCCAATATTTAAGCCTTCCTTGATATATATATGTATATACAGTCGGACCTCTATATAACGAAGTCACTAAATCCCGAAAAAAAAGTTCGTTATATGGAAAATTCGTTACATAGAAGTTCATTTTTCAATATACATTATAAACCACATGAAACACATTTCAAATTCATAAACACTATATATTGAAAAAAAAAAGTAGCTATTCATACTTTTTTGTAAATTAATATCTATTTATTTTATATATCTTAACCATCAAAAAAAAAAAAAAATGCAAGGAAAGCAAGAAAAAAGAATGCCGAAGAATGTACTGTATTTTCAACATTTTTGAATTAAAATTAATAAATTTTAAGAACATTTTCTAATTGAAAGCATACAAGTAATTTTAACATGCATTATTTTATAATTACCACATTACCACATGAGTCCTTAAATTTAATTACTCATAAAATCTGTTAATTTTGTTTGAGGGTTTTTTTTTCTGTTTGAAAGGAATGCTTTGTTTCATAATACGCTTCACACCTTTGCAATGCACCAAAAAATCCCGTCTGGCGTATTTTTCGTATCTTTTCTTAAATTTTTCTAGCCATCCATTGCTACCTAGAAATTGGTCGCATTTCAAAGCCTTCCCAAATTGAAGAGCTTTCTCTATTATGAACGATCCAGAGATTGAAACATTTTTATCTCTCATTGTGTGTAATCACTTCAAAACTGCCTCGTCGACATGTTCATAGACACATGTTCTTGAACGTTTTGAACAAGAATTAGATGAAAGATAGTTTTGTAGCTTTTCTCGATTTTGTGGAAAAAGCTGATAAGCTGTTTACAGGAATACGAAATTTTAAAGCAATATCCCTTTTATTGACGCTTTCACCCACTTCCTGAAGAATTAATTTTTTCTTTGATGCTTAAGCACTTACGTTTTGACATTTTTGAGCTGGAAGTAACGAAATTACCAGTACGACTGATCAACATTACAAAAGAACGGAGACTAGTTCAGGGACAAGGAGAGGGGATCGAGAGGTTTCTAATGAACTGGACAATGGGGGAGGGGTAGGAAATCAAACACTCTCAATTATTTTTCTCTCGGCGAGTTAGGCACCTAAATAAACCAATTCAAGATTTATGACCACCATAAAATGTGTTTAGAGAGAACAACTTGAAATCTCCAGAAATTCTTTAAAGAAAGGGAGAAAAAAATTGAATCCCTAGAAAAAACGTTCGTTGTATCGAAAATGCACTTCGCTATAGGGAGGTTATTTTACGAAGAAAATCGTGAAATGGTTCCAGGAAAATGTTCACTATATAGGAAAATTTGCAATATAGAGGTTCGTAATATGGAGGTTCGACTGTATATATAAGAGTATTAACTAGTTAAAATATTCTACTTAAATCAATAAATATTGATGCAGTTTTTGCGAGAATATTACAATGAACCTTTTGATGTCATTCATGATAATTTCATAACTGTACCCTTGATTATATAATAGTTATTTCTTAATACACTGTTCGGTGATCAATTGGATTGTTAACACATTATATTACAAGTTCAAGATGGTCGTAATTTAATTTGGTTTATTGGCAACTAAAATGTGGATTGATTTGGAAATCTATTGATAAACAATTCAAAGGATGCGTTGATGGATTCCAGGGGGAAAAAGTTCTAAAAATTTACTTCAGGAGGTGTATTGTAACCAAAATGTTTGAAAAGACATACAGTAAATAACTGTGCGCTATTTCCAAGCTTCCGGTATTTTATTCACTATATGTTATTTATTCCATTTAAAACTGTTTACTTTAAATTTTAAAGCATTTTTTTTTATGAAGAAAGCAATTTGATTTGTATAAGATGGATTTGAGTCTGCGTTTTGATATAAAAAGGTAGAAATTGAGCGAGTGTAGCATTCTTTCAGTTACAATGATTATTATTTTACCAGACCATGCTTTAATAGTGAAACTGTTTTACAAAATCCGTGGAAATGCTCTACCAGTTCTTCGTGCATTTCGATGTTGAAAGAAGTTCCCCTGTGCGACCATCGGCTCTTCATGGTATGAGAAACATGACATCTCGATTCTAAGAAATTGGATCGTTATGTGTGCGACGTGGCAGAGGGCGAAACCCTATGTGTGTAAAATTCGTTTGAGAGTCAACAAGGCTGTTTCTGAGCAGTCATTGGTAAATGATTATAGCGTTAGTAATTAAGTGCAATGCCACAAAAATCAGACATATAGTATGCGGAAGTGCGGAAGATAATGAGAAATAGTGCACTTTTTCCATATAAGATCAGTCACAGTCAGCGATTCCTTGTAAACAGCGCAGATGGTTGGCTGCCTTTTGCATTGAATGTTCTTTCCTGAGTTAAAATCAATGACAACTGGCTGTGAAACATCATCTGGAGTGACGAGACACATTTTTATCTGAACGAAACGATGAATATCCAGAATTTTCAAATTTGGGCAATGGAAAACTCACGGTACATTTATGATGTTGAGCTCCGAAAATCTAGAAAAACCCGACACAACAACCAATGAGCGAAACACTTACGTGATATACGACTTAACACTTGCAAGTGATTTCTCTGGGGGTACGCGTACCCCCTTTTGGAGACCACTGCTCTCTATAAGATAGCGAAGTCAGAATATTTAATCAATATTAAAGCCCTTTTCAACCAGAAAAATATTCTGATTTGGGGTCCTGTTCTTTAACAATGCGCGAAGAAAATTGTGTGCTTAAACTTCTATAATCCTTCCTAATTTATTGATAACTTTTATTTTAAATAATTTTAACTCTTGTGGAAATAAATGTATAGTTATAAAATTAAACTAATGAACTGAAAAATAACATCGTTACGTGCAAACTTTCTTTTAGAAAATTTGACTCCCTTGTGAATATTGAGCGTTTTTCATATATATATGGTACTTAGTAGGATTATTTAGTTTTCAGTAAAATATTCCATTAAAGTGAGGGCTTTCATTACTCACTCTCAGGTCAAGGATACTTCGTTGATGCAATATTTGCATAATTATTAATTATAATTGCACGCGGATCTTATGCAGGTCTGCAGAGTCTGAGATTCTAAAGAAATATTTTTAAAGATTAATTAATGTATTTGAATTGTCTCTTTTAGTAAAATAATTCTTGTAAAGTAATTTATTAGGAAAAATATTGCAGATGGCAAAATGTGATTACTGGATTTTTAATCTTGCATTTCTTTCACTATGATGAATATGCTAATATCGACTGAACAGGAAACAATAATATTCAAAATATTTTGTTAACTCAGAGAGAGAGAGAGAGAGAGTTTCTTTAAATGTATAGATTTTCTCAATTATTAAGTTAAAAATTTCATATTTAAAGTTTCAAATATAAATGCAACAATAATTTCAAAATATCGATGATAATATTACAATATTTCATGATAAACGATTGGATGTGAATTATTCTTGTATCGGTAATATATCGATTCTTTTGAAGAAGGTTTGAAATTAAGTTCACTTACTTCAATCCTTTAACGATCGATATATAGATGACGACATGAACCTTCAACCGTACATTGCGTACAGCCCAGTTGAAGTACACTGGGATTGAAAAAGGTGTGGACTCCAATAAGAATTTCTTAAGTGAATCACCACGCATGCGAGCTCAAAGCATAATCCGATATCATATGAAAGGCTTCAATTATTGTAGTGCTTCTTTTTCTCGTTATCTTGCGTCGCAAAATACTGTCTAGTAAACATAAATGTTGAATAACAAAGCAAATATAAATATTATTTTGAAGGCGTTTTGAATTTTGTGACTTTTTTCCATACTTAATTACAAACTAAAAATTTACACAAAACCGCTTTTATATTATATAATATTTAACTACACTGTCACAATATTGAAAATCATAAAATTGTGCATATTTTTAACAGTATATAATTCTCGATTTTTCCTCTTAAACTAGTATATTAATCATTTTGTTTAACTGCATCCTAGTAATCTAACTTAAAGTTAATTAATAATTAATATACTAGTTTTTTTATGAGGAAAAATCTAGATTTATATACTCAACAAATCAAGATTTTTTCCATGACACGAAGTAACGGTATTAATTTTATAACTAAATAAACATGAAGCGTAAGAAAAATTATAATACTAATAGTTAAATGCTTATATTATATATCACAAATAGGGACTGTCTTAATGCATGGACGTAACACAAGATGAAAAAAAAGTCTTATTTTGTTTCTGTATTAAGAAACACAATGTAACCCATTTTTGTAAAGTGAGCAATTAATTTATTAATTATATAATAGCAGTTCAATTAATAATAAATTTAGATTTACAAAAAATGAAATAATCATTGGATCTTAGGAAAGATGTGCTGTGATTTTTTAAAAGGAGAAATATTGACCTCTTCTTAACTTTTCCTCTTTTAATGAAAAAGACCCCTCTCCCTAGTAGCATTTACCAGTATTTTTTTAGATTATAAGATAAACATTGATATATTCCCTACTTATTAATAAGTAAAAATATTCCGAGAGAAAAAGAATCTGAGAGTATGGAAAATGTTTTATCTGAATACACATAGTCCTTCTTATATTTCGATGACGACACATTTTGATAGCTGATAACTTGAAATTCAAACTAAATTTTTATCTAAATTTGAGGATTTTTTGTGAATTCATTAATATAAATTTACATTTGACCTAAGAGATACACTGGTGTCCAAAATTAAGGTTATAAACACAAAAACTGCAATATCTTTGCATATATAATTTTTAATTTGTTATAAATTTTGTACATAAGTTCCTCATACTCTGATAATAATTATGCTAACAAATGAAATTTTAATTTGGGGGCTACTTTTTGTAATATGCAAATTAGATAAACTGCCAAAACACGCTGTGTAATAATTAAAAAATTGAATGTTTAGTAAAGAATTTGGCCACCCCTTGCTGCTATACAGGCTTTACAGTGAGCTCTCATTCCACAAATTAAGTTATTACGAGTAATTTCATTTTGTGGCAACCATCTCCCCTCTTCTATGAGCGCAGATTTTAACGTCTGAAGCGTGTTTAGAGCGTATTGACGTCGAGCAATGGCTCTTCCTAAGGCATCCTAAATGTGATCTATATGATTTAGGTCAGGAGATTTTGCAGGCCATTCCATCCGGCAAATACCCTTTTCCTCGGAACAGTCTCACATGATGTGCAAGAATTTCATCTTTTTATCACTGTGTAGTAACAGAACCCACATAAAAAAGTGTAGCGGGGGGGGGGAGTACGGTTATCTAACATAATGACTCCTCAAACAATAATTCCACATTAACCAAATCGATCGGATTCTATTATGTTAGAAGAATGGTAGTGAGTCCCAGGTTCTCTCCCAAATGAAAACTCAATGAGAATCACTATTGATACTGAACTTGGACTCATCAGTGGAAAGTACACGGACCCACTCTTGGTTTGCTCAAGACACATGTTCTTAGCTCCATAGACGACGAATTCTTTTCTGTGATGGGTTAAGAGGGATACACATCATTGACCGTTGGGCATAAAGGGCGTTCTCAGCTAAGCGTTTTATAAAAAGTTTGTCCAGAAATTGTCTTTCCAGTGGCCGTAGAAAAGTCCTGAGGAAGCCACTTAGCTGTCCTGTTTTTGTGACGACACGTGCATTTATTGTCAAATATCGATCTTCCGTAAGTGTTGTAGCTTTTGGTTGACCTTGTGTAGGTCTTCTAACAACAATACCCGTTGTCTGAAAATGTTACCCCAGTCAGGTTATCATCATTGGAGAAACATTTAGGTTTCAAGCTAATTCTGATTCAGACATCCCATCCTCAATCCACCCAACGTCTTCCCCTCTCAAATCATCATCTAAACAATTGTGGGAACTCATTTTAACAAAATTAACACAAATGATTATTACTAAAATGAGAACAAGTTGGTAAAAATTTACAAAAAATAATATAAACGTGGCCCGTTCTGTACCAAAAGTTTATGAACAAATTTTCAATTTTTCAATTCTGATGTGTTGCTATGTTATTAATTTTTGAAATGATCTTCAGAATAAGAGATATTTTAATTTTTACAAAAACTAAAACACTTTATCTTAGTTAAAATAACAGAATAAGAGAAATTACTTAAAATAACAGTGATTATATTAACATAAGGGACTGTACATTTTGTAACAAAACAGTGATTGATAAATCTGAAGGTTAAAACATTTCTACTATTATAAAGAACATACACAAAAAATTTCTGTTGATTATTTTCAAAAACTTTTTAACAATCGCTGGCCCAGATTGAGCATTTTCAAAAAAGCACATTTCAAGTAAAACACGTTTTGAAGTATGACATCTTGCTTTAAGTAATGGCATCTGCTTTTACAAAAACACTCGTAGTTTTTGTTCTAGTGAACGTAAAATAATAAATTTGATATTTTTATAAAGCTAATAAGATGGCCTAAAAAATAAAATCATAAAAAAATTTGTCCATTTTTGGCAAAATTCACAATGTTAGGGTAGTCGGATACCTTAAATTTAAGTTATTTTAATGTCCATAATATCGGTAAGAAAAGTTAAATCACATAGAATCTTCATTCTCAAATAGCATGTACTCACTGGGAAGTTCGGTGTTTTCTTCCAGATATTTTAAAATACGCACCCTCAAATTCTAAAATCTCGCTTGCGAAAAAATCTTAAGAAAAAGCCAACTCGCACAATACAGGTGCATTCTAACACCAGTACTCCCCAAACTTTTTATCGCCTTGGCCCGGTCAACGTTTCATAATTTAACCGCGGTTCATTGAAGAGGGTGGGGGGTGATTGTTCACATTTTAGATTGTTATGATTTAGTAATTTTAATTTAATTATGTCTGAATGCCTTCAGAATAAAATAAAGTTACACCAAAAAAGAATTTTAAGTGATTTAACATGGAATATAAAGTCACACAAACACAAGAGTAACAAGACGACAGTAAATAAAATGCAAATAATTTAATATTTCTTGTGGGGCTAGATACTATTTGATCCATGGACCGGTACCGGTCCGTGGAGTGGGGGTTGGGGATCACTTCTCTACACGATTGATTTCTATTGTAACTCATTTAAGTGTATTTAAAATAAATTTTGAATTTTTTTTTGTCTAAAAATAGCTACATTTCAACAAAATTGTAAAAAAAAATTGTTATTTATTACACTTAAAATCTTTTTTACTAAGTCTTCACGTGCCACTGTTACAACCTCACCGTGCCACACTGTGGCATGTGTGCCGCGGGTTGGCCACCCCTGCTTTAGACAGTCATTTCTAAAAAAAATTCTGAACATTTTTAAAGATTAATTATTAAGTAAATCAGACAGCCAAAGATGGGAAATGTTATTTTATTGGAAATACTTCAAATATCTTTAAATGCTTCATAATATATATATATATATATATATATATAAAGTATTTATATGCAATATACATAGTAAAAATAAAATTCGTTTTCATCAAATAACTGTTCCACAATAAAATAAAATATTCATTTGAATTTAAGTGCAGGTTGACAAACTTGATGTAAATATAATATTATATTTTATTTAAAATTGTTACTTTCCATCTCTAAATACTGAAGTACTGGAAAAAAATGAGAAAATTCATAACATTATATGTATAAATTCCCACTCGCGTTGTGAAGAACAGGTGTACACACTAGTAGCATATAAGTACATAAGAAAACATTTAAGAACTTTCTATAGTATTAATGAATCAAACTAAAATTACAAGATTATTTCAAATGTTTGACACTTATGTTTCACATAGTGTTTGTCCCCATTGGTTAGCTGTACTATTATAAAATATGCAATTCATGAAGTTGTAAAAAAAAAATTCATTTTCATCACAGGATAAATATATATGAATCCAAGTACTTCCATATCAATTCTAATATTTTGAGTTCAAAATGGAAGAAAAAAATACAATTTCACCAAAAGATAATTCTCTACATTTGTCTAAAACTTTCATATTAACTAATATTCTATATACAGAGGCTTCAAGAAGTAAACTTTTTTACAAGTTTAACATGTACTTCAAAAAATTAAGACAACAAATCATCAAATTAAATGTAATCACATTTATAAAAATTGTTACCTTTTGCGATGGTATCATTCCCCTTAAGATTATTTTATTTTAGTTTAAAGAAAGAGAAATGACACATTAATTTTTAACAGTAAAGAATAGTTATTAATAATTTAGAAATCAATGATTTGTAAAAGGTAAAAATCAAAGAAAAATTTCTTTAATTCTTTTAACATTCCTCCCACAAATTATCATCAAATTGTTTTACTTCAGAATAAATATTTTCTCTTGGCTTTGAGTCTAAAATTACAAAAAGACTTTTTTTATATTATTCACACCTAAGTGACACAGCATTTGATAATATGCGTGAGTTCATTTTAAGGAAATGATACCATTGTTGTTTAATTGTCATACAATTTGAAGTTTTTTTTAAAAAAAGGTTTTGATCCTGTACTGTGAGTCATTCATGCGTAAAAATGTATAATAAAGAACTACTAAATTAATTAAGAATTAAAATAACTAAGAGTCATGTCTAAGTGTACCAAGAACTATAAATAAATGCTACGGTTCAACATAAATAAATATACTAGCTGACACTATTCGAAGCAGACAATTACCTAATTAGATAAATAAATTAGAATAAAACAAAAATTATATAAAAGAGTTGTTAATATTATTTTCTAACTAATATATATACTAAAATAATGCAAAAAATACAATATCATGCATTTTTAATTAGATAAAATTAAAGCACAAGAAAGTCATCAACTTACATATAGGTTTTACCACGGTAATGAATAAACACGTGCAAATGTTGCCCCAACTCTCACGTGATTATACACTTGGCGCCAATTGTCGGTGAATTTGCCGACGAAATTTGCAATTTGTAGTAATGCATGTTGATTGTTTAAATATCATACATGGTTTCTTATTTCTTGAGGGTATTCCATCACTTATGTTATGGAATTCTCAGACTTAACTTCTCTCTATAATAGAATGAGACTAATCCATTAAGAAAATTATGTCCAATGTTACTGGAGATACTATTCTTCCTAAACAAGCCAGTAGTAAAGATGTTTTCCTCATGAAGATTCCTGTTATTCAATCAGATGTTGCATTTCGGTTTTAACAACTTCAGTTCATGATTTGTCTCAGCTTGCTATGCGCATCAACAAAGACCAAGGGCTTTCTTCATACCATTGGGTTCACTAGAGTAGCTAGTTCTGAGTGGACCCTGTATAAAAAACTCCATAGGGACCCTTTAATATTTTATGTTTTGCTTACACATTTTGGAGTCCCTGTAGCTTGGGGGTCCCGTATCATTGATCGGCTGATACAGAGATAGCGACACCCCTGATTTTTTAATGTAAGAAGTTTTTGTTTTTCTTATTGAGATATCTTTATATTGATTGTTCAAGAATTGAACATTTGCTCATTTTTAGGTAATTATCAGTTACAAGGACCAAGTTCTTATCCAAGTTGTTGCCGACATGAACATTGGTAATATTACCAATCTACATTTATTTCTGGATTAAAATCCATCTGATGCTGATACCATGAAAAAAGCTTTTCAACCCAACAATAAATTGTCAGGCTTTTGTAAATAGAATTGTAGATATTGCTTGCTAGTTGAATTTTATTTACAAAAATTTTACAATACTTGTGTGAAAAATGGTTGTTCCATCTAGTTCAAAATAAAATGGAACTATGCAATTTGAGAAGAGTGAGAAAAATTTAAAGTTATACAGGGGAACTGGAAACAGAAATTATACATAATTTTGGCTATCCTTCAATATAAAGATTTTACATTTTTTTTGAAAAAAAAAGAACTGTCTTGATTCATCCAGAACCCAATGCACAAATTATTTTTTGTAAATATTAATAATAAGTAAAAACTGGGTAAACTCTTATGGATAACTCTCTGGATAACTCTTCTTCTGGTCTAATGTCAATCGATTAAAAATAATTGAAATTAAACTAAGCTTTTTCACTTTTAATGCAAGAACATTTTAAACTCTATGGGTAGGAAGTAGCTTAAACATTTGTGGTTGAGGATATTCACATTTGTTATTAATGAATTTTATATTGAAAGACTTGTAGTATTTTCTATCTTTCTTAGGGAATGATTGCCATAATTGTATCTTTATCACAATTTTAGGCGAGTTTTTAAAGTACTTATTCATATGAGAAGTTTCTTTCTTTTCTTTAACACTAGTTTTTTCATGTTTATTACTCTATTATCATATTTCATTTACATCTTAAACTCTTTTCTGTTATTGAGTTTTTTTCTTGCTAATTTAAATGTATTGTAATAAATCATATTGGGTTGAATTGCTCAGCAGTTTACATTATCCTATCAGATTAACTAGCATCTCAAAAAATCATTACTTCATTTATATTTTATAAAGTTTAAATTTTGGGTTAAGCATTTTATTTCATGTGTTGCTTAAATATTGTCAGTGTTAGCATTACAATTATATAGATTTATTTGTTTTTGAATTAGTTTGGTTTTGTATTAATCAAAATAGCATAACTTTAAATTTGAAATTTTGAATTTTTTTGTATTTAATTTAATGTAAAGTATCTGTGTCTTTAATGAGCACTTCAGTTTCATTCTTTATATTTTCAGTAGTTTTGGCAAAATACTCTAATTATATGTAAATCAGTTATTTGTGAGATTTCCTATCATTCTAAAAAATTAGATTAAATGTTCTATTTTTATAAGTTATGAGCTAATTCTAATGTCTTTGGATAAATGAAAGAGTATTAGTTAAAAAAAATATTTTAGATTGCTCAGTAATTTGTATGCATCATCGGTTCTCTATGAGGGCAGTGGGAGGATGCTGAGGGATAGTAAACTTGTTTTGGACAGCTAGGAGTGATCAGCATGTCTTGGTACTTAAACTTAATTTTAAATTTCTCAAAAAATTTACTAGATTGATTATCTAGGTTACACCATTTGTATCAGCAATCAAATAAACTTCCAGGATGATTTCCCTCGCACACTTCAAAGAAATGAACTGAATTTGTCTTCTATGTAGGATGACCTTGAAAACTTGACACTATATTTTTCTATTCTCAATCAGCATAGCGCATGTGTTGAGTGTTCTTTCAATTATGATTGCTTTATTTGACCCATGTTTCTCCTTTGGCTTCATCTTTTCCCCCTCAATTTCAATTTTTTTTCAATGTTATTTGGCCAGTCGGCTAGGTATGTGCACTTATTAATTCTTTGTTGTGATATTGTGATGATTCATTTTCAAAGTGTAGAATATTAACTTATGTTTTCCTTTACATCAATAATGAGACTATAGCAACCTGGTTTACTGAGTAAAAAAACTCATAATTGAAGGGTAATAGGTTCTGGTCTATTTCTGTCATCTACATGCAGCAAAGCTAATTCATATTGAACTGTAGAGACTTTGATTTCTCACAAAGACATAGTGTGGCATGTCAATTCAAGTATCCTCATTTAAAATGAAAAGACTTTCTTGTAGTTTCTAGTATATTTATAAACAATTAGTCATGCTCTTACTTTTGATCTTATTCATTATAGGGCTTTAATACCTCAGATTTGCTATTTCTCAGCATTATTGTATTTGGAAATAAGTATTGTCTGATAATACAGAAGGTCGTTCATGCTTTATGGAAACAATTTTGATAGTTAATTTTTATCACTAAATACTGCATTTTTTATTGAAATTTGCTTTTATCTGATAGCCATGATTCTTGATAATAGCCCTAGCTCAAATTTTCTATGAAAGTAAACTTTTTCTTGGTACTGTCATTCAAATTTTACTCCATTCCTCTTGAACCGTTTTCCTGGGGCTTGTTTTAATGAACCGAAAGCACAAAAGTCCATTGCAGATTCATTGGGTAATTTTACATATATTTCATCAAATGGGATACACTTTATATTCCCGTTTCTGATTCTTTCTTTGCTAAATAAACGGCAGCTGACTTAGACGTGTGATTAGAGGCTTTGTCCATATGAAGCTCAACTTTATCAATGTCCTTTCCATATAAAGTTGGAATTTCTTCTTCAAAAATCGGTTCTAAAATATTCTGCTAATAGTAGAGTGGATTAATTTTGGCTTTACTTAGGACATTTTGATTTTTAATTTGCCGTTGTTAGAAAATCCTGCAATTATCATGAATCCCTTTGGAAACATTACTGTACAATGACGAAGTCATTTCACACAGTCATTCCCATCAGTTAATCAATAGAAAATTGCTCTTTTACTACAGTCACTTAAATATACCCATACCTCATCAAATGTTACCACAAATTTCCATTTTTCAGCCGCTAGGTGTTTTTTACGAAATGTTCTACAGTTTGCTTTTTCTTTCAGCAATATGTTTTAAAAATGAGACGAACTTTGTGATTTAAACATCTTTTTTAACTTTAAATTCTTATGAATGATTTCAAATACATTTCCAGAAGACTTTCCTAGTTTTGATGAAACGAATCTTTGTGTCAGCGTATTTTATTTTAGGATCAGACACTTCAATTTCATGTTAATTGCCTGCGTTTGAAAAGAAAGGATGAAGTTTCGTGGTCATGTTTTCATTTTTACTTTCTGCTAAGTGCTTTTCCCCCCTTTCAAATCTAATATATTATAAACAACTATGATTGAAATGCAATAACCGAGATTTTTACACTGATTTTTAATTTGTTGATACAAATATTTCTCTTTGGAAAATGTATTTACATAACCTTCGAGCCATATGTCATTTTTAGGAGTCATTTTTAAAATAAATCTTTTATTTTTAATTTCAATCAAAAGAAAACCTTTGCAGATGATTATTCTGAAGTTGCTAAAGTTTTATCTCAAAATGTAAACAAGAAAATGAATTATAAAATCATTTCCATTAAGTGTGAACGACTTCCTGTATTTAATTATCAGCTTACTTCATAAAATTAAATATTGTTGCTGTTTAAAATCAATATCCTGTATTATTATCAGTGTAAATTTTTATCAAATTTCTATTGGATTTCTGTTGTAAAATTTATTAATCAATCCCATGCTTGGAGGTCCATGGAGCATACCCAGGGGGGGTTCCGAATCTCAAAAAAATTTAAAGGAAAACTATAAATGTGTATGCATAATGGATTCATTTTCTCTATGAAGTTTGTATAACCACAAGTATCTAAAGCTCATCCCAGTCATTCCTTCCTTCCTCAATGGCTCAACAACCCAGGGTGGGCCTTGGCCTTCTCAAGAAGCATTTTCCAGGCCAGCCTTCTTCCTGCTAGTGTTATCCAATTTTTAGTTTTTAAAGCAAGATCTTTTTCTAGTCCATCAATCCATCTTAGATTTGGTCTGCCTTTTCTCCGTGTGCCAATTGGTCGGGTATTGAAGACTTTTAGTGGTGCGGTCTTCATCCATTCTGACAACGCGGCCTGCCCATTTAATTCATTGTACTTGGATGAAGTTAATGATATCAGATTTTTTATATGAGGGATAGAGTTCTAAATTTGATCTTCGCCACGTACCATTTTCTTGAATTCTTAAAATCTTCATCCCAGTCATTAAAACTGAAAAAATTTATTTATAGATATTAACTTTATTTTGTAATACATTTTCAACTTTTATTATAATATAATAAGAGAATATTAAGATGTTTTCTTTATGGCTTACATAGTGAAAATTCTGTTTTTTGTTAGGGGGCTATGAAATAATTTTATACTCGCTAGTACCATGTTTTGCAAAACTGAACAGTTTTCTAATGGAAAATACACCCTTTTCACACACCTGTAATGAAGGAAAGGGAACAGATTTGTATTAACATATACTTAGATTCGATGTTAAAATCTAAATTTAAGCAGAAACACACACACACACACACCTCAGGTACATAATAATTATAAACATTTAATGAAAAAGCTATAATTATTAGTATTTTTTTTAATTATTTGGAAATTGTGTTTAAAATTAACATGTATTTTTTAGTTTTTCACACAACACTTCACTACAGATGGAAAAGTAAATGTGTTTTTAAAATACCAGCGAGCTACCACAGTATACCAACTATCCAAAACACATTTGAAGTTCATGAATTTGCAAATTTCAATATTAAGTAAGCAAGGGCCCAGATCGAAAAACATGTCAAGTTTGAAAATTTCTGTTCTAATCTATGGTGCTGACACGTACTGTTTTTATTTCATAACTCAATACATATATTCATATAATTTAAACTGTGCAAAATATATATTGTGTTACACAGTACTCGGTTACTCTCTTCTATAAAATTGCAAATTTTCAGCCTGTAAATTAATGTTTACATAGAAATTTTTAATAATTACAAAACAACTTGATTTTACTGTAAATATTAAAAAAAATTTTTTTCTGATTGCAATTCATTAAAATTCCCTTCAGTTTGATTGTTAGAGGAATATCTAAAATTTTAATTTTACAATTTCTTAGTCATTTGGTTGAATTGTTTGGCTATGCTTGTAGGTTAATGCAAAAAAAGTACAAATTTAATGAAAATTTATGCAGTAATACATAAGTAAGAATATGTTTTGATCTTTGTATGTTTGAAAAGTTACATCGTATGCATACCTTACAAAAGATAGTATCATTTTTTAAAAACTGTTATTCAACTCTTTTCTTTAAAAAAAAAAAATTATAATATTGTGAAGATATAATTCTTGACATGATTTTTTTTTCCGTAAAAATGAATGTACATTACGTACTGTTCCATAACGTACATAATGTACATTAACAGTTTTTGTAATCTTCTCACTTTTTGTTTTATATTGGCGTATATTTAAGATATTAAGATTGTGCAATGTTCGAAGAACTGTTGTATATCAGTTGATTGTTTTTTAATGATACTCTACAGCTATATCAAAAAGTAAGATAACGTGTACATAAAATAAACAAGATATCAGTCATTGGCATGGCCAAGTAATTTTAGCGCGTTTTTCACATGTTGTATTTTACAATAATGCAACTAATGAACTTTTTACTAACAGAAAGTAGTGTACTGTACTTAAAAAAAAATTAAAAATTATTAAATTTAAATATGATTCGGCTCATCTAGGGCACAAATGCGACCAAATGCCGAAAACCCGAGGTCAGTTGGTTGCTTATTGGCTGAGAAAAAGGTACGAAAAATATGGAGCGAAGACGAAGACGAAATTTGCGTCCTAATAGCGCTTTTGTTCCACTACGGGAAAAACGCGCTAAAAATTCTCAAAAATGCAAAAAAAAAAAAAAAAAAAAAAAAAAAAGGTTCTATCTTGGTTGAATTCTATCAAGTAAAAAAGTAAAAATATGGGAATATTTTAAATATATACAAAGCTACAATTTTTATACTTACTGTCTTCTCTTTCTTGGCGTTGTTTGCGTTTAACAACTTGGTTTCTTTCTTTCTTTTTTTTTCTAATCTACAATTTTAGTTTTATAATTTATCTAATACGATTTGTATGTGCTCCAGGATTTACGGACGTTAAAAGGAAGCAGAAATGTAATGCTACGCTATAAAACATTGTTGAAGAATCCCTAGCTATTAATTTATTCGGGAGGATCGAACTCACATCCAACAGATGGCTTAGAGCTACAAAATGGTTCACTGAGATAGACAGGAAATGATACAAAAATATGCATGAACAAGAAAATTTAATACAATATTATTATAATTATTTATATATATATAAATATATATAAAAAAACATATCTGCAAAAGAGCAGAGGAGGTGGGGGGACAAAATTGCATCAGTAAAATTACATCATCAAACGAGAAGATTGCGAAATATTGAAACAGGAAACTAGCTTTTTATGAATCATATTGTTATTAAAAATAGAATGTAACTAGGAAGGAATTGCTTCTTGTGTAGGTTTTTTAAGATGTAATAATAAGTATGGTAAGATTTTTCATGGAACTTAAAGTTTATTTTCAAATAAAAGTTTATAAAAAAATGAGGATATTGAAAATAACAAGAACTTTTCAATAAGTAAAGTTCGCAACACTGAAGAAACAACGAAAAGAATTTAGATGCAATCCCTACAAATTCGAAATTACTTTCAACTGAATTGCGACGATTACAGTTATGTTGCAACCTTTTGTATTTATATCTTAAATTTGGAAGAAATCGCAAATTCGGTTGCCCTTGTGTATAAATATCCTGCTTAGAATCTAAAGGAATTCATGATACCAAAAAAGAGTGTTTTAGATCGTGATAAAGCAGTGTTTCTCAAACTTTTAATATTTGCGACCCAACTTTCAGTCATAATTTTCCTCGCGCCCCACTTCTTACAATAACAATGTACTGAATGCAATTATAATGTACTTTGATGGTAAAACTACGATGGAATACGACTTTAATAATAAACGCACTAATTAGATAAATATTGTTTTGTATATAATATTTGTATACGACAAGCCCAAGAGAGTCACTAGTAATTACTGAACTTGTTTTTAATTGAATATTGATAAATTAATTATCAAATACTTTGTGCAGAACTGATACATTTATAAGTAGTACGTATTATATCAGTTTGAATGTGTATTTTATTTTTTATTATATAAGGATGTATTTTACTATGTAATTATTTTAAATTGTTAATTATTTTATCAAATTGATAACTATTTTAAATCTTTTGTTTTCGATTTTTCGCGATACGTTCGCGCCCCCAAGTAGGGTTATCACGCCCTCCTGGAGGGCACGCCCCACAGTTTGAGAAACGCTGCGATAAAGATTTCATTTCGAGTTTTGAGAACAATTTAATAACAGTATACATGAAGCAAAATATGACTTGGAGAAGGAAAACCAAGCGATTTACATAATTTTAAAAATGTATATATATATTATCATTGCAAACAAAAAGCAAACAAAACAACGTCATTGAGTCACAACAGCTTCTCAGCATAATAATGAATAAAAATTTATGCCGATACAAATCCTTCCCAATTTCTGTTGTTACATGTTACGAATTCTTAGATTTTGAACACGTTCCGTATAATAGCGCGAACTCCACACAAAACGTGTTTTTATTGTTGGTATCGGAAATCAAATTTTGTTTTACACAAACGAAAACAATCCGCTGAAACGAAAATAAAATAGAATTAAATTACATAAAATATAAAATTAAAAAAAATAAAAACTTATTTTATTGCTAAAAAAATATAAAACATGCAAAATTGCAAGTTTTTTTACTAACAACATTTTGCAAGTAACATTAAATTAAAAACCTATAAGTACTATAAATTTTGGCGCCCCCTGCCCCAGGTGCCCTTGTGCGGTGAACAATTTTGCCACCCCCACGCGGCGGCCCTGTATGCTCCTTATGAGCCTTTCTTTCCTGCTGGGGGATTCCGCTCTTGGCTGCTGTTCCCTCTACGTTGGCTCCGAAGATTGTAGGGGCATGGGCGTTCTTGCTGGACTGGACGGGACCTGTTGAATCTGGAATATTTCTAGTCTCCTCTCTGCGTGATCGTCCTGGGACTGCTCGGCTTCCATCCGACTGCCTGTCACTGTCTCTTCTCTTGAAACGCTTTAATGATAGACAAGACGGCATGGACGAGGCCACTTTCCTCTTGAGGCGGGATCTTGGTGCCTCTGGTCTCTTTTTCCTTTGCTTCATGTCCAACGAGGATGCTGGCCTCTCTCTTTTCTCTCGGTCCTGGAATATCTGCCTTCTCTTCTTGTAATGATACGCATTCGCCCTCGAAGAAACAGTTGATTCTGCCCACACACGTTTCCCCCATCTCATCTCCCCTCTATCGCGTCTATCCCTGGATACATCTCTACTACCTTCCAAATTTGCTGATCCTGATCCTCTTCGACTATTCTCATCCCTTTCTGACTGTACTGCCCTCGGCTGCCTATCATCCGACCTTTCTGATTGTACTGCTTTAGGCTGGCTACTTCCCGATGTTTCAGATTCACCGATACTGACTTCCGATTCTCTTTGATGGTAAATCCTCACCTGCTGCACATTCACTCTGTTATTCGTTTACCAAACTTCAATAGTATTAAATTATTCTCTTTCACACTCAAAACTTTATAGGGGCCTTCAAACTTAGGCATAAATTTACCCACAATCTTCTTACTCACTGAACTCAACGGGTGTGTTGAACACAAGATCATCCGCCTTTACATTAACGTCACGTCTCCTCTTATTATAGTATTTTGCCCATTTTTCCTGTTGCTTCCGAGTATTTCTCCTAGCCTCTTAAAACAATCTTTCCGTTTTGCCACACACCAAGTCTGATCCGTCAGTTACCATCACTAATTTCTGAAATGTTGGGTAATTGATTTCCTACCTAAAAATAACTCCACCGGTGTTTTACCCGTTGTTTCATGCACTGCTGTTCTCAAAGCATAACTAAGTTCCTTAAGAAATTGGTCCCATTTATCGTGATTCTCTTCTACAAAACTCAAAATCATTTGTAGAAGAGTACGATTAAGTCTTTCCGTTTGATTAGCTTGTGGACGATATACCACAGTTTTAACATGTTTTATGTTCAACCTGCGACATACTTGCTCAAAAACTTCGGATATCATTTGGGGACCATTATCACTAATTAACTTTACATGAGCTCCATAACGCGAAATATAATTTTCAAAAAATGCATTGGCAATTGCCTTAGCCGAGGCTTTTCTTAAGGGAACAATTTCGACCCATTAAGAAAAATTATCCGTTATTACTAAAATAAATTTATAACGTTCCGGACTAGTGGCAGGGTATGGGGCCTAATAAATCTAAAGATACAATTTCATTTGGAAAATTCGTTATAATAGGAATTAATCGACCAACTAGTAGCGCGTTCTTGTAATTAACTTTCTGGCAGAAGTCACAGGTGGATACATATTTAAATATAAACTACCTCATAAAGGGAAAATAACACGTGTCTTTTAATCTCAGATAAGTTTTCTTCTTCCCTAAATGGCCCGTCATCGGCGAGTCATGAAACTCTCGCATTACGTCATTATTACGCAGAGTTTTCAGAATAAAAACTCTTAGTTCACCGAGAGTGGTTGTATACTTTGCATAGTATAACAAGCCATCGATAAGTTTGAAGTCGCGGGACCAATTTCCGCAGATTGACGCGTTAAACAAGCTATCGTCAGGGTTCTCCAAATATTTATAGATATGACCCAACTCCGGATCACTCCTCTGTTCTTCCATCAACTGTTCCCCGGACGATAAAACCAACGGCCTAATCACCGCACAAGACACCTTTGCGTCATCACTGCTACCGACTGGATTTCTAGATAATATATCTGCCACCACATTCTGTGTACCTGGGCGATGCTCCCATTCCACATTAAAATCTGCCAATTTAAGCGTCTACCTTATCATTCTACTGGACAAATTCTTCCCGTTTGTTTATTTGGTGAATGTGGCGTGGTCTGTTATCCCTTTCACCGGCAAAGATCGGAAATAAGTGCGATATTATTTAATGCCCATATGATCGCCAAAAATTCATGGTTCGTCACACTGTAGTTCCTTTCTGCCTTACTAAGCGTTCGCGAAGCAAACGCAATAGGCTTATTATTCTGCGTCAACACTGCTTCTACACCCACTGAACTAGCATCCGTATAAAGTTCAAAGCTTTGTTAAAATCTAGTAACTGTAACACGGGAGCTTCCGTCACTGCTTTTTTAATGCGATCAAAGGCTTCCTGCGCCGATTCCGACTAACCAAACTTAGAATTGATCCTTTTTAAACCATATAAAGGTTCACACAGATCCGCGAAGTCCTTGACAAATTTTTGATAAAACCACAACATTCCTAAAAATTTTGCAACCTCCTTTGCATTCTTCGGGAGTTTCATCCCAAGAATTGCTTTTACCTTTTCCTCATCCATTCGAACCCCATCTTTACTGATAACTAGACCCAAATAACACAACTGGTCTCTTGCGAAGTGACATTTCTCACGGTTTAACGTTAAACCAGCTTCTTCCAACAATCTAAACACTTCCCGTAAATGCTCTACATGGCGCTCAAAAGATGGAGATGAAATGACTACGTCGTCCATATAGACATAAACAAAACGCCCGAGAACTGGTTTTAATATTATCTCTATAGCCCTATGAAAATTTGGGGCCACCCTCAAGAAACCAAATGGCATGCGAGTGAATGCAAAAGTACCATTCTTAGTTACAAAAGCCGTCTTTTTAATATCTTTAGGATTTACCACCATTTGAAAGTACCCGGAGCGCAAATCAAGGGATGACGTAATTTCCGTGTGTGGATTATTGGTTATGAGATCATCAATTAGCGGTAGCAGATATCGTGGATACCTCGTAATAGCATTCAATTTCCTATAATCTATTCCTATAATCTGATACATACTAAATCAGTTGAAGCATTTAAAGGTGGACTTACGGACGTAATATATATTCAGTATATTAGTTGGGTTGTTAAGGAAGTTTTTGTGTATTTTCTTTTGAATATTGGTGTTTTTAAGGCAGGCATGATCTTAAATCTTAATCGTGCATATTTTCTTTTATTTGATAGTTATTGGAACAAAATTAGTTTGACTTTTCTAAATTTCTTCTCTTTTTAACACACTTTTATAAGCTTCTCTTGTATGTAACAGAATCTTTGAACTCGATTTTACCCACTTTAAAAGGTCAGATTAAATCGAAACTAGATCACACTTGTCAAGGGCCGATGACAATATAATAATTTCATAATTTTGTTCCGTTAACCTGATCAGGACATCAAGAATAACGATTTCCAGATTTGGCGGCTAATTCCATATATCACTTTCAGATTTGTCGAGTTATTGCATATACTATTTTCAGATTTGGCGACTAATTCTAGATCACATTTCAAGATTTGGCGGCTAAAAGATTAAGGTGCCACCCTAAAAGTGAATATGCTTGCGGTTGATACCAGTAAAACAAAAAAAAGTGTTCTTTAAGTGAGAAAGCGGAGGGTGGATGTGCATCAGCAATTTCTTACCATAATATAAAAAATTGTCTAGTTTTTCTGAAAATGGAAATAAAAAAAAAAGACGAGTGGATGTGAAAAAAATAATTTATGTTCTAACTGCTAAATATTTTTTTTTATTTTAATAACGCAATACTCTTAGAAGTGATGATACGAATTAACATTATAGCAATACGTTTAGAACTGATGATGCGAATTAATATTACAGCAATACGTTTAGAAGTGATGATATGAATTAACATTATAGCAATACGTTTAAAAGGGGATAATACGATTGACTCTTAATGTTACCATGTTTTTGTTAACTCGCTTTCTTGTTATGTATGTCTGTCCAGGTGGATTTTTGAAATTCATTTTAAACTGACTTCCCCTTGAGCTAAGAGACTTGAAATTTGGACCATAGCTCAAAAGTGGATAACAATGCATGGAAATGGGATAAGAGAAGAAGTAAAAAAAACGAAAAGGAGGGATTTTATACTTTTTAGTACGTTATAAAAACATGGTACATTAAAAATTTTTTTATTTCGAACTTTTTCTTTTTAATACATATTAGTTTGACCTGTATTAAAGAGACGGAATCTTTGAAATACAACGATATGGGACTCATCCGAGGCCCCGTAAAAGGAGAGACTGAATACCTTTCAGACCCGTTAATTAATATCCATTGAAGAGCAAGACTAATTTCAGAAGTCACGTAATTCCGGCTCCAAATATCTAACTCAAGTATAAATTCAACAACGAGTAAATGATAGCTTAAGAAACTAAAAAAACACGCTTTTATAGTGAATCGAACTAAAACGTAAAAAATAATTCTTAATATAAGAATAAAATGGTTTACGAGAAAATTAATGTCATTGGGATAAAAGCGTGGTGTGCTCTATATTAATTGTTATAATTTCTTACTAGCTCTATTCCGAAATGTTGAGTTTGTGTAAAAGTGTAGTATAAAGTACCCCACGCTTTTACCACAATGAGATTAATTTTCCCGTTAATCATTTTATTCTTATATTAAGAATTATTTTTTACGTTTTAGTTCAATTTACTATAAAAGCGTGTTTTTTAGTTTTTTTTAAAACTATAATTTATTTATTTTAGATTCAAATAAATTAAACTCACAATGAGTGGAAAAAAGCAAAAGAATGTTCTGCATTTCTTTAATAACTCAAAAAGTATTAAGAATGATAATAATAACATTAATAGTACTCCACCTAACCGTGAACTGACCAATAAATCAGACTCTCCAAAGTCTTCTTCAGGCACTATTAGGAAAAACGTTGGAACGGGAGGTGAAGAGAAGAAAAAACGCAAAGTTCACACACACACACTCACATACGCACGCACACACAACACACAAAAAAATATCATTTCTACTACTTAAAATTTGGATTCATTGAAGAACCTAACAATGAGCTGGATCCACAGCCTCTCTCTATCTTGTTTGTTCTAAAAGCTTTTCTAAGGATGCATTAAAATCTACCAAACTTGAAAGTCACTTGAATTCAAAACACCTGGATTTAGCAGAAAAACCGCTAGAATATTTTAAAAGAATGTATGAAAATATGCAAAAGCAAGTTAGTGATTTAAGAAAAATGACAATGTAAGATAAATCATTACTAAAGGCTTCCTATCTCATGGGAAATCAGATCGCGAAATGCAAAACGCCGTACACGATCAGAGAAGAATTAATTAAGCCTTACATGTGTGTTAAAAGCCTGTGGACAGATTTTGGGAATGTAGGTTGTTCAGAAATAGAAAGTAATCCCTATGTCTGCTAATACTATCAAGTGCAGGATCGAAGATATGGCCGAAGGCATTAAAATTAACTAATAGCAAGTGATATAAAAATTTTTTTGAAGTCAATTCCTACTTTGGTTAACAAAGAAAATTTTTGTTTTTTAATTACTTTTTTTAAATAATTACAATTAATATAAATATGTATATACATATGACAATCACAATATTAAGTGGCAAAATAGAAAGCGATTTTCCATTTTTCTTTCTATACAAGGTGTTGGAATATTTTGTTTGTTTTACTATTTATTCATTAATTAAATTTAATTATTCTAATAAAATAGAAGTCAAGTGTTATCCACTACAAGTTTAAAAAAATGTCGTTGAACTTTTTGTATGAATAGAAAGTATTTTATTAAAGATTAAGAATTTGAACAAGATATATATATATATATATATATATATATATGCACTCACTTCCAAAAGTGTTAAGCACGGAGAAGAGGAAAATGCTAATTCCTGGAAGCCAATCAGAATTGAAGAGGATGCAATTCGCTGCAGAGGTAGATGAAAGTATGCAAATATGTTAGGTAACAGCAAATCGTGCTTTCATGTCAAGAAATATGCAAAAAGGACAGTCTTATAAGAAGCCAGCTTTATGAAGGGTTACAGAAGTTAATCGTAAGTGCTGATAGAAGGTGTTTAAAACTTTCGTATAATTTGTTTTCAAGACAAACGAGTTTCAATGACTTCCAGAAAACGAATGGAAGATTCTGAGCGCTGGCGTGCTGTGCGGTGCATTGAAGCAGGATAGTCGATCACAGATGTTGCTCTTTTCTTCGGCGTTCATCATTCTGTAATTTCACGTTTATGGAAACAATTCCAAACCACAGAGTGACCTCCACACGTGTGACATCCATGGTTACAGCGTCCATTGGTAAGGCTACGTATATCTGCAGCTACTGTACGCCAAAGATTACATATGAGTGGACTGTATGCCCGGGTACCTCGAGTTTGTGTTCCTCTATCCGTCCAATCAAGAAGGGCACGATTAAATTGGTGCCGGGAACATGGCAATTGGACTGTGTCTGACACGGGCAATGTCATGTTTACTGATGAGTCAAGATTTGATCTGGAGACAGATGACAAGCGTATAAGGATATGGCGCAAACAAGGAACACGCAATCAGCCCCAAAACATCACCGAACATCACGCATTCCGGGGTGGAAGCATTATGTTGTGGGCAGGGATTTCATTAGGATACCGCACCGACCTGCACATCTTTAAGCGGGGCTCTGTGACGGCTGTCTGGTATCGAGATGAAGTCCTAGAACCCATTGTGAGATTGTACGCTGAAGTAGTTGGCCCTACTTTTGTTTTAATGGACGATAACTCACGTCCCCATAGAGCTGACATCGCCGATGACTACCTGGAGAGTGAAGGGTTTGCGCGTATGGCGTGTCCAGCATATTCGCCCGACCTTAATCTTATTGAAAATTTTTGGGATGCTCTCGGCCGTGCTGTATCTTCATGTTTCTCACCTCCAGCCACTCTTATTGAACTGGAAACTGCTCTACAAGAAGAATGGCGATTGCTTAATTTTGCGGTGGTTGACCACCTAATTCCATGGTCAGAAGGTGTAAACTTTGCATACAGATGAGGGAAGATCACATACCCTATTAATGTCCTTTTTTTCATTTTATGCTGTTTATTTTCACTTTATACATAATTCTGTTTAAGCCTCCAGTATGACATTATCTGATAACTTACAAAAATTTAATAATGTTTTCATCTCTGTATCGAATTATAGATTATGTTTTATTTATAAATATATATGCTACTTTTTACTGCTAAATGTTGTGTCAATCGAAGCAGTATTTGTTGATTTTTTTGCATTTTACATCTTCGTGCTTAACTTTTGGAAGTGAGTGTATATAGGGAGAGAGTAAATTAATAGAATAGAAATTGAAAAATGGTGAAAAATTCATCAATTTATTCTCTAAGAATCTACGGTATTACAAAGAAAGCACTCTTTTGTTTTATGAGGTTTGAGTATGAAGGAGAGTTTCATGAAGAACTACACTAGTGTCCAAAAGTTAAGCATAAATCGTAAAATGCGAAAAACATGGAGTAAATATTCGTAAAATTATTCCAAATTTCTTGCGGATATTAATTGTGTGAAGAAGAAACATTGGGTTTATGCAAAACTTTTCAGTCGACTACGTCCTGCGCGAAACACGGCACATGTCGGAAAACGGGGAAACCGATTCACGCAGCATATGCTGTTCAGACAAGTTTCGTGCAACTGTTGTGCGAAGGAACGTTGATAACCATCAAACAAGTGGAATGATGGCACAAAGACGCCAATTGGACATGTTTAGGGAAGGAAGAATCGTTGAAATGCTGGAATCCTCACGATCACAAACCGAAGTGTCTCAAATTTTGAATGTGGACCAGTCTGTGATCTCAAGACTGTCGCAGAGGTTTCAAAGAACGGGAGATGTTACCCGACAACCAGTATCAGGTCGACCAAGAGTCACAACCCCTCGCCAATACCGATATCTGGTAATAAGTGCGCGACGTCAGAGAGGCAGTACTGCTAGAGCACTGGGTTCGGCTCTCACAGTCACCACAGGAATACGAATTTCGAGACAAACTGTTTACAGGAGACTCAATCATGCTGGCCTGAATGCCAGTAGACCAGCAGTTTGCATTCCTCTTACGTCTGCGCATAAACGCGCTCGTTTGAACTGGAGTTTGAAACATCAACATTAGAGTGTGGGAGAGTGGGCCAATGTGATGTTCTGTGACGAGTCCCGGTTTAGTCTGAGTAGTGATTCTCGGTGAGTAACGATATGGAGAGAACGTGGAACATGTTTTGAACCAAGAAACATTACGGAAAGACATCATTTTCCATAAAGGGGAGTAATGGTATGGGCAGGCATCATGATGGACGGCTGCACAGACCTCCATTTCTTTGACACAAGGTCTGTGACTGCTCAAAGACACAGAGACGAAGTTCTTGAGCCTTATGTTCGCTTGTTTCGAGGTGCTGTCGGTCCTGACTTCATCTTCATGGATGATAATGCGCCATGTCACCGAGGGGTGCTGATTGATGACTTCCTTGAAACGGAAGACATCCAGCGCATGTCGTGGCCTGCGAACTCCCCTGATTTAAATCCTATCAAGCATGTATGGGATATGCTCGGGAGACAAATTGCAGCCCTTTCGCACCCACTAAGCTCCGTTACAGAACTAAAGAGAGCTCTCCAAGAAGCTTGGAACCGTTTGAGCCCACAAGTCATTCATCATCTCATAACAAGTATGGTAAATCGCTGTGCAGTTTGCCTGGCTATCAGAGGTGACCACACGCCTTATTAAACTGCAGTATCAGTATTTTATTTAATGTTTTCTTTCATTTTTTCTTTTTTCAAACTGCTACTTTGGATAATAAAATTAATTATTATCATTCTTTTCATTTGCTTCCTTATTTTATAACCATTTTACACTCGCATATCACGTTTCCCGCCATTCTGATTTACAGTTCCTTCTTTATTCACATAATTATCAATTATGCTTAACTTTTGGATACCAGTGTACTTTGTTCGCTTAATTTACCCGGTATAACAACCAGCTCTGAGATCTTCGAAGAACTTAATGGTTATTTCCGGGAACATAAAATTTGACTGGAAAATATTATTGAGATATTCACAGACAGTGCCGCAAATATAACTGGATATCTTTCAGGAATAGTTGCAAAGGTGAAGAATGTTGGTCACCTAGACATTTTATCTACACACTGCATTATACATTGAGAACAACTCTAAGCGAAAAAAAAATGTCCTCAGAACTACACGAAGTATAATCAAATGTCATTGAAACTATAAAAGAAATTCGACGCAAGCACTCAGTTCTCGAATATTTGAGGCCCTTTGTGGGGGGTATCCGAGTATACTCATCTTCTTCGTCATGCTGAAGTCCTGCTGTCGAGGAGCAAAATTCTGACCGGACTATTTGCCTTGAGAGACTAAGTCAAATTATTTCTCCAGGAACAAAATAATCCGAAATTGCAAAAATTCTTGTCCAACAATGAACGGCTAGCAAGGCTTGCATACCTGGCAGATATTTTTTTCCTGTTAAATGAACTAATCATATCCTTGTAAGGATAACTTAAGGACGCATTCACTCTATGAAGTAAAATAAATGCGATTCAAAAGAAAATATTACTGTGGCAAACGCAGTTGGTTGAAGACGATCTGCAAATCTTCTCTAATTTTGATGAATATATGAAGGAAAATGATGTTATAGGGTTTGCAATCCCGTGTCATATTTTCAATCCCGGGATTTCTGGATTAAATTATCCAAATCCCGGGATTGGTCCTGGGATTAGAATTGGACTTTCTATTAAAAACACTTACATATTAGCATAATTGAAATTGCATAATAAAACTGAAAATATAATGAAAAATTGGTTTAATATTATTTTAATCAAACAAATAAAAAAATTCATCATAAGAAAACAAATAAAAAAATCATCATAAGAAAACAAATAAAAATAGTACATAATGAAATTAAACAACAACAAAAAAAAGCATTTCTTCACATTTCTTGTGTTTGTATAAATAAGCTTTTAAAAACACAGCTCGTTCAGCGTCTCATCATCGAAACGGCTTCTTATTTTTGTTACAAATTGTCCTGCCGAAGAAAATGCAAGTTCAAATTGTTTACTAGTAGGTATAATGGTCATTGAATAGGAGTATGTTTTTTTCAGGTAGTCACCACGTTTCCCTCCATTTTCAAAAAATAGACATTTCTTTTTGAGTTTTTGATGACAGTGTCTCAAGTCTAATAGACTGCATTGGTGCATTTTCCTTTCTACACTTCTTCTGCTACACTTAATGATTTTTATGTACAAATTGATTCAGTTATTGAATCAGAATGTATCAATTTCAAGTGTTACCTTATTTGAAATAGAAGATCCAATTGCATGAGCTGTTAGTAATGCAATGGGATTTGAAGCGTCAAATCTTTCAAGCACATTCGCTATTAGTTTACGGCATTTAATTGAAGAAGGAACTGTGACAAAATCTATTCCTGAGATGTTGCTTATATTATGTAAGTATTACACACACAGAGTGAGCCACTTAGATCTGTGCGACGTTCTCCCATTCGAGAAATGAGAGCTGTGCATATATTTTTTTTACCTTATAGCATTAGCTTTTGTGCTCTAAAATGTACAAAAGTTTCTATTAAGAGTTATTTTACTTGTAATTAAAACTGTGATTTGTTTTTTAATACGATATTTGAACTATTGCAAAAAAACTTTGCGCTTGGGAGAGATATGCTCAACATTACAATTTTTATTGAAGTAAAATTAATTTAATCAAAGTGACATAAAAATTGAGGACATTTATCATTTTTTGTGATAATTTCTATTGTATTTAAATTTACATTATTTCTTCAATATATATTTCTTAAACACACATTATTTCTTCAAATTCATGTAGTATATATTTACCACTTTTTTTAAACCTATTCCTTCCTTATTTTTTTCATCCCTAATAATTTTCAATAGATTAAAACTTTAAGAAGAAATATTATTTTCTATAAAAGTTTATTAAGAATTGTCAGAGGAAATTTTAAACTTATAAATGAAGCAGGCAGATTAATTCATATCTATAAATTTCGGTACCGGCAGGCACTCCGTAAGTCATTTCCAGTAATGCTTTTTTCTTAGATTACAAGTGAATTAGTACATTATTCATGAAGTAAGTTATTTGAGCAAAAGCTTAACTTCATCAAAATAGATAAAAACATATTTCATGTTTTCTGGTAGGTTTAAGGGTAAATAAGGAGGGCGGAGAAACGACCTTGAAGTATTCTGAGGAAAAGGCTGGCTCGCTATAGTTTTAAATCAATCCTATTTGCACACCATTGTTTTTACACCACTATTTATAACGGATCGCAACATTTTCGGTGCTTGAATTTACGATCTATTAGTGACAAATCTTATTCTGAATATCCATGATTCATTTGTTGCCAAAAATATAATTTCAATCAATGGTTTCTATACATACACACAGTTTAAAATGGTATCTTAAACTGAAATACGTTACTATATATAAGGTTACACATTTAAAAAAAAAACTTTTGCAATTAGTACCGACAATCTCCATCCATGTCCATGGTGAATACCATACACATACTTAAGCATATGCATTCATATATCATAATAGTGTATATTACAACAATAAAGTGACTTGCAATTTTGCCCTAATTTGGAGATATTTTGATAAAATTAAGCTTAATAAGAATTTACAGGCTAATTCCTTTCTCACTTATTATTAAACTATGTTATAGCGAGAAATAGGCTATTGTGTAATTGCTATATAAAAAAAAATTATTTATCTACTAGAAGTTAAATTTCTCACTTATTTTTTAACTTTTAAATCCCACAAAAGTTCTGTTTAATTTCGTTCAGTTACCAATGGCTCTTAAGACTTTCTTCACTCCTTTTAGTAAACACTTACAAACCATTTAACAAAATATTATTATTTAGGGGTGTTAAAGCCATTAATTAATAATTCACCACAAGGTGAATTGCTAAAAATAGTTAAGCTAATTTATATTTACATTTTTTGAAAAAGTTATTTTATTTATAATGATTTTAATTAGTTAGGTATACTGATGATTTAACTGTTTCTGGTTAAAGTAGTGAATATAGTCCTAATATTGATTTAAATCCTAATTGTCTGAATCTGTGGGATTAAAAAACATTAATCCAGTTGCTACAGATAACCTTGATATAACTATCAGTACTACAGAGAATAAATAAAATAGTAATATTTTTGATGAGAGAGGCATTTAATTTTATTATTATTCAAGTACTTTAGGAAATTGAAATATTTATATTTATGCTTACAGAAATAATGTTCTTAATTATTTACAGCGCAGAAAGTTTTTAGATTATAAAAATTGTGTGACAAAATTAATAAAGTTAAAAACTTATGAATCACATTACTTTTAAAATGACTGTGATAAATTTTCTTTTTTTTTAATGTATTTGAAATAAGTTCAATATTATTGATTTATCTAAGTTTTATTTATATATTTTTTTCTATAACTTTTTTTCTCAATTCTCCATACACTGCTTTCTTTTTTTACTTCCACTAGTCAACAACTTCGGCAATTTCATTTGGCAAGTTTTAAATTCAGTAAGCCTCATTTTTTAAAAAATTATACAAGTCTTTCATTAAATAAAATATTTTTAAAATTTTTTCATAAGTTTTTTATTTTTTTTAGTTAAATTTTAAAAAAATATTTTTGAAATATTTTTAGCGCGTTTTTCACGTAGTGGAACAAAAGCGCTATTAGGACGCAAATTT
Source organism: Trichonephila clavata (assembly GCA_019973975.1). Classification (NCBI taxonomy): domain Eukaryota; kingdom Metazoa; phylum Arthropoda; class Arachnida; order Araneae; family Nephilidae; genus Trichonephila; species Trichonephila clavata. The sequence goes on along the minus strand of BMAO01014627.1, from coordinate 261,655 downwards.
CGTCTTCGCCTTCGTTCCATATTTTGTCGTACCTTTTTCTCGGCCAATAAGCAACCAATTGACCTCGGGTTTTCGGCATTTGTGCCCTAGATGAGCCGAATCATATTTAAATTTTCCCATAGTTTTCCCGAATTTTAATACAAATTTTCCTGAATTTCGCTAGTTTATAACAAAATTTTCTCAAATTTTACCTAGTAAATTTATTGTTTGCAAATGTTTTTTAAAAAAAATCTACCTGCATAACAACAACTGATTCTGGCACCACTATCGATGCAATCTTTGGAAAATTGACTGACTGAACCATTAGTGTTTACGTATACGAGTCATTATTTTCATTCCATAAGCTTTTTGTTAGTTAAGCTAAAAAAACTTTAAGAAATTTAGTAGTTAAGTTATTATTAATTGTATTTACTTTTCCTTGTTAAACTTAAAGGAATATATACATAGAAGTGAGTTTTATGCCTAGACAAGGAGTTACCTTGTCCGAGCTTTTGTAGCTTCTGTAAAAAAAAATTTTTTTTTTTTGCTTTTTTATAGTGCTGATACATATTTGTGTCATTATTTCTTTTCAGCACAGTAGTAGTACATTTAGAGGAGTGGTACAGTACACTACTTTCTGTTAGTAAAAAGTTCATTAGTTGCATTATTGTAAAATAAAACATTTGAAAAACGAGCTAAAATTACTTGGCCATGCCAATGATTGATATCTTGTTTTGAATAATTTTTCCTTAAGTGCTTCCTTATTATGGATATTTTTGGGAACTTTGGTTGTGTATAAGGAATTCACTTAATACGTTGGTATTCAGATTTTATGTATACAGTCGGACCTCCATTTAACGAAGTCGTTAAATCCAGGAAAAAAGTTCATTATGTGGAAAATTCCTTAAACAGAGATTTATCCTTTATCTTTTTACTATATTTATCCCCCCAAAAATAAATTTGAAACTCATAAACATCATATATTATTTAAAAAATAATTATTCGGACATTTTTTTGTAAATTAATATCTATTTATTTTATATATTTGACCCACCAAAAGGAAATCTGCAAAGAAAACAAGAAACAAACATAGTCCAGGAAGGCATTGTACTTTCAATTGTAAAATAGTATTTTACATTAAAATTAATAAATTTTTAATGACATTTTCTAATTTTAAGCCTACAAGTGTAATTTTAAAAATAAATATTTTATAACCGGTAATTTTAAGCATACATTACCAAATGCGTCCTTAAATTTAATTGCTGATAAAATCTGTTAATTTTGTTTGATATTTTTTTTTTTTGAAAATTACAGCAATTTTATTGCTCACGGTGAGATAAGCACCTGGTAAAATCAGTTCAAGCTCATTCATCACTATAAAATATGTTAAAAGAAAAAATAATTTGAAATGTACAGAAACATTTCAAAAATCAGGAGAAAAAAAATCGAATCACGAGAGAAAAAGTTTACTAAATAGAAGATACATTTAGCTATTTTGAGGTTATTTCACAAAGAAAATTTTTAAATATTTTGGTTCCAGGAAAAAGTTTGCAAAATACGGAAATTCGTAAAATAGAGGTTCGTAAAATGGAGATCCGACTGTATATATATAATGCTTCTCATTTCCCCTCAACATTATAAACCAGAATTTTTATGTATATAGAACCAAATTCTTCCATGTGATCGGTTTCTTAAAGAATTACAGAGAAACGCTTCATTTGACGTTACAATATTCATAAATAGCTAAGTACCTTCGCGGAAATCTCTTCACCTAACATTATGTTGACAACTAAATACACTCATGTCCATAAATTAAGGATAATGAAGTTCAGGCAAAGAAAGAGACAGAAGCAAAACAAATTTGACTTATTTGTAAAGTCTATTTATTAAACAAAAGGTTGTGGTGGCGGGGTCCTAACTGGGACCCCTCTCACTCCGCCCGGAGCGTCTCTAAGTGTGGGAGGAAACACAGCATCACCAACAAACGCCATAATAAGAAATATATTTATTCAAGTTCTGAACAAAAACTTAAACAATCACAAGTTTAACTATAAGAAGAAACCTAGGAGTGATCTCTAGAACGTCGATTAATCCTAATACTCAATTCTAAGTAAACCCGACTACCAGAAATGGATAAGGAGAACGATCAGTAACGAACCTCAGGCCGGTACTGAATCTACTATCTTAAATCTTCAATCTAATAATTTAATCACAGAAATTACACCTTTTAAACGCGCGCTAAGTTCGTGAGGTAATTCTCCAATGTTCAACTTACTTGACAGCTTCGCGGCTCCTTCTCCTCTCTACATCTACAAAACCTATATATATATATATATATATATATATAGACTTTATATAGTCGAACTAATTAACATATATCTATCTCGTGTTTTTCCTGAAAGGCTGTGAATTAGTATAAATGCTAGCCCCAAAGTTTCCCAAGAGGATTAGTTAGAATATCTCGCGACTAGCCCCATCACAAGGTAAAGAGCAAAAAAGATGCTATATGTGTGACATAATTAATAAAAATTGCGATTTTTACTCCCTGGAGCAAATTTCAAAAAAGAACCTATTTACAAAAAACAGTATAACATAGTTAGTATGATGGTTAATGCGGAGTATGTCTCCCGGACGATGCAATACAGGCCTTACAACGCCTACGCATGCCGAGTATCAAATTATCAATCTGATCTTGGGGAGAATATTACACCTTTCATCAAGCAATGCCCTCCGAAGTTCCGGTAGACAGGTGGAAGGGGGTTGACGGGCTGCAATTCGTCGGCCAAGCATATCCCACACATGCTCTATTGGATTCAAGTCTGGTGAGTATGCTGGCCAATCCATACGGGTGATATCCTCCGATTAAAGGCATTCGTCTACAATGTTTGCACGGTGAGGACGGGCGTTGTCATCCATAAACAGAAATTCAGCACCCATGGCGCCCCGAAACAAACGTGCATGTTGTTCCAGAATGACATCCCGATAGATGTGGCCTGTCATCGTTACACTCTGAACATGCAGGTCAGTTCTGGAACCAAGAATAAATCCTCCCCAAACGAGCCATCCTGCACCACCGTAACGGTGTCGTTTAATGGTGTTCTCTTGGTGGTAACGGGTACCTGGCGCTCTCCATATGAAAGTCCGGCGAGAATCAGACTGCAAACTAAACCTGGACTCGTCGGAAAACATCACACAAGACCACTGTTGCGGCGTCCACAGTGAGTTGTGGTAAGGGGAACACATCTGACAGGCCTACGAGCATATAGACCAATGTGCCCTAAGCGTCTGTAGACGGACTGCCTTGAAACTGTCGTACCGGTAGCTGAAGAGTGCTGACGAGACAGGTTTGATGCTGTGCTCCGTCTGTTTCTTTTGGCAGTAACTGCCAAATACCGGTCCTCATTCGGCGTTGTAACTCGGGGGCGACCTGTGCTGTAACATCTACTCACATTACCATCATCTTGGAATCGTTGCCAAAGCCTGGAGATGACACTCTGGGCGATTCCAAGTTCCTCGGATACTTCCAGCTGGGTACGTCCACATTCCAGTCTTCCGATAATTCTACCACATAAAAAATCATCCAAATGCTTCCTTTGTGCCATAACTATGCGGTTATTGCACTGAAAGGCTTTTAAAGCGCTTGTGAACAATTTTACTTCTTTGCCACCATTCCTTATATACCTCTCTTTTACACTCTCGTCATTGTGACGTACTATCCGCGCCATCTAGTGGTTTCCTGTAATTTGTATATTCTTTTTCAATATGTGTGTGATAATTCTACAGGTGAAATTTTTATTTTAGAGTTCAATTTCTGTGTGATTCTGAATTATCCTTAATTTATGGACATGAGTGTACATCGGATCTCCATTTTACGAACCTCTATTTTGCGAATTTCCCTAATTAGCGAACTTTTTCTTGAAACCAAGAACAGAAGAATATTGAATGATGAATCTCTATTTAATGAATTTTCAACACAGCGAATTTTTTTTTTAAGGATTTTGTGACTTCGTTAAATATAGAGGTTCGACTACAGTCATAAACTTCAAACACCCTCTTATTTTGTGTTTGTTAACCGAAGCTTACGGGGATTTCTGAGGATTTACAAAGAAGCGTCTTTAAGAAATGGCATATCTTTTGGACTTGACTGATACGTCAAAGAAGGCAGACACCATGCTTGTTGTTTTCTCTAATCCCAAATCCTGAAGTTTCCACATGCAAATTCTTAAATTCTAGCTGTAGGCGTGTGCGTAAATAAATAGCTTGAATAAGTTATTTCCCTCAAAGTCTGACGCTACATCAACAATCTCCTTCAATATAAGTGATAACTTTGTGATTAGTCATGTAAATTACAAAAATTGTAGAGCAGGCCTGTCAAACTCATATGATATTACGGGCCACATGATCTATTTGATATTAAGCTGGAGGCGGCATGTTTTAAATGTTTAAAAATTATTATTAAGTTTACATTACGTATTTACTAGACTCAATGTCAAGCTCAATGTAACGAATATCAAAAATACATGATCATTTTATATTTCATGTTAGTTTTTTAAACTTAAACTATAAATATTTTGTACTTTTTTTTTATAAAAAAACAAAAATAAGTTATAATAAAAAATGCAGTTTAATATTACTTTTTAGATGATATTTTGCATCGTTGAGCTGATTTAATTTTTAAAATTGATGATCGATGTTGATCGGGGGATAATCTTGGACCTATTAACTTTTTGTTACACACTTTTCATTGAAAAAATTGTTGCTTGCATAAATAAGTGCTTCCGAACATAGCCATTATACGCATAACAAACGATAACAATTTACAAAACCGATATAAAGATTAAAATGCATAAAAGTCTGGAATTCCAACTCCAATACATTTTTGATTCAGCAAATAAACCCATTGGATTTTAATTAATTCCATTTGTAAGTTAACATCAACAATTTTAATATCGATAGATAGAGGTGAATTTAAAAATACGAAATTGTAATTCCTGGCTTTTAAAATTAGAAATTCTTCTACTGAATTTCGTTTTTAAAAATGTAATATTTCGAACATAGTTTCTAAATTTTAATTCAGATGATTTAGTCAATAGATATTGATAGTTTTCAAAGTAAAACTAATTTTCGTTTTCTATTTGTTTCCGCCGAAGTAATGATTTGTGTTTGAAGGCATTATAGCAATTATTATTGTGTGTCGATGTATTGACAGGGACGCGAAAATGTTCGTTGCGTGTGACATGTGGCCCGCGGGCCACGAGTTTGTCACCTCTGTAGTAGATGATCTTTTTTCAATATTCAGAGCAAAGTGCAGCCTTATATTGGTCAATTCATGATTAAAAAATAATAATAGAATATTGAGGATGCATGGCTTAAAAACATACAAAATTTGAAGAAAGCATTCATTCTAAATTAAGGAAATTGACAAAAAACGATGATCGTTTGTATGCCTTTTAACTTAATCGTTTCTTTTATTAAACATATAAATAAAACTTAAAATTTATTTATTTAGGTTATTTATTAGGTTACTCATTTAATAAAGTTTATAACTCCAAACCGATTGATTCAGAATATTCGAGAGTTACGAAAGGAAAAGGACTTGTCGTTAGTAGGGAAGTTCCTTTGGAAACCTGAAGAACAAATTGATACTTGCGTCCAAATATGACAAAGTTTGGGAACATTTCTATTACTGAAGCTTCTGGTTTTGTTAACATACCATCATTTCAATTTTAGTATTGTTAGTAAATATCATTTGGACTGGTAACATTTACTTAATAAGGAAAAGCCATAAAATCAAAATATTTAATAAGGAAATATTTGCACGAAGACAGATTTTATTAAAATCTTGGTTTACATTGGAAATTTAAACGGCACATTTCTTCAGGATTTATTCTGAAATCTATTAGTTCCATGCAAGTAAATACAATTAACTCTTTTCTTTGTTTATCTTTTAAAAAATCTATGAAAATAGTTATATCCTAGAGGCACATTCAATGAGCATTGAAAGGTTTATTGAAAGTAAGTAGTCAGAAAAACTTTCTCACAAAAACGAAGCACTTTTAGCACATTTTTCTGCAAGGATTCGTGCAATTTATTTACAACCATCCGACTGATTCATCAAGTGTTGTAAACTGTCTTGCATTTCTTCTTTGGGATAAATACTGAGAAAGATTTCTTCCATCCGTTCCATCAGCAGCAGGAGCGGAATGTCTTCTGGGAGAGTCATTGGGAGCTTCATCTTCAAAGCGATCGGGATCGAACGTGGAAATTAGTCCTTGAACTTTTGAGTTTTGCTTACCTCTGTTAGAATTCTTAAGCAACTGGCCTTCCTTCACTTTAAGTTGACCATCATTCGAATCCACATTTATGATGATGTTCTTTTGTGTATCAGGCACAGCACGTGCCTGAAATTGATTAAAATCATTTACTGAATTCTTTCTTCCATGTTCATCTGGAACATCCTGTGGTACTGAATTTCGAGGAGTAGTACCAGTTGAAAAAGTACCAGGAATTTCTTCTTCGATGGATGCAATGTTGCTAGTGTTGTCATACTGTCTTTTATTAGCCTGATCCTTCACCACACGTTTAGCAGCTTGAACAAACCTTTCGACACCTCTCACAGGAGCTAATTCTTGTTCTTGGAGCACCTTTTCTCGTAATTCCTTTAGACTTCCACTATGTGATGTAGTTTTTCCAATTGGATTCTGCTTAGATCTCGCTGCGCCAACAATGGCGTTCCAATTTTTCTTTGCATTCTCCCTTTTTCCTGTTGTTAAGCGACGAATAAGGCTAAATTTGTTTTTACGTTCTGCATCTTTCATAAAAGCCTCTACCACCGTTTCAACTAGATCAATATTAAAATCTTTTAAGAGACGCCTCTCCCTTAAACGCTCCTTGCGACTCACTGGAACAAATAAGAAAAAGAAAACAAGTCAAGTCCTCATAAAAATAAGAGAGAAAATTTGTTTTTCAGACTTGAAACACATACAAAATTTTCATATGTGCAATTCAGATAAATGTGATAAATCTTATAATAAGGATTAGATTGGTAACTCTAAAATCTCTAACGGCCATTGATTAATACAATACTGAGAACATTTTTTTTCACTGGTATATTTACACATTATACAGAAAAGAACATTCAGATAAGGAGAGACAGATTTGAATCTTGACTCAAGTTATATAATATTGAAAATGAGGTATAACCGAACTATTTCTACAGTAATAATACAGGAGGCTAAAATTTAATGAATGTTTGATATTTTTTGATGAATTTCTACAGCCATATTTTTTTACTTAATACAATTAGAGGTCATAAAACTCTTTGAAAGGGTTAATGGCTTTGAAAGTCATTCTGAATCTTCTACAATTTTTAACATTATTTTTATACTAATAAGGGAAACATAATCACTTGCTACGTTTAAACATTCTACTAGCAAAAGACGGTATCAATACATTTCCTAAATAATATTCTAACAATACTACATGTTTAATTGAGAATCACGTTGAAATTCTGAAAGAGTGATTTCTTGTTTTAATATTTACTTCAATTTAGTTACTTACCTCATGTTTAAGATTTTTTTTGAATATTTTATCTTTTTTTTTTTAATTCAATGAACAAAATTAAATGCATATTTATGAAATTTATCAGTATATTTCTACGAACTTTTGCTGATAATTTTAGCACAATTCTTTAATTCATTAATGGTTTATAACTTAATTGTGAAGATTTTTAATTTATTTCTTTGTGGAAAAGTTCAGAATCTTATAAGAACTGCAGAAAATTGGTAGGTTGAGAAGTTGGTTCAAATGGACCAAAACTTGTAGAAGATATTTTATGGATTTCAAATATTATAAAATAAATCATTTATCGTCCGAGCTATTTTTTGACAAGGCTTAATAATCCTTAAAAATTGCAATTGGATGGTTCTTATCTGTATATATGAAGAGTTTTAATCGTTACTTAATAGTGTGTGATTATTAATCGTAAGTTGATAGTGTTTAAAGAAATGAAAAAAAAGTCATAAAATCAAAAAAACCAAAAGGAATGTAAAAGAGGGTATATGTTGGCTTATCAATAGACAAAAAAAAAATTAAATATCTTACGGTACAGCTTTTCGTTATTTTTTTGAAAACTTGTCAGATTTAAGATAAATCAAAATTTTCAATTATTAGAATATTTGAACTGAAACATTTGAATTTTGTTTTATTGAATAATTTAAATTTTAGGAAACAGAGTTTTATAGTTTTAGGGGACAGCAAATGATTTATAATTGTTCCTTTATACATTTATTGAAAAGAGCAAAAAGAAGAAAAAGAAGCGTTTCCTTACAAACTTCAGAAGCAGAAACAACCCCTTTCATGCCATTTGTTCTTAAAATATCAAACAGTTCACTTCTGAAGCTGGTCACTGCTTGTTTCACTTCATTGACGTCATCCTCAGTGACGCCTGTTTCTTCCGCTTTTCGTTGTTGGTTTGTGACATAACGTCGAATCAAGCATTTCATGACAGACTAAAAAATGTTATGACAAAAAAAAATTTTAATACAAATCGGAAGTAACTACTTTCTAAAATATTCTACGGGTATATAAAATCTATGGGCATAGTATTCTTACTTCCTTTGTACAGGTATTATATTATTTTAATTGCTGAAAATTTTTCCAATTAGTAATAAAGTTACTTTTGTAAGTTATCAAAAATTACTCTTTTAGTGGTCATAAAACATTTCTTTAAAATAAAGAGTAAGTCTAAAGATAAAATATGTATTTCTTCGATTTAGAGCTTTACAAATCTGTATTCTTCTTTGGTTGCTAAAATTAATTATAGTAAACTGCTATAAAATGTTTGAAAGAAAATTTTTATTTATTTGTGTAAATAGTTTAAGCAATTAAGACACTTCCTCCAGCACTTTTTCTTTCATTACCTACTACAAAAAATAGAAAAGTAGTATTTGGATCAGGCAGAGACTGCTTGTGAGGTGTTTTAAGAGATACAAGATTACAAGTGTATGCTATTCCTTTTCACAAAAATGAAAAAAAGACAAGGAAAAAGGATTTGATTATCTCGAAATATATACAAGGTGTCTCGAAACTTAACGTCAGGCAGGCATTCATTGAAGCCCAGGTCATACCAGCACAGAGAAAAAAATCCATATAACTTGGTTAAGTGATGACTAGCATATTTTTGTAAATGTGGAAAATTGACAAACTCCATCCCATCATTTGGTATTGTGGTCCATAAATTAAAACTTCTAAATTTTTTAGTGATTTTTTTTCACTAACTTATACTTACATAGCCATGCTATTAGTCACGGTCACAAATCGGGATAAAAACTTTGCTGGCTTAGCTGAAATCAATGTAGTTTGTTTGAGTCGGGGTTTGAGAAAATGATGTCACACCTAATTTTGATTTTCCATAAAAAGAAAAATATTGCTTGCTACCCGGTAAGCTCTTCATGTTCGAAATAAGATGACCTTCTTGAAGACTGTTCATATGACTGAAAGAAGCTATCAATCCATTGTTGTGATTCTTTGAATTTGTTTGGTGATATATCTAGATGTGGCACCATTGCAAGGGCAAATGCTTGGATGTCAGTCCTTTGAACAACCAAGTATTTTGTTCTTATGTCAGAAATTCCTTCTCAGATGATTTGTTCCAAGTTCAGGAAATAATATTTGCTGACTTGATTCTCAGTTAGATTTCTTGACATTTCCCGTGGTGACCTGCCATTCGTAGATCCTACTTCTTTTTGCAGAAAGCTGTCAGATTTTATTTTTTATTCTAGGACTCTCACAATTACTTCCTTATAGTCGATGGAATAACTCTTTCTTTTTGCAATTGTTTTATTGAGCATAACAATTAATTAGACCTTAAATAATTATAAAATCAGGTGTAAGCATCCGTTGCTAATGCAACTTATTGGAGACTAAAGATTCAAATTTGTCGCACCAGCTACGTTTGTTTTCAATGAGCAAATGTGTTGTGTTTGCTCTTTGTTATTCTGCAATAAGGCAACCTTCTGATGATATATGTATATATTGTGATAAAAATCATAAGCTACCCACTAATAAAAGACTATAAATAGTGAATTAACTTGAAAAGATGTAATGCTTATTGTTTTGTTCAAATAAGGCCAACGATTGAAATTTATTACAGTTGATCTGTATTGGCATAATTCTTTTTGAGCAATTAATTAAAAATTTCAAAGAAAAAGTTATTTGAACTTTTACTTAAAGAGAAAAACATGTTAAAAATAAATTTTTAATATTTATTATTTATATATTTTATATTTATCGATATATTTCTTTGGCGATTTTGGAAAGCAAACAGATTTTCAATACAAAATTTTAAATGAAGTTTAAGATAGTTAAGCTGTTTTATATAAAAAAAACCCGACTAGGATTATGCTTCAAACACAAAATATTTCTGTGTTAATGTTTTTTCAGTGCTATAGCAAATTAGATTTTATTTTAATTGTAATTTAAATTTTATTTAGTATTTCGTTTTTCATGAACGCTAAAGTAATATTAAGTTATATAGTTTGGAGTAAAATTTTGATATAGTAAAAACTACCAAATGTATGAGAAAGGTAAAATCTGTTTCTGTTCAAGTATTCATTACCAAAAAGATACATTAAATTTAATTTTAAACATTAATTTTAGCTTCTCCATTTTATTTACTTCTTTATATTTTTAGAAATGCTTTTAGAAATTGTATCATATATGAATTATTTCTATTCTTCAAAGAAAAAGCTAATAAGTAGACATTATAAAAATTATTTTAACAAATGATGATGAATATTCTTAGTTTCACATCGGCATCATTTTGAACTGAGAAAAACGAATTTTTAAGGATATTTTACAGAAAAAGAGAGATTAAAATTGGTTTACCCTATACTTGGCATCCCTTTCTAATTCTTCTTTGACCTGTCAGAGGAGATAATTTTATTAGTTTTTTCAATACAAATGTAGCAACTAAAAAAAGCTTCATCGAATTTCATTAAAATAAGAATTGAAATCAATTACTAATTTTACTTTCAAATTTTATATCAATTATTCCTTTTTTTAAGAAATGTCAATGAAAGTTAAAATCAGTCTAATAATGTTCTTTACGTATTATTACATTTATATATACCTGTATTTTAGAATCACTGTAAAGTAAATGTATTTCTGTATAGTTGAATTTAAAATAACAAATTTTATATATTAGTAAGCTTCATTTTTAAGACTTAAGACGTTGTTTGCTAATGTAAGCCTGTTAATTAATAAAAAGCATCTGAATTCAGCATATATTTTATCATTATTATATTATTAGTCCAATATACCTCTTAAAAATCACATAAAATAATTCTAAATTTCTAAGGAATAGAGCAATTAAGTATTTTTTGTTGTTAAAAATCTAAGTAGTTTGTCTTAATTGAAATTAAATTGAAATATGATAAAAGTAAACAAACCAAAGTACATGTACTATTAAAAAAAATTAAAAATACGTATTTATTACATAAATCTACAAAGATCTTCCAAAGCATATATAGTTTTATTTAAAATGAGACAATATAAATTTTATGCACCAAATGGATTTTTGTTGAACATTTTTTTTATTTGAATGCATTACACGCTTTTCTTTTCTGAATAAAAAAAAGCAATGTACAGTCCTCTTTTTTTTCCCTACACAGGCTTCCAAAAGTTAAAGAAAAAGGTTTTTCTTAGTTCAGAAACAATGCAGCTAATTACAAAAATCGAAATCGTATAATCCCTATACAATAATTTAGTGCATACTGTATTTAATTATCTTAATTAGTGATTTATATCAAATGTGTTAACTTATATTTACATACATATTATTATTATTATTACTAAATTTTTAATAAGTCCATTCTTTGACAAAAATTTTAACTTGATCATTTGAAAATTTTTACAAAATTTGAAATGAAATTAGAACTATCCATAATGCATGATCAGCGTCAGCTCAATAGAATTTAATCGTCACTGATACATGGACGTATGAAAGCCAATAAGCAGAGCAATCCATATTTTAGTTTATATAATTTTCTGGAGAAGGATTTTGTCCTGCAACTTCTTTTCCAAGACTGTTCCAAAGTTTTTGCTTCGGACTTAAGTCAGGCGAACGGGATTGTCATTCCATTCACCTATTGCTCCGATTGACTGACTGAATCTATCTACAAGCATATCTCGACATGGCCAAACATTATTTTCACCAATAAAGCAGCATAGGATCTCATATATTGAACAAGAAATTCGTCTCGATATCTCTGACCATTTTCAGCTCTTATTTCTATTGCTTCCATTTCCATTGAAAGCTTGAGGAGTCTTCCAAAAAGATTCCGAAGCACACCATGAATCAACCTCCGTTATAAGCATATTTTTCAATAATGATCGATTCATAAGGACCGGTTCTTTGATCCCTATGTATTAGAATAGCATCAAAATCACTTTCTAAAGCGATCCTAGTCTCATCTGTAAAAAGTACAACAAATATTAATATTAATCAACGCCGATTCTTACTTGCTGGGCCATTAGTAGAATAACTGGCAAGTAGAGGTAAACTTCTGTGAGTAGTTGGCTCTCGTCGTCATCTTGATGGTTGAGAGCTGAACAGTTCTTGAGGTGATACGCGTCCATCATGCTTGCCCAATGGGGCTCTCGGGGACGGGAAGACACCTGTACGGTAAAATAATCGCGGTCGGCTATCATTTTAAAGGCTGCTACATTTACCCTACACCAATGGGTGTGGCTGATGGGTCCGTGGGTTATTAAATTTTCCCATTGAATAATTTTATGAAGCGACGCTTACGCCACTTGGAAATGGCGAGTTTAATTTGGATTTTTAAAAACCGTAGTGAGGAATGGGCATTGGGGGCTAGGTGAGGGTTGTGCCCAGTATGTCCAGGGTATCTGCTTTTTTGTTCCCTGTTATGTTGGCGTGACTTGGAATCCGTTGAAACCTTATATTTCACCCTTGGGCTCATTTATAAAAGTACAAACTGCCATTCATCCCTTGTCCAATCCATATGCTCTCGAGTCCAATTCATTCGGGTCTGTCTTTGTATTTGGTTTAATGGAACGCATCTAATCGGTTTTACATACAAGAATTCATTGTGAAGATGCCTTAGGACCATGGTAGCCAAAATTCTTCTTTCAGTTCGATGGTTTCCGATCTTTTTCGACTAGCGGTTTCCTTTCTGAACTAAATTTCTCCCCTACCTTAGTCAAAGTATGACTCAGGATAAAAGATAAACAATCACAAAGTTCCTTCGAAGAAGTCGCTGCTCCCCAGGGCTCATGGAGTACAGTTTGTGAGTCCCTGTTCCAATTACCAAAAAAAGGTATAAGTGAGTTGAGAAATAGTATTTTTTTTACATGAAGAAGCAACTTGAAAACGTTCATAGAGAGTTATTATAACATATAGGTGATCTAAAAAAGATTTTCTTGAAACTGAATGTTCAGATTCGAAGTGTCTAGTGCTATCAGCTTGTAATAGACTCATGTCCATCTATCCGATGGTTCTCCATCTTACTGAATTATGTAAAACGGCTCTACTAAACATACCAAAAATATTTTGAAGATCAAAGTTTTCGACTAATAAAGAAATTTTCGAAAAACCTTCAAAATTTAAAAAAATAATTTTCAAGGAAATTTATGCTTGTTATACAAAGTGAATTTTTCTTAAAAATAAAGTGGTAGGCATTAACTTTTATAAAAACTGATTTTATTAAATTTATGGGTGATTTTAAAAAGAAGAAGCAACCTGAAATACATGCTATTACTCATCTTTTGGAGGCTTGTGTGTTATATAAATAATAAATTTTTTTAACAAAATATTTTTTAAGATTTCAGAACATTTATATGTATCTTTTTAAAAACTTTTGTGTTCGACATACCTGAACATCAAAGTTTTATATACAAGCTTTATTTGAAAATTTTAAAACCATTTTCGTAGAATAACATTGATTATAAAAGCGTGTCATTTGTGTAACGAGGTAGACGCTGAAAGTAAATTGGAATGCACCCATTTGTACAACGAAAAATTTTGTATAGTAACAACGATCTATGTATAAAATATTATGTTACATTTAAACAGCGATCAATGAAAACTATTCGGAAGATTCAGAAAAACACCAGAACTACTTACAAGTACTGAATTAAATTAACTATTTACTGATTATTTTATGAAGAGTTTGCTTTACCTTCAATGATGAAGAGGATTTCTTGTTGCAACACACAGTTTTCCTGAACAGTTTTGGAGTAGGAAAGATATTAAATGGTGGAGGAACTGTTGATCCATCTTCGAAGTAGCTCATCCATAATTTACTTCGAGCAAATTTCCATTCAATATCCGAGCGTTCCTTTGATATAAAAGAAGCAAAACGCACTCATTTTTATAATGTACAATATCTTATCTAAGCCATTATTATCTGTTAAACCATTTTTAAAATAGTTAATTTAAAAAAAATTTTTATTACAAGGGTTGATAAAAAAAAAGGGTTACAAGTCAATTAAAAAAATATTTTTTTTCTAGGCAGAAATTACAAAAGGGAATTTAGAGGTAAACGTGCCTATCACATTTCGATATAATCACCATTTAGGCATTTATCAGAAAGCAGGACCAACTTGCTTAATCCGTCTTGTGTGTGTGGGGGGGGGGTAGAGAGAGAGAGAGAGAGAGAAGAGAAATCAGGTCCTAGTCCATTGAGCCGGGTCTCGACGGATGTTTTCACAGAACTGTCTTGGAATATCGCAGCACATCAGAAACGATATGTTGTACACTACCCTAGCTCAGTCCCAGCTCTGACGAGATTTCACGCAGAGTTACCCGTCGACCATTTTGAATCATTTCTTCAATTCGTGCCGTGTTGATTTCTGTCGTTGAAGAACTTGGCCGGCAGCTCTCTGTTACATTGCGGTTTTCGATATCTTGTCTACCTGATTGAAAAGAGTGACACAATTTAGCTACATGTTGTCTGCTCTTTGCAGATGCGGACACATTCTTTGCCCATAAAAATTGAATCAAGGGTTGCACTTCCAAACGAGACCAATTTTCTAAGAGTCTTGCCATTTCAATCATTCTGAACCGATTGGGAACTTTCACTAACTACCCGGAAACCAGCTGTGTGACAAGTAGCGCCATCTGTCCCCGCTTTAGGGAAAAAATTTCTCCACAATATGTAGTTTTCAAATGCTGCTGCTTGTAACTTTTTTTCTCATTAACCCTCGTATATTTTTGAACGAGATGTGAGCATTAATTTCAGCCGAAAGTTAGTTAAACACGTCAAACACAGATAACCTTATTAACATAAATAATTTGACATTTCAATGAACAAATTTTAAGAAAATCTTCTATAAGACAAATATTATCTCAAACATCTACAAAAGCTAATTATACGTGTTTGAGATAATATTTTTTAAAACAGATATGAAAGAAAAAAGATCGTGATTCAGAAAGTTTTCTGAGGATTTTTTATCCAAGAAACATCTTTACCACCTGAGTGAAAACACATTATAAATAATGAAATTTTTTTGCTGTGCTTTTTTAAATACATAAATTTTAACAATAGTAATTTATAGGTTTATAAAAACGTATTTTTTTATAATTTCAAGCAATGAACGTACCAGAATAACATTTTACGAGAGTGTTCTCTTTTTTATCAGTATTCGAGATTTAGTATTGCTCAGAATGTCACTAAAAATCTTAAAATAATAGCTATACTTTTTAAAAGAACAGTCGTGTTTTTAAGTGGCACAATAGCGTCTAAAAACCTGATTAAAATAAAAATGTTGCCGACAGATATGTTTCTTCTATGTATATATATATTTTATATGTTGCATATATAACTGAATTACTTTTCTTACATAATAAAAATTTTAATAAAAAAATATAAAAATTAAATTTATAAAACAGGTATACGAATTCTTCATCTGTCTACAGAAGATTAGTAATGATTAATGATAATTAATGAAGAGTGAACGCAACTAAAATAAATCCTTAAACAAAGGCCTGTTTCTTAAAATTTTTAGTGAATATTTAAAATTTATAGGGTGTGATTGCTATAATTCACAACTATCTTAATATGATTTTAATGAAGTGAAGATAAATATTTCTTAAAGATTTTTTTTAAAAATTCGTATACTTCTTAATGTTTATGGACTATCTTCATCAAATGCAATTATGTTATATACTAGGCGTTACCCACCTACTTCACTGAGTATTTCATTTTGTAGTACCACTGTACAGTGTTTTTAAGTTATTGACATCTAAATGTTAGCATTACAATTTCGATTGAGTTAAAAAAACATTCTTATACCCCTTGGATTTTTAAAAAGGACAGCCTTTGGATTTCTAAAACGAAAGTATTTTTATTTTTTAAGCCCCCCCCCCCAAAACCCTTTTGGGGAGTTGATTTTAGTAAAAAATCTTAATGTATCCGACCACCCTAAAATTGTGAATTTTGCCAAAAATTGAAACTTTTTTTTTTTATGGTTTTATTTATACACCATCTTATAAGCTTTATAAAAATACTAAGTTTCTTATTTTCTGTGTGTTCACTAGAACATAACTTTTTGAAAACGCTAAACGGGGCAAGCGATTGCTAAAAAAGTTTTGAAAATAATCAAGTGAAATTTTTTGTTTATGACCTGTATAATAGTAGAAGTGTCTTAACCATCAGATTTATCAATCAGTGTTTTATTACAAAATTTACAGTCTTTTATGTTGATATAATCACTGTTATTTTTAAGCAATTTCATACAATAACTAAGATAAAGTGCTCTTGATTTTGTAAAAACTAAAATATCTATTATCCTGAAGGTCATTTCAAAAATGAATAATATAGCAACACATCAGAATTAAAAAATTGAAAATTTGTTCATAAACGTTTGGTACAGAATGGGCCGCGTTTATGTTATTTTTTGTAAATTTTTACCCATTTTAGTAATGATAATTTCTTTTTCTCTTCTTAATTTTAGCATATTTTTCTTAAAATGTACTAAACAAATCTAAAAACAACAAAAATTTCCCATATCTCTATATTTTTTTTTTTTAAAAAAGTTGTCACAAGTAGTCGGATACCTTAACGTATCTCTATTTAACAAAAGAAATATGCTGCCATATTTCAAGTCTATAAATCTAATATATATAGCTCCAGAGATCTCTTGATGAGTGAGTGAGTCACATTCCTCCTGAATTTATGTTTTGATTTACTATACGTGGTTTTTTTCGTAATGTGCTTGCATTTTTCAAACATTCAATTTTAGTAAATAATATTGTTAAGACTTATTATTATTTTTACTCAATTCCGTACGTAAGAGTTCCGTGCCTTAATATTTTAAAATTAAATCAACAATACTTACTGATATAATTTGATAAGAATTACTCATCATAGCAATGAGAAGATTCAACAAGACCACAACATTTATTACTGAGTAAGATCCAAACATTAGAAGACTCCAAAAACGAGTGTAACTCTTGATTCCAGTCAGCTCAAAATTCTCCAGTTCTACAAGGCCAAAACTGGCCCAAAATAAACTTTGTGATGTTTCGAAGAGGCTGGAGGATTAAAAAATATAGAAAAAAATCAATAAAAAACTAAATTAAAAAAAAAAAATTTACATTTTTCTCCCTTCCTTTTTTTTTTGGTTACAAATAAAGCAATTTGCCAACATAGATGTTTTGACAGAGCAATCTGTCAAACTATAGAATTATTTAAATTGCAAGTTGAAAGTTTCAAATGTTTCTCAAAAACAAAGCTCAAGTTTATACTGCAGTACAATATTGATACATAATTTGAAATCGTTTTAAGGCAAGACTCTTTTTATTGTAATCCGTAAAGCATTATCTTTTTCAGGTTTGAATTGAGATTTATTTTCCATTTCTACAAAATATGGAATTTTAAAATTTGAAATTTTAATAAAATTGAAATTTTTTAGTTGTTTTTTTAATAATATTGATATAATTTTATTTTTAACTCAGTTTAAGATGTCTTTTGATTGTATGAATCAAAATATTTAATTATGTCAAATTGCTCCTTTATTGTCATTGTAGTTTCAAGATTTTGTTTGGGATAGTAATAAAAAGCAGCTTATTTCTCTCATTTGTAAATCTTACCTCAATTAATTTATTTATCTTCATTTTAAAATCAAGCGCCATATAAAAGCTATATTTCGAATAAAGCATAAAAATTCCTTTTAAACATAAATAGTTAGAAAAAATTGGCAAGGAAAATAAATAATAAAAATTTCTGGATAGAGAACTTCTCTCTCTCCGGTTACGAACTTAGAACCCTTTCTTATATAAGCGACTATCACAGATTGTATATATACTATATGTAACAGGAGAGTCTAATAATATTCATTCAAAGAGTATGAAATTTGTTCAATATATATGTATATATATTGAACAAATTTATAAAAATACATTTTTATACGATTTTGTATGTATATATACATATATACATATACAAAATCGTATAAAAATGCATTTAAAATTTTTTTCCATATTTCTAAACCTGGGAATGAAAATACTGATTTTTGAACTGATAAAATGTAAAACTTGGTTTCGAGATACAAACCGCGAATAAAGGGAATTCAGTATGCGAGTCAAGGAAAAAGCTGGACGTCTTTGGGAAATGGAACACAAAGCGTTCCTCCATCCCATATCGAGATAGTTTAATGGTTTCCCATTGTTGATGGGCCTTGATGGGAGAGGGTGTAACCTGATTGGTTAAGAGGAACGAGGCTAGGGGGCGTGGTTAAAGTGACTGCTTTGGAATGCAACCGAGGTGGGAGAAAAAGTCAAAGTAAGTTGATGAGAATCTCGACTGTGATTGGCCGAAGGTAATCTGTGAGAAAGCACTGTATTAGTTGCCCTGGAGCTTTGAAACTAGAAAAGGCGAGGTATTTAAGACTTGTCTGTGTGGGTTTCCTTAGTGGAAGCAGCTAATGAAGTTAAATTGAAACAAAGTATTGTAATATAAAAAACGAAATTAAAAAAATTTCTTTTAGAAATTTCATTCACACCACTTGGTGAATGAAGGAAATTAAATATATATATTATGGCGGGTAGGGTTGTCAGAGTCCAGAAGAATTCTTCTGGGTCTTTTGATATTTCCATTCGGGCTGTGTAGTTTCCTAGATTTAGAATATGAATATTATTGTCGTGTTTAACAGACTATCAAAAAAACCCATTGCCAAATTCTGGAAATATTTTTAAGGGGGATTTTAATTGCTCTATAGATATCGTTATTATTAGTAATACTTCTAATGATAGCATTTTGAACATTATTTAAAATTTTAATATTTGAATTTGCTGCATAACCTCACACAGGGCAAGCGTAGCTAATTATGGCAAAACAACAGTATATAGAAGTACTTTGCTTTGGATATTCATTTTAGAATTACGGCCAATTGGGAGGGGGGGATTGATATTAAAGCTTTCCGGAATTTATCTCACGCGTGTATAATGTGTTCTTTCCATGTGAAATTCTTTTCTAGGATAACACCTAGGAATTTAGTACTCTGAGACCATTGGAGTGGTGTAGCGTATAGGGAAGGAGGTGTGATAGGTTTTCTTCTCCTGGTGAAGCGTACAGTGATGATTTTGTCATCTTTAATTTTTATTTTCTATGTGTTAAAATTTTTTTTCTAATAGGTGTAGGTGTTTGTTAAGTGCCTTGGTGTACGAGTCAAAGAACCGGAGATACTCCTATTTATTGTATACTGTCGCGTCATCTTGTGAAAACATAAGAAGTTAGTCTTAGCCTGAAATTGCTTATCAAAAAGTGCACCCATTTGTTTCCAAAATTTTATATTTCTTCTAACAATTTTTTCATGAAAAACCCTAAAGTCGAAGTAAATCTCTCGTAAAAAACATGTAAAGTATTAATCAAGAGCCATATTTGCTAGAAACTGCATAGAGAATCATTAAAGAACCTACAAACCCCCTTTTTCCATTTATTAATTTGATTTAAAATTTCTTCACAAGCCAAATAACTGTAACTCATGTTGTGAAGTATCACTAATGCTCTTAAAAATAAGTTACCTCCTATAGATTTCTATTTATAATTTTCAATTCTTAAAAGAACCGTGCAGAGTTGTAATATATTAATTCTGTAATGTATCTAAAACACCTTTTGGGTAGGAAAATAAATTAAATCATTCAAATTCTATCAGATATTATAATTCATAACAGTACAATAAATTATAACTGGATATAATATCATATATAACTGGACCTATATATAACTAAACAACACAAATCTTATAAACAATTTTCAAGTAGCCACATTGGGTCCATTGACACCATAAGGAGCTAATGGTAAGCAAGGAGTTCAATGACAGTGAGCAATGTTATTGCGAGCAAATGAATTTAAAATTTGCTTTTTTTCTGTTTCATCGATGCAATATTTGTTTCAGATGAGAAAACCACTTTTATCAAGAACTAAGAACACTAAGTCACGCATTGATATAGAACGTCTGACAGTGAAAGTTTAACATATTTAGTTTCGATGATAATTCCACCAAATTAACCTCATTTGGATATTTTTTTTACTTCATTATTGGCTATATGTAGTGAGTGAGTGAGTGAGTGAATATTAACGTCACACTGTTTAGCTACACGAGGGTTTTTGGCGACGGTCCGCGTAATTTTGAACCATGGTCAAGTGACGCGGATGACACCTGAGCTGGCACCCTCTCTCCTAACTACCACACCACACCAACGGGAGGACGTTTGAGCTCTCGACAGATTTAACGTGCATCGCGCCCCTACACGGCGGGTCTTTAGTCGTACTGAAATCGAACTCATGGCACGTTAGCCATGATCCGATGCCTAGACCACTTGGCTACCGCGGCCACATTGGCTATATGTAAGACATTATGTAAACATACTGACCAAATGACTTGTCACCACATTTAGTATTTGATGCTTCCGCCTTTTGCTCTGTATAGAGCTTTATTCGTCTTATAAGCTTCTGACGTGTCTCTGCATTGATTTAAGACCATGATTTATGAAGTGATATTTTTAGATCTTTGACATTTGTTGGAAGGTTATTCAACTATCTTAAATGCCTTTCCAGTTCATCTCACAGATATTCTATTACACTAATAATCTGGACTTTTTGATATCCATTTCAGATGTGATGAAAAACACTAAGGTTGCAGTTAATCCAGGTCTATACAGTTTGGATGCGATGGGGAGTAGCATTGTCGTCTTGATATATTCCGTTACCCTCTGGAAACCAATCTTTTATTAATGGTTTAACATTTTCTAGATGAGATAAGTACTCATTTCTATTCTGTTACCCTTTTAAATGATAAGAGAACCGATCTCCTTACCTCCAGCCTGCGCGACTGGTTGCATGCTATCTAGTTGAAGAGTTTCATGTTGTTACCGACGAATTCTTTGTAAAAAGAGTAAAACAGCTCTCATCGGTCCATAAACGTTTTTCCACATTTCCACGTCCCAGGTTTTCTATTCTTTATCCCAAGCATCACGATATCATTGATTTAAACCTGACAAATAAGACTTTCGTGTTGGTCATCTTCTTCCAAGCCGAAGAAATTTAAGTTCTCTTCATATTGTACAATAAGGGATCTTTGTTTCCGTATTTCAATTGAACTCCTTTGTAATTTGTAGAGTTGTCAATCGTCTTCTTTCCCAATTTTTCTTCTTAATCCGCTTCAATTTCCTCTCATTCCGTTTTGTCAATTTCTTGGGTATATGTCCCCAAAATGATGAAGATTTTGTGCTACCTGAAGCTCTAAATATGCTGTATATATACTTATTACGCTTCTGTATGACATTCTAAATTGTTTTGAAATTTCAGATACTTTCGCGCTATTTTGTCGCATAGAAAAAATCTGCTCTCTTTTAAACTCCCTAATAGCTTTTGTTGATGGCATCACAAAACAAAAACCATTAGTTTTAGAAAATTAAAAAAGTCTTAACTTTAAATAGTAGAGTACTGACAAGCAGTTTTTCTAAAACATGAATGAATATTTACTATGGTTGCAATTTAAGAAAGAGTAAAATTAAAAATAAGTGGTAGGTGACAAGCCATTTGTCCACTATGTTTATGTAATAATTGGAGAATCAACCGAAATATTCACTTTAGAAACTAAATAATTTATAAAGCAAAAAATTTTAAAAATTATGTTTTCCTCAATAAAAACTCTATAAATTATAAGAGGACGTAAAAATTCGCTGATATCTGAACTTTCAATGCTTCTTGATTAGTAAAATATATTTGAAATAATTTTAAATATTTGTTTTAAAGCATATAGTAACTCAAATAAATCCGCGTTAGATTTGTTCAAATAAATTTAAAGTAGAAAAACAACAAAATAATGTAACTGTGTGTAAGGTTATCTTACGGGCTGAATTTACTAAACTTTTAGATCCTCTAAATACAGATGTAAGTAAATTCATTAGATATTTTCTCTGCAAAATTATTCATGAATATTACGAGAGCTATTTTTTAAGAGCCTTTTTTTTAAAAAAAAATAATCACAATATTTTTTTTAAAAAAATCTTTACTTTAGGATTGTACATACTTTTGCCTATTTTTCTACATAGTTGCCGAGTTTATTTATGCACTTGTCATACCTTAGAACTAAGTTTTGAAACTCCTCTTCAAAGAAGTCTGCCACCTGGTCGAACAGCCAAGAGTTCACGGCCGCTTTCACTTCTTCGTTGTCACTGAAGCGATTCCCACCAAGACTGTGTTTAAGGTACCGGAAAATATGGAAATCGTTAGAGGAGCAGGCTCGGGGCTATATGGTGCATGGTCCAAAACCTTCCAGCCAAAAGATTCAATTACTTCCCGAGTCCTTCGAGAAGTGTGAGGCTTTGCGTTATTGTGGAGGAGCAAAACATCTTTTGACAGGATGCCCTACCGTTAAGAAGTGAAAGCGGTCGTGAACTCTTAGCTGTTCGACCAGGCAGCACACTTCTTTGAAGATAATCTTCAAAACTTAGTTCTAGGTATGACAAGTGCATTAATAAATTCGGCAACTATGTAGAAAAATAGGCAAAAGTATGTACAATCCTAAAATAAAGATTTCTTTGAAACAAAATATTGTTGTTATTTTTTAAAAAAAGAAACAGACCTTACTTAAAACCAGCCCTCGTATAATAACGAAAATAAATAGAAAGGGAAAAAGAGAGAGAAGATATATAGAGAGAACACTTACTTAGCGAAACGCCTCCAAATAAGACAAGATTGCTCATTATTTGGATTCATTGATCCATTTGGACCACTATAACAGAGTTCTTTGTCAATGTCCGCGTAATACCATAGAAGTTGATTCATGCCGCATCCAAAAGCAAATAAAACCAAAGAATAGATGAAGAAGAATTTGATTATATCGAAAACCATTCGACCTAAAGATATTTGTAGTGGTCCCAAATGAGGGTTAACGGAAAATATGTGGACCATTTTTAAGAAACTGTAATAATAAAAAAAAAACATAGCGATATTATAGTAATGATAATGAAACAAAACTCTTTATCTGAAAAAACGAAGCTGAATTTATATAAAAGGAAATTAAATATAAGCGAAAATAATGTTCATGTATAATTTACCAACAATTTAAGAATATAATTAACATTTTTGTTTTGAATGATTTTCCAGGCAGTTTCAGGAAGTTAAACTGATATTAATGTGTGTTAATCTTGATTCGTATATTAAGTATTAATTCCTTTAACCACAAAACAAAATTGTTTACATACAATAAAATGTCAATCTCTAAGTTCAAAAAATTAATTACAGGTTTCAGTATCGACGTATTTTGTGTTTTGATTGAAGATAATTTTTGATTGAAGCATATGTTCTAATTTGAAATTTCTTATGAAATATATATATATAGTCTTTATATAGCTCTTTCTTTTTTTTAAGTATGGAAAAGGATGATGAAACATCTAGAGTGATTTTGTAAGAGTCCTGTGTGAAATTTATAAACCACAGTTTAATATACACTGCTTTCTATTCTTTGAGAATACTTATCCATTCTTTTACAATGTATAACAGAGAAAAACCTCGTCTATTCTTTACGAACAAAGGAAAAACAAAATAATACGTTATTTCTACAGAACTTTTAAATCTAACTGTGGCACTTGTGTTGGGAATTTTTTTGTAAATTCTTTAAAAAGCTTTTTTCCCATGTGATAAGTTACACTTGGTTGTGAATGATATAATGAATGCTAATCATCAGAAATAATCCAAAGAATGAAATTCATGTTAAAATAAAAAATGTTCATGTCAAAAACTTTATAATGTATATACATAGTATGATCCAAAAGCTTAGGGACAAGGTGTAGAAAACCTTACCCTAAATAGTTAACAGCACCGAAGCACATCCACCTTCAAAGACCTTCCACCTTCCTTGGGGGATGATGCACTTCTGTCAACGTTCGTATAACTTCAGGAAGCACACCTGGAAGCCATTTTTCGCAACCTCCCGTAAGGCCTTTAGTGATGCTGCTTTCACTTCATGTGATGACACAAAATGGAGTCCCTGTAAATGTTTTTTCTTTGATGGCAACAGGTAAAAGTCACACAGGGCTAAGTCTGGTAAATAGGGGGATGTGGAAGCACGTTATTGCGAGTTTGGGTGAGGATCAATGTGCTGGTGTGTTGTCATTCAGAAGATGCCAGTCGTCACTCTGCCAGAACTGAGGCCGTTTACGACAAATGGATTCCCACAAACGACGTCTTCAAGAAGTTTGTAGCCTCAGCGATTTGTGCAAGTGTTTGAGGACGATCTTTTCGAACACATTCAGATACAATCGTGACATTTTCTGCGTTCCGTGAAGTTGAAGGTCACCCAACGCGTTCATTGTCTTTGATGGATTTTCGTCTCTCTTTGAAACGCCGATGCCATTCGTAACTCCTCGCCATGGCAGTTTCACCATACACCTTACTTAACTTTTCCAAAGTCTCCATTGGTTTTTTATTTGCGCGATGTCAAAATTTAATGTTCAATGTTGTTCAAGAAAAGCTATCTTTCTTACATCGCAGAGCAAACAAAATAGTTTCGGAAGACAACAACTGCATGTGCGGTTTGGTCACTTGACATGAACTAAACCAACCTTACCAGGTAGGGGAGGGTTGGGAGAATTCATTTCAAGTGGTTCAACTAAAGGTAATTGCTTTCAGTAATGGTTGCAATCCCCGAATTTTTGGGTCGTACTACGTTTTAGTTTATATTAGCAATCTTGTATAGCATAAATTCACAAAGTATTAAAAATTCTTAAAATTACATTCATCATTTTTATTATAAAATGCCCTATTGATTACATGAAAATTTTTTGAGTCTTTTTGTAAAATCACAAAACTACAAATCTTCTATAACAAAACGAATGATATTGAAGTGACCTTAAATAACTAGTTTAATTATTTTATCTGATTGGCATTAATGCGAACGGTCAATGCTCGTCTTGGCAGCTCGTAAGACTCTGCTACCCAATATTTTACTGTTGTAGATGAAGGAGCAGACTCACACACCCAGAGTAGAATCTAGTTCATCTTTTACATTGATTGAGCTGTGAGGCCTTTGAAATAAAAATATTCTATCACATAACGTTGACCAATTTTTTCCATTTTCACAAATTCACTGAAAACGTTCACTCTCTCTATTGATGGTTGCCAAACAAATACTAAACAACGCGGCGCTTCAAACTCTAAACCTATGCTTTATATATTGCGCACTTTCGAATTCAGTGGTATCTACCGCCATCTCTAGGTCAGAACAGGTACTTCTGGGACCACCCTTGTAACTAATAATTGTGTACTAGTAAATGTATTGCATGATATCCTAACTCTAATGTAATTGTATATTAAATTGCATAATTAATTAGTGAGGTATTAGTCGATTTTTAAAGTATAGGGTAATGGTTTCAAAAAGAAGTATAAGAAAACAAGATAAAATAACACAAAAGCAACTTTCTATAGTCCGACCACGAATTGCGCACCCATTTGGAACCAATGAATCTAAATGAGAAAAGTAAAGAAATGGGTGATAAAAACGTGAAGTAGGCTTTTTAAGGCTTATTTTTTTAACTATAATTATTCAGTAAATAAAGAAAATTGTTCGGTAATGGTGCCTTTTAAATGTATCCAAAACCAAAAAAATTTAAAAGCAAAACTAACATTTTCCAAACGATATGGATATGAAAATTATGGATTATGGCTTCACGCTCTAAGGATAACAATCCCATTTGAAATCTTGTTACTAAATTCCTGTGCAGTAATGAATTTTAGCGCATCTCACAACAGTAGTAAAATTTTAATTCTTTATATTTGTAAAAAAAGAAAAAAAATGTTTCAAAAAAATTTGGTTCTAAAGAGAGTTATACCTGATAACTTGAAGAGTCTAGAGACTAATTTCAAAAGTGTTTTCCCTAAAATTTCGAAATTGAAAAAGAAAATTGAGTTTATGAATTATTTTCAATTGAAATTATTAATGCCAATAGTTTATCATTGAATTTTCAAAACCAATTTTTTGAATTATCGAGTGACATAATCTTTGAAATAAGAACTTTCCAAAAACTATTTACTTTACTCCTTAGCTTTTGTTTTAAGACGGCTAATTTTCAACATTTTCTAAAATAGTCCTAATAATAAAATCCTATTAATCCTAACACACTTCAATAATTTTGTTTGACATAATTATGGGAAATTGTGTTTTTAGCTTTGAAGTTTAAAAAATTGAAAAAATTCTTAACACTAAAAATTTTTAAGGAAAAACCTCAACGTTCTGATGTATTTAAGATGTGCCTGAGGTTTTCTGTTTTAAGTGAGGATAAAGAAACTCATTCGATTGATTATGAGGGTTGTTTAGATTTGTCTAAAAATGGCAACTGAATGGTAAAATATAATTCGCACGCATGTTAAAAAAAGTTTTAAAACAAATTTCCTTAAGAATAATTATCAGCAAATGTTTTAATTTGTATTCATAATTTACGCACCTCTATTGAACGATTTGTGGAAATAATTCTTCAAGTGATAAAGGTTGCAAGTGGATAAAACTTGAGGGGAAAAAAGCCCTGGTTTTAATAAACAGCATAAAAATAAGTGTGTTTAGCTTATTAAACTAATTTCGGAAGTTTTATTCCAATTTTCCAAACAGAATTTTTCTGAAATCACATTTTATTTGATTATTTTGTTTTGTTTTCTTATAATTAAAGCATTTTAATATATATATATGTGTGTGTGAAATTTTTAAATACTCTTCCTGAATTACTTTATGACCTCGTGCGCTATCTGGCCAAACGTATCAAGACAATCTGTAGTACGTGTTAGAATAGTCTTGAGGTATATATAAGTATGATATTGGTCTGCCCTTTTGCATTTCTAAAAGCCTGTACACGTCTGGGGAGACTTTCCGCCACTTTTAGAAATGTTGATTTGGCTCGCTACGTAATCTGAGATCTAATTCCGCCCAAAGGTGTTCTGCGGAATTCAGATAAGGGCTCTCTGAGAAGACTAATCCTGTTTTTAAAGACTCATTTTCTCAAACCGTGGCTGCACAAGTCTTGACGTGGGAACGGAGCAGTTATCCTGCAGGAAGAGGAATGGGCCTTCCCCGAAATATTGCTATGTAGGTGAGAGAGCTCTATTGTCTAGAATGTCCCCATACATCTCAGAATTCATATTTATAATCACAGGAACTAAGAGACCCATGCAAACCATATACCATCACCTCTCACCATAATGCTGCCACCACCAAATCTTACAATCGGAAGATTGTTGTAATTTAAGAAGCACTCACCTGGCATCTGTCAAACCCAGATGCACCGGACTGCCAAAATGTAAAGCAAGATTAATCACTTGAAAGAGCATTTTTTCTCCATATCCTTAGACCAATGATGGTGAGTTTCGCATTCTGAGGAGTGATGTTTGGCTAGTGAGTGGCTACATGATAGTGGAGTCCCATGTTTTTAATACTCAATGAACAGTCCTATTGCTAGCACTAACCACTGATAAATTTAGAAACACTAGAATTATTTCAACGAATGGGGACTGACTTGTGATTTTATTTCACCACCCTTTTCAGAGCTTTAAGACAATGCTGACTAATATTTTTCAGCCTGCTATTTCGTTTTCCTGAAGTTTCACTGCATCGATGTTCCCGCACATCATCAATACATCACTCATAGTGGATTTTTGTAGAATGCAATGCAAGTGTATCCATTGGGCGCTTGGGATGGGCACCCAGGGTCCCGGATAAACTTAACTTAACAGGTTTTTGGTTATAAAGGGGAACGCGGAAGGACCAAGAGGGCCTGTAGGTCTGCGTCCTGGGCCCAAAATGAGCTTAAGCTGGCATTGGTAGAATGTCCAAAAATTTCACGAACTTATTTCTCACAAAGATCGCATCTCACTGATCAAAGTCACTAGATTCCTACAGTTTTACAGCTTTCGGTGACACGTTAAATTAAACGTCACCTGCCAGATCCATTTCTTCAGCGAAAAGGGTGTGTACACTTTGGCCAGATAACGCACTTTTTTGAGGACATCAAAAAATTAGCTAACACTTACATAAACACAGTGAAGATCACCGTATCCATGGTCGGACTATAAAGATTCGTTTTATTACCAATTTTTTAAACAAAAATATCTGAAAAAAATGTTTTACCTAAATATATTGGCAGCACCAAAAATTCCTTCTGAAATGAGCATGGGATCATAAGGATCCCACTCTTCACGGGGTGTATAAGCATTCAAGCCACGCTTTAATTCTCGTTGAACCTAGAAATAACGTATCATTTGAGCATTTATGAAAATACAAAAATTAATGAGTGATAGATTCTCATCATAGTGAATTGATTACATTTTGTTACGAATTTTGTCTAATGAATGCTTAAAATAGTGTAAATAATTTATATCTGTATGAGTTATACGTTAATATAACTTTCTGAGAGGTTTGTTTTATGTTAAATTTGTAATATTCGCAAGCAACACCATTCCTTACATCACAATGCCGATTCAATGGAAACTTGGAGATAGAGCCAAGTTCGCATCATTTTGGCTACCATTTTTGGTGAGTTGGCAACCATATGGGTGTTTCTTGAAATTATTGAAGTAATCTACTGACATAACGATATATGAAGTAAGCGAACTTTTCAAGAAAATTCAGTGTAAACTATAAATAGAGAGTCGCTCGCCGAAAAATTACTATTATTTTGACTAAAAGAGTCAGTATTGACTTGAGGTGTTGAAGAATTGCTTCGTTTGAGTGACTGCTTGCGAATACATTACGTATTTGCATTTCTAGACACTGATAGTTGTGTCAGAGAGTTGTAGAAAGTGTGAAGACCTACTGAGATTTATTTTGCAAATATTACTATTGTATCCTGTATTTATAAGAATTGTTTTTCGACAAGAAATTTTCATCACTCCTGATGAACTGTCTTGCTCTTTGAGACTGATAGCATAAAATCTTGTAACCCCTATCTACGAACAGTTTGGATTCAGAAGTAGGATTCGCAGTCCAATTCGGTGGGCGTGGCTTTGAATCCTATTTCTGACACTGAGAGACACCATTTCTATATTTGAGAACCTCACACCTTGTGAAGGAATCATGATATGCAGATTAAGATTGCTATTTAAAGAGATATGGAGTAAGAAACCAGTGAATGATGAGATGGCAATTGTGAGGATGACGAGGTTGTAATTATGAGAATGATGGGATTGTAATTGTTAGGATGAGAGACTGAATTTTAAGGAAACGAGTTTGTGGCTACGAAGTTGTAATAGTAAATTAGAGATTTTAAGATATTTTGAATAGGATTTGTGCGAGTTAGATGGAACTTCGCGAAGTTTCATACGAGTCGTCTGAATGTAGGTTTGGATCTGTATGGCAGTATCTCGAAGTTGACTTTTAAAGTTAAGTAAATATCTATTATTTTGGTGGAGGGTTAAGAGTTGATTTTCTCTCTCTCCCATCGAATGATTAAATCTGAATATTGTGATTAGAATAAATAAACTTTGTGTTGAATTTTGCAATGTGCGTGTTTGTGGTTGATTTTCCCCACTCAACATTAATATGGACTCCGATTCATTTCAAGACTATTTCATCGATTTGAAGATAACAGATTTAAATATTTTAGGTTCTGTAATTGAGTTATCACAGCATGTAAAAGCTCATTTTATACTTAATCAGTGACGATTTTTCTTTCGCAATTAATTTTTCATCGTTATTTGTCATAATTTTGAGGATAAAACCGCTAATTTTCTCCTAAGAGTACTGTAATTTGTCTCATGGTATTGGATTAAACATTTTATTTACAAGAAAACTTTACTTCCACAACTAAAGCCTTCTTCTTTTGAACTTAAATTTCGTTGTATTAGGATGTAGCTATACCTTCATTATATTCCTTTTGATCGTATAGAACTATTGAAAGTAAAAAAAAAAATTGGCTTAAGTGTTCGGATTATGCCAAAATAGCGCAATGCACAGTTGTATAAAACTGTATGCGAAATAATACAGTAATTTAAACATTTAAGACACCTAATTATATTATGGAATCTCTAATATAGATATCTAATACTATGGAATTGAACATTGTTAAGAAATGTTAAAAATAAAATTAATACATATTAGTCTTACGACAATCCATGATGACAGACGTAACCCTATACAAGTTAAGTATAGCATATTCGTGAAAAAGTCCACCACATTCCACATATCACAAAGATAGTTTTCTAAGCCCTCGTCCCAAAGCTGCTTGATTTCAGCCCAGACAAATCCTAAAAAGTACAAAAAATTTAAGTTTTATAGAAAATTTAAAATATATTTATTCTTGTTAAATATTTCTTATGAAGTTCTTCCATAAAATATTCTGGATTATATAATAGACACTGATATTTTAGAGTCCAAAAAATTTGATTACAGTTTCCTTCTGTAATTTTTATTGCTTTTTAAAAAGATAAAAAATGCGATTTTTGATTGAAAAAAGTATATACTTAGACGGATCATCTAATAAATTCAAATGTATCTTAGATAAACAGGGAATTTTTCGTACAATTTTAAAAGTTAAACTTGGGTTAAGACTAGCAGATATGTTAGTACTTTTTTTGTTTTATTTAAATTATTGCAGTAAATGGATTTGTTAATTTGTTTTAAAGTAGATGAGATTAATTTTCAATCATATGAAATTTAGTGCTATTGAACTTTTTTTTCACAAAATTTCCATGGAAAATCTTAAAGATATTAAAGAAAAAAAAAAGGAAATCAATCTAAATGAAACTTTTTAGAAAAAGTAAAGGCTTAAATGAACCAAAATATCTTACATATTACTTGATAATTTTAAAGAAGGTAGTTGTAAATACCATCAACAATTTTTGGTGCTAAAAAGCATTCATAAAAATATAAATACAAGTTAAAAGATATTTAAATGAAACCATAAAATAATTGTAAAGTATTGAAATCATAGTTTTAAAGATAAGGAGGTAAAAATGCTTTGGTTCGTTCCGTAATATCAAATATCAATATAAAAGGAAATCTGAGCATTTAAAACAAATAAAGCTGGAAAGTGAATAAAATTAATCTTTAAATAGAGGAAAATATTACATTCAGCCAAAATTTAAAAACATTCTAAAAGTATTCATGGTGTTTTTTTATGTTTTGTCGTATGAACTAATTTTATGCAGTTTTTTTCAAGGTATTATAAATGTTATTGAATTACATTTCCCTTGTTAGACAAACGCATCTTTTGGAACTGCAATTTTTTAATGAAAGCTGTTTACAACACACAAGAAAGTTATAACATGACCTCAAGCGCGCAATTCAAATGACAGTAATAATAATAATAATAATTATAAAATAAAATTGGATGTAAAACTGATTTGAAGATTTTTGAGAACAGTTTTAAACTCAACATTTCTTCATGGGCTGCATCTATCCAACGTTGGGTGCTATTAGTTTCAATTAAGTTCTAGATTCACACATCAGAATAAAAAAGCTAACAGTAAGTTCCCGTCAACATTATATGGAGTGTCGTGACATCATTCCAAACATCAGAGTCGTCCAAACAAAGACTTATTTCTCTTCAATTTACAACATACATGTACATCTTAAAACAAGTTTTGTAAAATTCTAAGTAAGATTTAAAAAAAAAGAAAATTCAGTTGAAATCTCAGGGCAGCTTTAAAAAAGAGGAAACAAATCCAATATTTGTCCAAAAAGAACAAAGAACAGCACAAATAAATTCGTTTCAACCTAGATAAGAGTAAAGATCGAAAAGAAGAACATCATATAACATAAGCATCTAAAAGTGTATTAAATGTCTTTTAGTTTTCACATTTGAAAAAATAACATTTCTCTTTCATTCTAGAATATATATATATATATATATATATTTCGGTATATCTAATATCTCATCATCTACAAGAGAATTTTAGTTGAGAGTTAGAGCTCTTCAAAACAATTAGTTGTGAAAACTATGTCATTTTGATAACAGTACGTAAAGGCCATTTTGCTTTAACGAATTCAATTTATGAAGAAGAGTTATTCAGTTTCGAGTCTCTCACAGAGTATATAATTCTATAAAAAAATTTCTTTCTGCACCATGTGTAGAGGCTTTACAAAGCATTCAAAAAGTATGCGTAATATTGTAATAAACAAAACCAAAGAATAGTTTACAGAAACAAAGCAGAGAGTGGATCAATCAATAATAATACTGAACCAAACAAAAATTATAATACTGAAGATGAATGTTTAAAAGGGGGGAAATCTAATTATTGATTGCAAAATCTTACCTATGACAAATAAAACAATTGCAGATTCTACAATTCCTGGAGGCTTGCCTCTTTCGTGTTCGTGATCACTTCGAACTTTTTGTAACATATAGTCTGTTCCTATCCATTCCATAACCAAAGTTTCAACTCTTTGTGATGCCATAATTAACAGTACTGAGAAATCAAAATGTACAGAATATAATATATGTATAAGGATTTTTTTATATAAAATCAGAAAATAATGAAGTATTAATTTTGAGTAACTATTAAATATAGTATAGAAATTAGTGTCATTATAAAATTTAAATATCTATTCAAAAAGTGGTTTTAATTTTCATTTAATATAAGCTTTAAGGGAAAAAAACAATTGCAGTTTAGAATACTGTGCGAGAAACCTAGTACTTTATCAATTTTACATTCCTTCAGGTACAACCTTTTCAATAATATTTGACATAGTTTTACCAAAGTTACGCTACTTATTATATCTTAGTCAAATGATAGCATAATTTAATGGAATACGGATGTTCATGTTAAAAATACATATCAATGTTAGTACTTTTGATGTTTTCCTTAAAATTGATAAATTTTTCTTTCATTTTTACCAAAAAGTACTATTGGCTTAAGTCTATAGAGAAATCAAAAAGGAGTTGAGTTTTTAAAAAATATTTCTAGCTGTGAATCTCTTCATTTCATAGCTCTAGCAAAATTTCAGAGTTATACTTTTTTTTACTCTTTTTTGAAAGAACATTTAATTTTTGGTACTTGCCATAAAAAGAGCCTTCTGCAAAAGAAGCAATCTCAGAATAAAAACCTTATTTGTGCAACAACTTTAAAATTTATCATTCTTAAAACAGTCAATTGTGCAAAATTGTCAATTGTGTATGTTGAATAAAAAAAAAATTAACGACTTTTAGTTCTCTGAGTAAAGAAGGCTTTTAAATTTTTTTTAGTCATTTTAAAACAGTGTGCTTGTGTGTGTGAGTTATTCTCTCTCTCTCTCTCTCTTTGAAAGTCAGTATTTTCAACGAGTAAAATTTGTATGTATTTCACACATTGTTTTATATGATTTATATCAGCGGTTTTCAAACTTTGTCGAATCACGGAATCCTTAAAACTATGAAGTGTTTACAGGGCGAACCCCATGAAAAAAACCTTAGAAGAATATAATTTAAAATAATTTATAAAGCAGATCATGTTATTGGTAATTAAACTAAAGACAAACAAAGAAGGATATATTTTTTGTTAAAATTTTTTTAACATAATATTATTTATTAATTGCATTAATTCGTGTTTTACGTGTCAACCCCCCCCCCTTGCATTATATTTATTAAGTGGGAAATGTGTTTGCATTTTCTTACACAAAAATGTCAAAGTCTGGTCTATTGAAGCTATCTGCAGTTGTATTTCATATTCTGTGCTAATTTGTTTCAAAATTTTTTGTTGCCATGTAAGTTGAAATGTATTTTTTAATTAAATACAGTGTTCAGAATGACATCAAATTGTTTATAATTGTATGAAAAACTTCTGTGTATTTTGCAAGTATGCTACTTAAAATTTAGGAGCTGTTCTTAAATTTAAATCTTAACGTCGAATCTGTTGATATACCGATAATAAATTCCTTCTTCGTTGTCAAGCCTTCTGATTTATCCAATCATGTTTAGTTTTCTCCTCTGGGAAATAATTTTTGGTGTTAAGTGTTTTTTTTTGTAAAAAATGCTCTCTTATAGGCAATTTTTTTCTTTTTACACATGAAAATAGGTGCTGTATAGTAAAATTTTTTTGCACTGTTGGCTAAATCAAATTCGTTCCTTTCCTTTTCATTTAGTTTTGCAAAATATTGCTCTAATGTAGGGGTTAGCAACCTATGGCACGCGTGCCACATGTGGCACGTGGAGCAATTCTCAGGGGCATTCTACACTACTCTGCAAATTTGTCAATTTTTGAGTGGATGGAAGTTGATAAATTTGTAATGGACCTTGTTTGGCAAACATCTTCAGAAATCTGGACATTTACGGAATTAAGAAAAAATCTGAAAGATAACTCTATAGATAAATCTGCAGCTATTTTGAAAATTATTTGAATGTCATTGCTGAAGAGATTTAATTGTTCGAATAGAGAAAATTGCAAATACTCTGCTTCCGCTTTTGGTTCTACGTATCTTAGTAAGCAAATCTTTTATTATATGAAAAATATTTCGAGAGTCCGCAAAGAAGTTGTTATCAACTGAATGTTCAGAATCGAGTCAAAATGAAAGTCATAAAGTATACCCCTAATTTTGCAATATGAAGTAGAGTTGTAGAGCTAGTTTCGCATTAAAATTTTTATTATTTTTTTTAAGTGTAATGAATGAGAATACATATATTTTATGTTGTCTATTTCTTTTTTAAATAAATGCTTAAAAATACATAATATATGTACAATTTTATTTTTATTTATTTATATTGAAACAGTTATATTTTGTTCTGTCTATTTTTATGTTAAGAATTATCTTTAAATGGTGTAAAATTAATATGTAATAAAACAGTAAATCTATATTATTGACCTCTATTCTCTAGCTCTGTATGCTTTATCGTGGGAATTGAATTGTTTCAAATATGTCCTATTGTGTGGCACACTGAATCATATTGGTAGATTGGCTTGGGACGCCACAGCTAAAAGGTTGCCGACCCTTGCACTAACGAGTATAAAATTATTTTGCAGAACTCAGGAACATAAGTAACAGAATATTCGCAATCTAGGCAGTATATATAAAGAAAGGAAGGGTTTAATATCCTATTTAATTATATTATAATAACAACAAGGTGCATTGATTTATTCTCTTAGAGGCATTATAACATATGCCTCTAAAAGAGAATTAGTCTCGGTATTCTTGACGAGTCAGATGTATGGGACATTACATTCCTAGAACTTATACAAACGCTATCTTGTATTTTTTTTTATCAACTAATAATGTTTTAATTACGTAAGCATATAATTTTTAAATTCTGTATAATTTCTTCAAATATTTTTAAAAAAAGTGGACTCTTTTTTTATGTATTTTGGTTTTTCTGATTTGTATTAAGAGACATCTCTGTGCCTCCTCTAAAATCTAACAATTGAACATTTGAGTGAATTAGAGCTTTTAGAAATATCTCATTTTTCGCTCAAGGTTAAACTAACACTTCTCGATTTTAAATCCTGGAAATGACAAACTCAGTCATATTAATCGTTGAAGATAAATTGTAGATATTTTTGTTAACAATTTTTTGAAATATATTTTTAAAAAGTCGCTTTAAAACAAGTACTGATTTTTATAATTTTTTTTTAATCTATTAAATTATTTGCAGGTGATGTAACTTAATCAGATAATATCTTGAACATAAGTATTTTAATGCAATTTCTAGATTTTTTTCGCATGCATTCATCGATACTTTTAGCGTTTATTTATTTATTTTTTAAGAATTCTCTAAAAAAATTGAGATAAATATTTAAGACAATATTCGAAATATTAGTCAAAATACGAATTAGGATTTTTTTCAAATCATAGAACATTTTAATTATTTTCTTAGAAAATATGCTTTAAATTCTATTTATATACAATTTAAAAGAAATCACCGATGAACAAATTTGGAAATGATATATTTTTTAATTTTTTGAAAAGAAAATATTTTATATATAAAAAATAATTGAAACAAGGAATCTTAAATTTTACAAGTGCTGCCATCTATTTGTATATTTATCTTTCAAAGTCGATTTTCAATAATTATATTGAATTTTCTGACAGCAACCCAGTGGCGTAACGTACACTCTCCTCTCTATTGCGAGGAGGCCCAGGATTCTAGAGGGCCCAAAACCTGACTTCGCAAAGGGGCTCTAATATTCTCCGATACGCCACTACTGTAACCAGCGGTTCAAAAATTCATTGTTCTGTTTCGTCCGCTTTTTCATTTCGGAATATGCAAAGTGTTTTTCCCCGATGCTTTTAAAAAAATGATTTTTTTTTGTTATTTATGTCTAAAGTTAATTGTTAAGGTATAAAAATTTCTTTCATTTATATCTACAACTAATATATACATACAGTCGGACGAATAACGAATTTAACGAATTCATCGGGACCGAACATTTTATACCTTCAGTCGGGGTTTCAAAAAAATTCAAATTTTTGCACTGACCTTTTGGAAATTTCATTATAAGATATTACACAATAAATATCCATAGTTAGAGATCACACACTTTTTATTCAGCTGCTAAAAAAAGACTTAGCGAATTATTACGCACGAGTCAATTAGAAATTTTAAAATACTGACTAATATATATATAGATTTTTTATAAGCTTTTTGATTCCTTTATTGAAAAAGTTCTTTTTCGATTTTGTTGCTTACAAGGAAAGTTATTCCTTGTAAAAAAGTTACTGTTCTGTTAACTAACAGTAAAAGTTACTGTTCCGGACAAAACGGATGTGGCATTTGGAAAACTTCCTATTTTTTCTAAGCCAAACTAATAAAAAACATTTTTTTGGCTACTGAAATAATTCGTTAATTTGGGATTTATTATTCGTTTAATAGGGGGTTTTGCCTTAATTTTAATCGGGAAAAAAAGAATTCGCTAAATCTCGAAATTCGTTAAATCGGGGTTCGACTGTAAATAAGTTAATTTCACTTAAAACTATTTAGTCGAATAAAGATTATGTAAAAGAAGAGAAAGAAGAGATTATGTAAAAGTGTTGTAAATCTTTAAACATTGTTAACACAAATAATGAGATTTTCTTTTATTTCAAAGTATAAACGTAATTTTCCTCAAATCATTTAAGAATTTATACATAGTTCAAGTTAAATTTTATTTCAGTTGTATTATTTACAACTTTATCTAGAGAATAAAGTAAAAGATTTATGATGAAATGAAATTTTATAGTTATTTTTCGTTAAGAAAATAATGGAATATATAAAAATATTATTAAATAGTAGTATTTTTCAAAGTACACAAAAAGTACGGATTTATCGGTCTTGATAATCCTAACATTTACACGCTCTTACTAAGTGTTTCATCTAACAATTTAAAATTCATGTTTTTTAAAATTGTTCTCCAATTGGTTATCTAAAATTATACAGATGAAAATATTACATTTACACAATTACGAAGAAAGACATGCTTTAAGAAAAATTATAGTTTTAAGAGTTACGCGCTATAGTATATGATGAATACCATTAGCCCTTTTCGAAAATTGAAAATGAATCAATTGTGTTTAAATAAAATTATTT
Source organism: Trichonephila clavata (assembly GCA_019973975.1). Classification (NCBI taxonomy): domain Eukaryota; kingdom Metazoa; phylum Arthropoda; class Arachnida; order Araneae; family Nephilidae; genus Trichonephila; species Trichonephila clavata. The sequence continues at coordinate 223,689 of BMAO01014627.1, read as the reverse complement.
GCGAGTATTTTTGTTTCGATAATATGATTTATTTACATTTATATCTCACAGAACTGATTATATGCATAATTGGTATTTAATATATAAATAACCCCACAATTACCCAGCCAACTACAGACAGTGTCGCAACAGAGAATATTACGACCACCCTCCCCTCCATGCAAAGTCAGGGTTTAGGCCCCAAGCTGGATCTTCACAAAGGATTGCAAAACCATAACATAATGTACTTTTAGACAAATTGGTGAAATACATTCTTGGCCTCAGTCAGGCTTTGGACCCCCTCGAATCCTGGGCCGCCCCGCGATGCGGGGGTATTCGTTACGCCATTTACCACAGACTTTTGAGGATATCTATTACAATTGCATGCAGTGAAATGGATTCCCAATGAATCCCTTTCACTGAAACGGATTTTTTGTGCAAGTATCTGTTGTTGTACAGATAATGTACCTGAAATCCGTTAGCGAATACTGCTTTTTAATTTAAGATTAACGTGAGTAAATATTCATTAAAAAGAGAAAGATAATCAAATTAAATCATATATAAACATACGTAGGAAGAAGCAGTAGGCTGAGGAATGAGCGATGAATTTCGTGAATGGTTTTTTCATTGTGTGACCAAGTGAACTATTTGGCGCCATCATGTATGCTATTGAATATACAGGGAACATCATAGCCATTTTGGAGATGTCAATCAGCTGCCCGACCATATGTTTTCTGCGAAACCCAGGACTGCCTTCATACCACACAGAAGCTAACAGTTGTTGAACATTTGGATGGGCTACAAACTTTAAAAAAACTTTGTTATCATTCAAATGAACATGAAATGTATGTATAAAGGATGAAATGCTAGTAATATATATGCAGGGTTATTAAAATATTGAATCAAAATAAATTTTATTATAGCTATACATACGATGTAAAAGAGTCAAAATTTATCATTCAAACTCAGAAAGATGAGTTTTTTAACACAACATATACATCAATAACATTTTTTACTCTTAAATAAAATTTAACAAATAATACCATCTAAAACAGGGAATATATTGCTTTATTTCACAGTTCATAATGAAAATTTACTTTTTTTTTGTTAACTTTTTAACTGAACTTAGTAATAGCTATTAACAGTAATACAAATATAAAAACATTTTGAGATATAGATTTCTTCAAACTTTTGTATGAATTTCAATTAATAAAAATCATTATTGTGTTTTTTAGTTAAAAGCTTTAATATCAGAAATTACTAAATGCAACTATCTCTAGCATGGCTAATACTGTATTATTAGATTTGTACGTAGTATTTGACAACTATGCTGGATGCTGCAATTTTGTGACTATTTTTTGAAAATATTTGTATGACATCGAATTTAATCAATTTAATTAATTTAATTTTAATTACTCAACACAAATTAACTATGTTGCTGTATTGTAAAAATATATATTGTATTTAAATAAAAGTAGCCAAGTGCGGCACCATAAAGTGATACCAGCTCCTGGGGGATGTACTAGGTCTGCAAAGGTAAAAATACCAATCCACTGCCCCATTAGAGAAAAAAAATATAAATAGAATATTCCAAACACATAAAAATGAAAATTAGTACATTTTCTGAAACCCATAGCTATGAAAATATGTATAATTTTCCAAACTTGGAAAAAGTATTTTAACCATTTTTTCATTTTGATATTTTAAGCTGTTATGTGAATAGAAATTAATTTTTAATTCCCTAGTTTGGTTTATCAAGAAATATTGTTTGTTGACTGTAATGAATGATTGTATTTGTTTGCTAACTCCTGAAATGATGAGTATGTTATTCAACTATAGCTCTTTGATGGTAATTCAATTAAATTTGCAATATATAAATGACTAATGCCTGTTCATATAGATTTTGACAAGAATATTATACAATTAATTGCAATATAGACCGAAAATTTTACCGTCTTTTGTTTACAGATAATAGCTAATTTTAGTCTTTCAAGCTTCATTCTTTCTCCTTTTTGGTACAATGGGCCTTTGGGATCATAATTGAGCATTACTTCTAATTCGTAAGAAGTTCTTGTGTGATCTAAAAGGGCAGTAGCATATTGTTCACATTTTTTCCGTAGTTCCTATAAAAAACAAAATAGTTTATTCAATTGAAAAAATAATTACGATATACATTAAAATATAAATTATTTCAGTTTTAAAACCCTAGAAGTAAATTTTGGGTTCAAAATTGTAAAAAAATAACTATTTCAGCTTAAAACGCACTAAGTGTGACACATCTGGTCCCAATGAATTCAGTTTTTTTCAGCTTATGAGTTACCTTAAGGCAATGATAGAAACATTTAGTGGTGTGAGATTTAATTTTTTATTACTTAAAAATACTAATATACAAAATAAGAAAGTGACAGAGAAGTTGCTAGTTGTCCAGTTTTTTTCAGTTATTGGTAGTATTCACATGCTTTTTTTTGCATTTACTGACTTAAGAAAATTTATTTCCCATTTTATCTGTATCACATTACATGTTCATATTTACTATTTATTACACATATATTGTCACCAGGAAATATTTTAAAGATCTTGTAAGAACTTTTTAACACATTCTCTTAAAAATGTAATTATATAGTAACATTTTTTAGAATAAATACACCAGGGGAAATTGAATTATTACTTCTACAGAGATAATTGTATAAAAAAGGTAGTATTTTGACTAAATATAGGTTTTCAATTTCTTATCAGTATCCAAACCGCAATTTTTTCTGGTTAGGCAGATTAAAACCAAATAAAGTCTCATAAAGATGTAATAAGATCAATATGAAGAGGATGTCTGAGGATTTAAACTTTGTAATATGTGTACCACATTAATTGAAAGGGAGAGGCAATTCTATAGGTGCATTTATAAAGCTTGTGAAATAAGATAAACAAAATTATCTGGGCTACAAACAACAACAAAAAATAACATTTGAGGATATGTATTCTTGATAACGCTAGATAAGATAAGGTACACTACCTAATTTAGTGAACTTTTAGAGATAAGTTGTTAATCTTACAAGGGGTTGGCAGCTTTTTAGCTGTGGCATGCCAAACCAATTTAGCAACATGATTCAGTTTGCCACACGATAGGACTCATTTGAAACAATTAAATTCCCGCGATAAAGCATGCAGAGTTAGAGAATAGAGGTCAATAATATAGATTTACTGTTTTATTGCATATTAATTTTGCATCATTTAAAGATATTTCTTCACATAAAGATAGACAGCATAAAATATAACTGTTTCAACATAAATAAAAATAGAATTGTACACAGATTAGCATTTTTAAACATTTATTAAAAAAGAAATTGACAACTTAAAATATATGTATTCTCCTTCATCACAGTTAAGAAAATGAATAAAATTTTTAATGTGAACCAGCTTGCACCGCTCTATTTCATATCGCAAAATCAGGGGTATAATTTGTGATTTTCAATTCGATTCGATTCTGAATATTCAATTGTTAACTTCTTTGCGGACTTGAAATATTTTTCATATGATAAAAGATTTGCTTACTCAGGTATGTAGAACCAAAAGCGAAATAAATGCAATTTTCTCTCTTCAAACAATTAAATCTCTCCAGCAATGACATTTAAATAATTTACAAAATAGCTGCAGATTTATCTATAGAGTTATTTTTCCGATTTTTTCTTAATCCCGTAAATGTCCAGATTTCTGAAGATGTTTGCCAAACAAGGTCCATTACAAATTTATCAACTTCCATCCACTCAAAAATTGACAAATTTGCAGAGTAGTGTAGAATGCCCCTGAGAATTGCTCCGCGTGCCACAGATTGCTGACACCTGATCTTGACCATGAGATATATCGGGAAAAAAACTAAAAAATAAAATAATATACAGAATATTTTATACCGTATAGTCGCTTTTAAATTCATTTTCAGCGCTAGACAATCTGGCCAACTCAGTACTCAGATTGAAAGCTGTCTGTATGGGATCAGTTGAAGACAAGCAGATGAGGGATGGAGAAGTGAGTGCCCGATAGGCATTGATACGAGAACGTGAATGTCGCAAGCAGTCATCTTTAGTAGCAACTACACACTCGTCACAACCGCATCGAACATCGTGGGGCATAGGAAGAGATGCGCCTCTGTCTAGAAGAAGTTTAATGATCTCGTAATTGTCACGGTGAGCTGCCAAAATCAAAGGAGTGATGTCCTTGGTAAACGTGGCCATTTCATTTTCCACAGCTTCCCAGCTCTAAAAACAAAACGAATTTTATAAATTATTTAAAAGAATTATATTCCTGCCAGAAGAATTTTGTTGGTAATACATAATAAATAACATACGTAGGTTGATCAGAATAAAAGATTACAAGTTGAATAACAAAAATATTTATTAACAATAGACAAAAAATACAAAGAAGAATTAAGAGGCATACGCGTCTATCACATTTCTACATTATCACCAAGTCTATTTAGGTATTTATCAGAATGTACAACCAACTTAATTAACCCGTCTTGGTAGAAATCAGGTCCCTGTTCACATTGAGCCAAGTCTCGGCGGATGTTTTCACAGCACTGTCTCGGAAAATCGCAGCACATCACAAATAATATGCTGCACGCTACCATAGCTCAATCCCAGCTCTGACAAGATTTCACTCAGAGTTAGCCTACCCGTCAATCATTTTGAATCATTTCTTCAATTCATGCCGCGTTGATTCCTGTCGTTGAAGAATTTGGCCGGCCGCTCCTTGCCATATTGAGGTTTTCTCCATCCTGTCTGCCTGATTGGAAAGAGTGACACCCTTTTGCTACATGTTGTCAGCTCATTCTGCTCTGCTCTCTAAGATGCGGACGCATTCTTTGCCCATAAAAATCTAATCATGGTTCGCATTTCCAAACGAGACCAATTTCCTACGCTCTTGCCATTTCAATCGTCCTGAACCACCTGGAAACTTTCACTACCTACCCGAAAACCAGCTGTATGACTAGCGCCATTTTTCTCCACCCTGGGGAAGTAAAATTTCTCCACAATTATGTAGTTTTCAAATGCTGTGGCTTGTAACCTTTTTTTCTGATCATCCCTCGTACGTAGTATTTATTACATTGAAGAAAATATAATGAGATTGATTATATAATGCAGTTTTAATTCTCAACTTTTCGTCTCTGTCTATGTATTCATGAAAGTTTGTAAGAAAGTTTAAAAAAATATATAATAAAGTACTAACCTACGTAAAGTTTTTCATGTAAATACAGATAAACAAGAAAAACAAGAAATGTCTTATCTTTTTCAGATATTTTAATGAAAAAAAATTTATTTATGCTAATAACTTTCCTTCTTTTTATTGTAATTTATTTTTAATGAGCCTTATTAGTTGCTTAATTAAATTACACAACAAGAAGATGTCACAATCAATCATTACATAAATAAGTGCTAATAATTATGATGCTGAATAATGTTGCCAATTAAGATTTTCTTAGGGCTCGATTTAGGTATTTTTTTTTCTTTCAAAGTTTCTAATTGTTCTAGTTCCATGTATAATTTTTGGTCTATTGATTAGCTTTCTGATGCATAATTACGATTAAAGTTGGCTTTCCAATAAAACATCAAGTCTTTTCAAATTGGAAAAACCAGGGTTTCAAACCGTAATTTTTTTCTTTTCGGTTTTCGGTTCAGTTCTGAATAAATAATTTTATTTTGTGTATATTCTTTTTTGCACTAAGAGTGTAATTTTATCATAAGCAAAAAATGTAATTCTATCAAAATTTAGAAGATTTTATTTTTCTTTTAATTGGTACACTATGTGAATTGATACAATTAACTAGCATGTACGGTGAGCAGAGAACGGCGAGCGTTGGCATCGTTATCTTTTATCAAAATCGCATTTGACAACTATGTTCATGATTCTGGTTTGCCTATCTAAAAAGCTTATACAAACATCCATGGATGATCGCAGCCTGAGATGCGAAAAATATAACTCTCAGACTGATATTTTTCTTAAAATATCATCTAGTTCATTCAACTGAATTAAATCTGCCTTCAAAAAGTAGTTTCATTCTGTACTGAAACACAAAAGTTCTAATAAACATCAAAATAGGAAATAGAGAAGCAACGTACATGTAATGAAGCTAATTAAACGGATGACGTCAAATTATAGAAAATATTTATAAGCTGGTTACAGTAACAAAATTACTGAAGATATATCGAACCGAAATAAACCGATATATTTCCCCCCCGTTTAGTTCCCGTTTTCGTTCCAACCAAAATAACGTTTTTTTCTGTTTTCGGTTCAATTCCAGTTCGAAGCCTTGAGAAAAACCTCTTGAATAAAAAATAACTTATTCCTTTTCTGTACAATTAAATTAAAACTGAATTATAAAAATTGTTATATTCTTATCTCAGAGAAAATGTTTTACGCTTATTATTGATGGGGCATAAAAATTTCATAAAACTAATCAAACCAAAATTTTTTTTATTGTTTTCTCATTATTAAAATAAGTATATGTTCTCATTAGAAATATAGTTTAAAAATAAATTTAAAGAAGAAAATATATGTAAAGAAATTATTTCTGCGTCAAAAATGTCGATGTATTCAATAAAATATGATTTTCCAAAGGCATGATTTTTATACATTTTTAATTTTATCCTTCCTCCTAACCGAATAATATTATAAAGAGAGTAACATGTAATAAAGTTTAATATTTCACTGAAAAAACAGGCAAATGAAACATAGAAAGTCAACTTAAGTCTTTGGCGACTTTGTAAATATCACATCATTTCTCTAACAAACAAACAAACAAAAAAAAAACAGTTAGAAATTTACTGTAGAAATATATAAACAATATGCTTGTAAAATCTTAGCTTCAAATTTCAATTTTAAATTCTATTTTATTTTTTCTTAAGTTCTTTTTTCCTAAAAAGCTATTTTTTCTTGTTTTGATCTGATAAAATTGCTATTAATCAGTAAAAATGTGTCATCTCACCATTATACTGTACAAGTCTTTGATTTGATTATGAACATTAAAATTTCCGAACTAGTCGATACTATAATCTCCTTTCGTTTGTAGTACCCACATAAACACACAATTCATATTGAAGACTATACATATATAAATATGTGAAGTAAAAGTGTGTAATATCGCCCCTCACAATTCTTTTTTAAAGATTTTTCACGAAAATTGGATAGAATTTTTTACCGTTTAAAGTACTTACTGGACTTAATAAATTTATAAGTATAAAGTGATAATAGATATCCAGTGGTTTTCGTATTCCATTTTTTTCCCCATGTTGGTTCACATGGATTTATTTCAATTAATGCATTGTATTAATGTATGTATTTAAAACAAGAATTTGTGTTAGAAAATATGTTTCTTTAATCATAATATACCATATTTTGTGTTTTTTCCTTTTCTTGTATTTTCCTTGGGATATTTTTCTTTCTTCTTTGACGATGTCGCTGTATTTATATCTGTTTTTTTTAAAACTGATTAAACATCAATAATTCTATTAAATAAGTTGTAATAGAAATCAAATTGTTTTAATGAATGAGTTTAAATGTATTCCAGCAGTAATTTGTGTTTTCTCTTAATATTTAATTCCCCATTGCAATGTCATTTCTTTTCCTTACATTACTTCAGCAATTGATTATTCAATATTTACTTTTAAAATACATATCCTTCCGTTTTTGGATATGGGATTTTTACGAGTTAAAATTTGAAGTCTTTTTTTTTTAATAATATCTTCCAAGTTATGAATTAAACAAAGGTGCTTTGCTTTATTTCAAAAAGTGTTGCAAGAGGTGTAATAATAGAATGATGGTGAAGCAAGAAATTTCTAGGACTTAATTCATCGAAATGAAAGAAAAAAAAACTGTTTCTCTTTCGTCACTAGAGAATAAAAAAATAAGGATTTATAATTTATTTAATTTTAAAAGTTAAAAATCGATTCTACCTTGCTTATAACAACTGCCGCTTTATACCTATACTTGTTCACATGATATAAATGACAGAACAAAAAAAAATTGCAAGGTTAAAAAAGTTGAGTCCATATTTGTCTCAGCTTGAATTAATGTCTCGCTAGAGCAGTGCTTCTCAACCTTGTTTTTGTCGCGGTACACTATCAACAATTTTAAAATTTGGCACTCTAATAATAAAATAAATTTAAAAGAATTTTACATATCTATAATACACTCTATTTGAAATAGTTTGATAATAATATTCAATGCTAAATAAAATAATATATATGACAAAGACAATATAAAATGCTTATTGAGTCATTAATGACAAATTAATTATAATAATACATTTAATGCGAAATCTGAGCTTCGTGATTTTTGATAATTTTGCTTATATTTGAGCCTAAAAAAGATAATGCCACTCTCATTTCGTCATCGATATTTAAAAGTCTTGATCTTTTTTTTTTCATTTCTATATTTGTTAATGCTGTCATTTGAATTCACACAAATAAGATGTAAAAAATTGTACCAATATTTTTAAAGCATTTTTTTGTTGCTATTATGAGAAAATTGCCTCTAATTTTAATCCAAAAAGAATTAATGGACACTTCCGAATGTTTTGAAATTAAATCTCGATTATTACAGAGCGAAATTCAAAATTAATTCCTATACTGATGTATCCATTATCACAAGTGGTCAATCAAATTTTTTTATATCTAAAAATTTGTAAAGTAATGTGTGAATAACTTTCTCTCTCCTCTAGTATAGTCAAATATTCAATAACAATTTTATGAACTGTTTATTTCTGTAAAACGGCCAAATGATTCGGTTCCTGATTTTTAATTTTCTTCTCTCAGAGTATATTAATAATTTTAAAAACATTTAGTGACACATTTCAAGAATTTGGTGGCACACAAAAGTGCCGCGGCACAGTGGTTGAGAATCACTGCTCTAGAGCAACACGAGGGTTACAAGCAATGGCTCCCGTAATACTGAGCCAAGGCTAAAAACAAGGAGAATACCTGAACAGGTGTCTATCTCTCCCAATTTCTACACAGTCACGTGATATCTTTGATATATCAACGGTTGAATATAATATACATCGACCTCTATTACATCTGCACGATAAACTTTAATGGAAGCAGGATTAGAATATCTTACTCTCGTTCCAAATATCTAGATAAGAAGTTTATGACTCTAAGTCCATATTATTAGGATTGAACCATGGGTCGTAAATAGTTTTTAGCTGAGTGATGAAAATAACAGATTGATTTTTGACCTAGATAATGAGCATAGCTTAAAATAAGTGCTGCCTGTGATTAAAATTTCAGAGATAACCATAAGCAATGTGCTCTCAGATATCATTTTTTTACCGTTATAACATCAAATGGAATACTAATAGAAGATAGTTACAAATGTAAGGTCATATGTTATAACTGTTGGTATAACTTTCAATTTTGTCAATTATTTTCATCCTGGTAATCACAATGATACAAAAAAGCAATAGTAAATCAAATACACTGTTTCAGAAAGCTCATTTCAACGGAAGCTGTATAGATTAAAATTTATGTTTTTTGTCCAGGTATGAACTAAAAATTTCCTTATAATAAAGCACAAAGTGCATTGAACCTTTGTCGTCAATAGACCATCCATTTATAGAAGTGTGTAATACAATTTGGAGGATTTAAATTCCCTTCACAATTCAACGTCATTCTCTCAAAAGTAAATTGATAAGTAAGAGAAGTATTTTAAGTTGAGATGTCACTAAATATCTTTATAAAAATGGGAAGAGTATTTAAGCTCTCAAGATGTATGAGGGCAATTCGGAAAGTAACCTCCGAAATGCTGTAAAAAACAAACTAGGACAGAGGGGGAGGGGATTTATTTACATATCAAAGGTACAACTCTCCTCTATTTTTCAACATAGTCTCCCTCATTATTCAAGCACTTGTACCGTTTTACCAATTTGTCAATTCCCTTTGTATAAAAAGAAGCAGCCAGCAATTTAAACCAGCGTTTTTAAGTTAATCATCGACAGGGAAATGCTGTCCCCCAAGGCACTTCTTCACTGCAGTGATTAGATGGTAATCGGATGAGATCAGCACTCACTATAGACAGCGTTTCACTCCGTGATTCCTCATGATGTTTGTTTTTCCGCCCTTGAAAAAGCGTATTCATTGACGCCCTACACCTTCACTCATAATATTTAGCCCGTATATGGCATACAATTCACGAGGGATATCCGCTGCTGACAGATTTTTGGATCAATGAAATCTTACCACTCCTCGTACCTCACATTTCGTGGGATTATGTATGACATCACACATTTTGTCACAATATAACTAGCAAGCTCATGGCCCTACGACACTCTCAATCGCCGACTGGAAACGTACTAATTCAAAGATTGCTCCATGCATTTGATTGAGTGCGCTCCGAACCGCACTTCCAGCGCCACGCCCAAACGGCGGCTTGTTTCCGAATTGCCCTCGTATATAAAAAGTAGAAAAAAGTTGGTTTTTTTTTTTTTTTAAAGTGTTGATTGCATAAAGTTGTGGATTTTCTGATTGTAAGAAGTAAAGGTATATGATTCTTATAGTTAAAATCTAACAACATTTAAAACATAAAAAGAAAAAATATATGTGTTGTTTTCAAAGACGATTATTGAAAATCTGTGTTTAGAGTTAATTTCATATGAGTATCAAAGTAATAAGCCCTGTTTTTACTTAGCCAATAAATTCTAAACTGCCCCCTTCGATTGAATACTCCCCAAACTAAACTCTCCGTTATTGGCTATTTTAAAAAAGCAGTACTGAAAAATTGCTATCCATAATATATAATTCCACTTTTTTTTCTCAGAGCAATTTATACAGTATACTGAAAACACAACACACTTTGAAAATATTTCGATGTTAACAAATTTTTTGATAAAATTAAATCGTAAAATAACTCAAATATAACTAGGCAATGAATATAAAAAATAAATCTGACTATTACCTTATTAAATTCGTGTTTGTTAATGAAATCTTGGACAAAGATCTCAGTTCTTATTCCATTAAAATAAAGAAATAATTTCTATGCCTAATTAGTATACGATTCGCTCGGAAATTGACGTCTGTCTTGTTTAATTTTGATTGCAATCATGTTTGACATCAATTACTGTCAAATCTAACATCCACTATTTCGAACATATATGATCTAACATTGCTACATAAAATCAATGAAAACAAAGCCAAACGTTGCAATGTCAACGCATTGTCATGTAAAGTTAACAACCACATGACTGAAAGAAACCATTTATATTTTCATGGAAATGCATCTGCTTAAAAACAAACAGAAATAGAAAAATTAATATGTAGTAAAAAAGACATTTTTGAAATATCTATTTCAAAATTTAAATAATCTGCTTGAAATGAAAGCTAACAAGATAGCTTTTCATCATAATCATATGGTTATATCAACTCAAGAAAGACAAGAACTACAGATCAAAATCTTATTTCAATTATGATTATATTTCAGATGTCTTTTTTCAACTGTTTAATATATATGATTCAGCTAATAGTTTCAACTCAATCTCCATATTGTTTTCAGTGGAACAATTTTTAAGGGAAAGAAGTTTCAAAACTAGAATGAATAGCATTACATTAGAGTAATTATATTTTTAATTTCTATTACTATTGTTTCTTTATAGTAATAATAAAAATTTTCAAAATAATTATAATAATAATAGTTCTCTGCAACTCTCAAATATAATCCTTTACGAAAAGCTCTATTAGAAACTTCGGAACTTCTGATTTATTTTTGTTAATTTTATTGATAAAATGCTACTGCAATTATTGATATTATGCATTTGTGTATAATTCTTTATATTTTCAATATTTATAAAGTTTTTTTTTGTCATTTGATTTGCATGTTCAATGTTTTGGGTGCAAAGGATGTACCTAGAAAATCATTCAATGAGCTATGTATATATGTTAAAGTTTAATTCATGTTTATAGAAAAAAAAATAAAACAATTTCAAATGCATCTCAATAAAATTTTCAAGGAAATATTTGATTCCTTTACATGATTTCTTTTTTTAATATCATAAATTTTTAAAAATAAAGCCTCTATTCAATCAAGGATTTCTATTTTCAATTGCGTGAGTTTTAACTCAAAATAAATATTAATTGCTAAAAGTTTATCGAGAAAGAGAATCAAATATTTCTTTTTTCTAATTTTCCATTAACTATCCAAACAAGGGAAGATTTTATAAAATGTTTAATTTGAAAAATAACATAACAATAACAATACATTTTAGACCAGTTAACATTTATGTGAGTCAATTTAATCACACAATTGACTTTCCCCATTATATAAACATTTTTATATTTTTTATGTTTTACTGGAATCGGGAAATTTTTTACATGTTCTAAACGGATACATTTCAAACTTGACTAAATAATGTTGGAATAACTTTGATTTTCGGAAATAATGATGTTTTACATATATTTTATTATATATGGAAATCGCAGAAAAAGGTACCTTGTAAAAGTTACCTACCTTTTTTTTGTAAAAATGGAAAAGAAATTATATAAACACACACGCTTACACATACACATCAAGAACGTGAGAGCTATAGGTTTCAAAGCACATAATAGCTTGGGATATTTGACCTTTAAACGTCTAGTATTACGTGCTTTGCACTGAATGACAATTTTCACATTGAAAAAGGAACATTTTTTTAATCAGTCGCAATAGCTTTGCAGTCAGAATTGGGTCATTGGTAGACACTTTCTGCTGAACGATTTAGCTAATGCCCTGACGTTTGACGGTTAACATTGGGAAAAAAGTGAAGAAAGGAAATGTTGTTGCAATACTTTTTTTAAGCGATTAAAACTTGAAATATTTTTGGTATAATATAGTACTATATGTTGTTGTTATTGTCATGTATGACTAAGTGCAAATGTGGTAATAACAAAACAAAGATATAGTCAGATATTGCCAAAGGCGTGAATCACTGCCGTGGCAACATCCATGGCACGATTCGAGTACAGAATGTCCATGCTGTAGTCATTGTCTATTTTAAAAAGGGCACCAACAATGGAAGGACAGCTAAAAAGGTATTTGGGATCCAGGTGCGAGTCTGAGTAGTGCTTGCATTCCACATATGTTCTGGAACCATCGGGCAGAATCTTCATGTCCTTAAAATGCTTTGTCCTTAGTCTAGTTATTGTTGCTGTAATTTCTCGGCTATAGCCTAATTCTGGTAGCGAGAATTTTTTTTCTTGGATTTGAGCAGAGCTTTTGTTTTACGACTGCATTGGCAAGGGTGAGTGAGTGAGTGAATATTAACGTCACACTGTTCAGCTACACGAGGGCTTTTGGCGACGGACCGCGTAATTTTGAACCATGGTCAAGTGACGTGGACGACACCTGAGTTGGCACCTCTCTCCTAACTACCACACCAACGGGAGGTCGTTTGAGCTCACGACAGATTTAACGTGCATTGCTCTCCTACACGGCTTCATTGGCAAGGGAATCAGCCATCTCGTTCCCTTCGATGTCAACATGGGCAGGGTTCCACTGGAGGGTACATGATTTACCCAATGCAGTAATGGAGAATCGAAGAGAATTAATTTCTTGTGTGAGTCCTATTTTTTCTTCCTTGATGGCCTGAAGAGCAGATCTACAATCGGAGAGGACAATGATGCCTTCGGAATTAGCGATATCTGTCCATGTAAGGTAAATATCTAGGACTGCTATCAGTTCACACGTGAAGTTGGAAGCAATTTTCCTTGCGGAGACCTTGTGCTTTGAAGATGTATTATCTGGGTGCTTAAGAAAGACACCAGATCCACCCCTATTGAACTAGTATAATATTTACTTTAAATAGTATTATCATAATGTATTATGACAAGTGCCATATATTGTGATAGTGCTATATAATAATGAATATTATACCAGTAAAATAAATCTGCTTATCCTTGAATTTATTCTTAAATATATGCATGGGGAATATTCCGGACTTAATTTAATAGATTTTGGTATTGAGATAATATTGTCTTAATGGTGTTTGCAATCATGGAAAGGATGAGAAGGTTTTCATACCTTAAGCATCCTCATTTTACTGACGTACAAACGGGTAAAGCAGCGACACGAAAAGTACAGCTCAAACACAAATGGACAAACACGTGTATATTTAAGACAGTTACAAAAGTATTCATTATTAACTCCCAAGATCTCATCTATTTATAGTCTTGGCCAAACGGAAGCTGTTAAAATCATATGATTTCTGATAGACTTTTCTGATTGGTCCGAATATGCGAGTGATTCTAGGTCACATCATCCTGTTTTATAAACGGTAATGTTCGAATTTTTTTCGGGAGATAAGGTTGTGATTATTTCCCTTTGGGGGGGGGGAGAGTAATCTAAAAATTAATTACTGAGCGAAGTCTTGGAGAGGGTTCAAGATCATTAAGAATCAAAATAATCCCCTGACAGAAGATTTAAGTGAATCATTTTATGTTTGTTTATATTTACGTAGTATATGTTATATTGTGTTTTCATTGCTTCTATAATTAACTATTGCTCACTATTTCTCGTGAATTTGGTAAAATGTTAACCATAATACTCATGATAAAAAACTGAATTTAAATTTTTAGGATTAGACAAGAGTTGCAAAAGTTTTTAAAAATGTATTTGCATACCTAAATATTTTATAATTAGATACATTTCAGTTAATATGAAAAATACGCCATTTTGCAAAAAAATCAAAGCACCATGAAAGAAGCGGTAGTTTTTCAGAAAATTAAATATGTGTAGAGCTGATATACAGATAATAATAAAAATTTCAAGGTCATAGGGCCCATCCATAGCTCACGATTATAGCTTGAATATTCAAATGAGTAGTAGGTAAAACGGCCCCTGGTGGCGAGACATCCCAGTATACGTCTCGGTAAAGAGCGATAAAGGTTTCTAATGTCATCCTGCGATATATTCTGCCAGGTATCCACCAGATGTTGCTCCAGATCTGCAATATTTTGGGGTGCTTGAATCTGGTGCCCTACCATGTCCGAGACATGTTCGATTGGTGAAAGATCTGGTGATCTTGATGGCCAAGAAAGAGTATTAATGGCACGAAGGCAGTCCAGATATATGCAAACGGTGTGAGGCCTGATATTATCTTGTTGGAAACTGGCTCCTGGATGACGTGCCATGAAGGATAATACAACCGGCCGCTGGATAGTATCAACATATCGTTCAGCGGTTAAAGATGTATGGAAGATGACAAAAGATGACTTGCTGTCAAATGAAATATCATCCCACACCATCACACCAGGAGTTATGGATGTATACCTTTGTTAAACAAGGGTTGATTGAGACTATTGGCTCCGGCCTCTTCAGACACTGAGACGATGGTCATCTGCTTCAAAAGTAAAGCGAGATTCATCGTTGAACACAACGCGATACTAGTCCGATGGCAACTATGATGATTGGCTGTGATACCACTCCAGACGATTCCGCCTATGTTGTGGGGTCAAAGGCAGACGTCTTAAAGGTCGCTGTGAGAGTAACTCCGCCTCAACCAAGCGCCATGAAATGGTGGAAGGTACCACGGGGGTAGGGAAGAGACTGTAGTACGTTGAATAGTAGACAATGATACCATTGGAGAAATTCGGGCCAGTCGAACAATCATTGGATCTTGGTACCTCGCATTTGTGCATCTTGGCCTTCCAGAGAGTTCATGTCGTCGATAAGTTCCTCACAGCAACCATTGCTGCCAGCACCTTTGCACAGCTGTGTCTGTACTTTGCCTATTGATGGCGGCAACCTATTTCTCGGTATGACCCCCACCTTCACGCATTCCAACAATAGGACCCCGTTAAAAGTCCTCCTCAAGTCCTGCAGGCCGCCTCAAAGTCGGCGAGGGGATATATCTGGGCGGAACGGGTGAAGTACGACGGGAGAGTAATCTCCTGGTAGGGTCACCCGAGGCGTGAAGGCCGTTCCACTATGCTCAGCTAAGGTCTGCTAGGTATTGGAGCTAAGTCAGTCTTCTACCTTTGGTGCTCCAGGTACTCTGTACTAACAGAAGCTGCTTTTTACCTTCTCCATGATGTCGCCTTTAAAGAGTCATACAGCATCGTCTGTCGCGCTGGATAAACAGAGACGCGTTCAAGGTTTAGGAAGAGGGCCTCGTCCGAGAAATATGCTACAATCTCCACACAAATATAGCCCTCTTAAAATTTTGCAATGTAACGTTAACGGCCTAAGCACTGCAGCCACAAAGATAAAACTTGACCAACTGCTGGATGCAGTTGAATCATACGACGTTCAGGTCATCGCTCTTCAGGAAACCAAGCTGAGAGATTCCTCTAAGCTGAAGGTCAAGGGATTTAACATCTGTCGTACAGATAGATGCACTGGGGGGCTAGCCTTCCTAACGAGGAACATACATTATCAAAATATTGAAATTCCACAGTTAAGTAACTCCAAACTAGAAATACAGGGCATTTCTTTCCCTTGGAGGGGTAAAATCATTAAAGTTTTCAACTCTTACTATTCACCTGACTCTTCAAATCTGCCTGATAGTTTGCTCCAATGGTCTGACAATAAAATAATTTTTCTGGGTGATCTGAACGCTAAGCATCCCAATTGGGGTTGCTCTAATAGTAATCCAAAAGGAAATGAACTACTTAACCTTGTGGACGACAGAGGTTTTATGTTCCTCAATGATGGTTCCACCACGCATTCGTCCTATAGATACAACACCAAGGAAGCTTTAGACATTTCTATCGTCAGTCCAGATATTTATCCCCACTGCAGATGGACTGTTTTAAACAATATAGGAAGCGATCACAATTCCATCCTTATTGAAGTGGGCATATAACAAAAAATACTTACAGATAAAAGGAAACACTGGAATTTCAGAAAAGCTGACTGGAAGAAGTACGAAGATCTCATAAATTCTTGAGTGAAAACTTCACCCTTATCTGGTAACATTATTGGAAATTGAACCAATTTTGTAAATATAATATTTAGTACTGCGAAACAGTCGATCCCTAGGGGAAAGGTCTTAAAGTACACCCCATTTTTCGCTCACAATTCTAATACCTTGAAACCCCTTTTGAAAAAGAGAGAAGAATTGTCGAATCTCTTATCTGTCAATCATACAGCATCTAACAAGGCTGAATTGAATAAAGTCAATGCACAGATTAAAAGAAAGTACGCACTTTTTAAGAGGCAGAAATGGAGAGAATTGTGTGCTTCCCTTGACTCTAGATCGCCCGACTCTAAACTGTGGAAGCTGGTCAAGGGTATTGACAAGAGTCAACCTCAAACTGAGAAATACAATACCATTCTGGCCCAGGATGGAAGCACTCCCCATAATAATAAAGAAGCCGCTGACATACTGGGGCTACACTACAAGAGTATAAGTAAACTGTTCTTTACTCCCCAAGATAGAGCCACTGAGCGCAGAGCAAGAAACTTAGCACATGGACACCGCACAATCAAGGCAGGGAATCCCTTATTCAATGATTCTTTCTCTCTGCAAGAATTAGAACATGCAATTAGAGATTTAAATCTTTCTAAATCTCCTGGCCCATATGGCATCTATGGACAGATGATTACACATCTTGGTGAGATGGCTCTACGGAGACTGCTTGACATTATTAAGCTCTCTTGGAACAAAGGTAGACTCCCCAGGAACTGGAAAAAGGCAACCATTATACCAATACAGAAA
Source organism: Trichonephila clavata (assembly GCA_019973975.1). NCBI lineage: Eukaryota > Metazoa > Arthropoda > Arachnida > Araneae > Nephilidae > Trichonephila > Trichonephila clavata. Next base: position 206,042 of record BMAO01014627.1, on the reverse strand, counting down.
CCTGACAAAAGAGTAACCTCTCCTGAAGGTTATAGACCTGTTGCCTTAACTAGTATTCCCTGCAAAGTTATGGAGAAGCTGATTCTAACTAGACTTACCTTTCATCTCGCATCCAAAAATCTTTTACCAAAAGAAAAATTTGCTTACCGGAGAGGACACAGCACTACTGATAAAGTTTTGTATTTATGCCAAAGAGTCAGAGACGCCCAAAACAACAAACCAACCAAACACACCACTGCTGTATTTCTGGATCTCTCCAAGGCTTTTGACAGAGTCTGGTGGAATATACTAATCATAAAACTTCATGATAAATTTGGAATCGAAGGCTGGATAGCTGATTTCTTAAGAGATAGACTTATTCGTGTTAAACACAAAGATGCCCTATCCAGTTGCTACAGAACACATCAAGGCGTTCCTCAGGGATCCGTACTGAGCCCAGTCTTGTTTTCATTGTATTTGGCCGGGTTCGAAAAGATAATATTTGATGGTGGGTGTGAGGTTGGAATGTTTACTGATGACATCGTCCTGTGGTGCTCCGATTCTGATGTGAACCTTATAGAATCTACTCTAAATTCAACGTTAATTGATGTGAGAAACTTTGCAATTGAAAACAAGTTGATTTTTAACGTCTCTAAATCATACACAGGGTTCTTGACCACAAATAGACATCTGTACTCTTGTCGCCCCCAAGTTCTCTTCAATAACCAGCCTCTTTCTTATGTCAAACACCCAAAGTACTTGGGTTTCGTTTTGGATCAGGAGATCACGTGCAATGGGCACATACTAAATTTGGTCAACAAGAGTCGCAAGAGACTGAATATTCTTAAGTACATCTCTGGAAGAAACTGGGGTGCTGATGCAAAAACACTTAGAGCAACGTATATTGCTCTCATCAGGCCAATCCTTGAGTATGGGTTCCCTGTATATTTCAGTGCCTCCTCAACTAATCTCATCAAATTAGAGAGGGTTCAATTAAGTGCAGCTCGCATCATACCAGGCTTGAAAAGTAGCTGCCCAAACGAAATAGTACTTTATGAGGCAAATATTACACCACTCGTTCTTGTTAGAAACTCAAACTTGGTTAAATATTTCAACAAATTAAGAAGCTATGAAAATCAAAATCGAACATCTGAATATTTGTGCAAGTGGATAAATTGTCAAAGATTAAAGAAGAATAGCCCATTCAGTTTGGCTGACAATATGAAGATAATTTCCCATTCTGTAGAGCGATATTCTCTAGGACCTTGCGTGAACCCGATTGATGGCGTACCCGGAGTTTACTTTCATACTAAACTTATGTCCGTCATGAACAAGAACTCAGATGCTCCCGATTACCTAAGACAGTTGGCTCTGGAAGTCATAGATGGCATTTCGAGTGATTCCATTTTGATTTATACAGATGGCAGTAAAGACGATTTGAACAACGCTAGAAGTGGCGTCTTCATAAAAAAGTCTTTCAGTCCAGATTTCTAGACATCAACCCGGAAAACTGCTCGGTATTCAGAAGCTAACTTATTGCTATAAATGAAGGACTAAAGGCCATCCTTGACGGCACTAATTCTAATAACATTTGGGTCCTTACTGACAGTCGGAGCTCAATTCATTATCTACAGGACTGGAGCAATATATGCGACTTCGTGGGCATACAAATTATAACCCATCTTAGAAATCTAGCCAAGGGAAGGGAAGTCCACTTTCAGTGGATTCCCTCCCATATTAACATCCAAGGGAACGATGGTGCAGACATCTTGGCTAAAAGAGGTTGTTCTGAGCCTCTCAACCGGGACTACAAATTAACACATAAAGAAATTTTCTCTATAAAGAAAAAAGCAGTCAGACAAGACTGGCTCACCCCTCCCGCCCATCCTTGGTTCAGCAGGAAGACCCCATGTGAAGCGTTAGAATTTGGAGGTGACAGAAATGATCAAACGGCCATCTCAAGACTCATAAGTGGACATTTAAAAAACATGACATTTGACTCGGGACGCAAAGTCTTTTCATTGTGTAAAAAATGCAATCTGAAGCCGGCATCCCCCGATCACATCCTGGATTGCTTGGGGTTCGCTCTGGCGGATGTTTATGAAAGTCCTCCACTGGTGCTTGACTCCGCTAGAGTTCACGGTATCATGGATCTGATCTAGCTGCCGCTAGATCTCTGAGGGATTAGAAACAACAACAACGTTAAAAGTCATTCAGTTGCCTACAAGGCCTTCAAAAACGTAGTGATGGCATCATTCCTTTTTTCTCCAGAGAATCACAACGCCGAAAACGAAAAAAGATAAATTTTCCGCCTCTATTACCGGTTTTATATTTTACCAGCTCCTCAGCAGAAATGCACACTACGACCGCAATTCATGTTCAATGGCTCTGAAAGTTTGATTCTTTGCATGTTCTATCAAGATGTCTTTGCCTCCTTCTGGGTGCTTCGACTTTTTTGCAAAAGAGTGCATAAGGAATATGGAGCAAAAAAGCCATCATACGTCTGCATTATTGATTCAAAAGACTTTTTCATTAATCAAAAAAATCAATAAATTGTAAGAGGGAACACATAAATATATTAAAGTTATAAGCTCTTATAAGTGTTTACATTGAAGCAATTGTATAGTCTCTTGTATTTTCTTTTTTAACTATCAAAGTATGAGCAAAACTTATTAAAAACTGATGAAATCAGTTAAAAAATAATCTTAAAAATAAAGAGGAAACTGAAATTTATTTTTAAATCTGGCTTGAAATTAAAAACCCTTGCTTTCAACTAACTGTCTCTTTTAGCTTATTATATTCCCACACACAGCCTTCATTACTTTTTTTTATTTGTGAACAAACAAACACGGCATGAGAGCTTTTTTGAAAATGAAATGTGTTAGTTTAAAAGGCTATTGAACTTCGACCACTAATGTAACTGACTTGTACTTTTTATTCATTCAAGAGATGGCACGCAACACATATTTTCCACATGAATCTTATTAGATCACATCGTCTTTGAGACTGGCAGTGTTTTTATTTTTTATTTTGTTTATTTATTTATTTTGCTGAGAAACGCGTATCAATATTCTAATCACCGTGAACTTTTTTTTAAACATCTGTATTCCCATTTAACAGAAAGAATATTTAATGGTGTTTTGCTTACTGCGAAATTCAAAAAGGAAAAAAAAAATCGAATAACTATACATTTACTATATTCTGTATACTTAAAATCGTTTCCATTGTTACGTTATCAAAGCTTCATGTTCTCTCTGCCCTCACTTTTACTTCTTTTCGTAAATGATATAATACTCATCAGATACTTTTAGCTATGTTATTTATTACTTTCTTATAAATTATTGTAATGGCTGGGCTATCCCATCCATTAGCGTACGAGAGTTAGAAGGAAAACCAGCCATAGGTCAAAACAAAATAATTTATTTACTATTTTCAATAACGACACAAATTCAATAACTCAAGTTTAGAAATGTACCAATTCATAAATATGTGAGCAATCACGAAGCAGACAAAATGATTAATAATAAATCGGATCACTTATACTTAGCACGTCCAGGGCAAATACACCCTCTTATATTTGAAGATAATTTCTAAAATAATCCAATCCAAACCAACCGAATCCAATTTAGCAGCTAACTGACCACATCGTCAATCGTAATATTAATCAGATAATCTACGAAGTGCTCTCGTCTAGCTTTACTTTATCTTACATTAATCATCCTGCTATCCTTCAGCTTCTAACCTCTGTCACCTTCCTACTCGAACCCGAAAGCTATTACTTAAATACCTGGCATAATTTGCAAAGCCTGCGTCTTCTTTCGGGAGGAAATTTTCAATTAAATAATATTTAAAGAAATTTATTCCCTAAAAGGATTGTTAGGAAAAACGCAGATAGGCCCGTTACATTATGAATTTAACGAATTTTTGTGTTATTTTAGAGACTTAGTCGAAATCAGAAATGAGGATTTTTCGAAAATTATACCGACAGATGTTCTGCATAAAAATCAAATCCTTAGAAATCACGGAGATAAAAAATTTTTTTTGTCGATACAAAGGGGAAAGCTTTTTCTCCCTCTTCTTCCTTTTTCCAATATTGTTAATCTGTCATAGACTTATTTATTCTTTTGAGATGTATGTATTACAAAAAAGAAACCCGGTTATAATATACCCAAAATTAACCATGCAGAAAAGCAGAAGAAATAAATAAGCACAGAAAATTCAATAAAATTCAAACCAATGGGGTTATCTGTATAATACAATAAAATATTGGAAGGACGATAAAAATAATATAAAAACAAACATCCACATGCTAAAATAAATTAAGGTAATATACAAACATTTATCACAGATAAATTTTAAGCAATGTCCAATAATAGATTAAAGATACATAAACATGGAATTTTATTTATTACAAATAATATAGAGTACATAAATTATCTTAATCAAAATAAGTATACAAAAAGGAGAAAATATGCATAAATATTTAAAGTAAACAAATTCGAAATATAACGGCAGGAGTTCTCTAGGTATGTACTGTAGCTCCCCGAGGATTCACTACATCTTCTCAGGAACACCACGGAGTTTTGAAGAGGTTTATTTTACTTATAATTAGTCATACTTTTTAACTAAGTAGGTTGCCGTGGGAAATACCTTAGTTCAAAAAGGGTGCCACAAGTGAAAAAGTTTGAGAACCAGCGCAAAAAAATAAAGTATTCAAAGAACAATAAAACCTTAATCCATCTGGATAATTTTTTTTACCACAGTAAATGTAAACTCACTACAATTAAGCCATCATATCTTAAGGAACTAAAAAGTGCTCTCAAGTGATTTTTTCTTAAGCAAACTTGTTGGTTTTCCTTATGACGTTGCTAGATTTGAGAATTTCATTTTGTGAAGGAGTTGTGATCTATGCACACACACACACACACACACACACACACACACACACACACACACACACACAAGCGTTACTATTTAAATAAACCTGAAGCGAGGAAAGAGAGAGGGAGAATCACACACACACAAAGTATACGATGAAGTCCTGATATATGTTAGTAGATAGAGTATTAATGTATGGAAAAGAGTGCTGGTATAGATGTTGGTAGAGGGATAAACTGTCTAATAACATTACAGAGAGATTGACCAAGGAGAAAGGTCTGGATAAATCCATTAGACAAGGACTATAGGATAGCTGCGCAGCTTCCTGGAGAATTACCGCATTTACTCAAATCTAAGTAGCACTATTTTTTCCGGTATTGCTACTAAAAATCGGGTGTGGCTTAGAATCGAAAGTAAAATATTTGTTGGATTGATGAAATTGAGTTTCCGCCCCTTTTAAAAGAAAAAAATATAGCCGCCCATTATGGTCACTAGCATCGATGACTTATTCAATTGCGCAGTTTATCTCCAGTAGTCAGTTTATCCTAAACATCGTTGTCAGCTCGAATTCAGGAAATTTTTTTATATACGCTTTCTTTTAATCACCTAAACATCAAAGATATCTGTAATAACACCAAGACGAGTTCACTATGACGCAAGTATGAAAAGCGAGGCAATTTTATATGCAGAAAAAAGCGGAAACAGAGCAGAGGGCACTGAAAATTTGGCACGAATGTAACAAATAAACATTAATGACGTAAGCGTAAATTATATAATTTTTGTTTGTAAATATTTAACAGTCTTTAATAATTCTTTTACATTCTTCTATAATGCATTCTTTTTTTAAAAGAAAAAATTGCGTAACAAATGCATTGAAAGACACGAAAGACGACACTGTGTGAGAAAATTTCTCCAGGTTTCCACTCATATTTCTCCAGGTTGAATTTTTGTACATATACTGTTATTCAAAACCCTAAGGCTTTTTTGATAATTGAAGTTTGGGTTTCAAATTTTTTATGCATGTTCTGAAATGTATGTTTTGTAAAACTGTGTAAGGAATTAGCTCTAATATGTTTAGTACTTTTTATAAAAAATTTCAAAATCAAAATTATTGTTTTTTTGAGAATTTTAGGAAGTTTAACTTTAAAAAAACTAATAAAAAATTAAAGATCAGCGGCAGAAAAAAACCCATGCACAGTTTTATGTAGTATATTATAAGGTACTTGGGAAAAAAAATTTGAAAGAAAAGAGACGTATTTAAAAAAGCCTTAAAAATTTAAAAAATGCTTAAAAAAGTTCAAAAAAATTAAATTTTACAAACATTGTGCAGCAAATTAAAATTTTTTTGTATAGAATTAATTTTAAATATTAACCTTTATAAAATGCAATTAAAACCAAATATCAAGTATCAAAAATAAAAAAAATTGTGAAGATAGTACCATACTGCCTTAAATCTCAATTTTTATTTTCAAAAACAACTTCATGAAAAAATGAAAACACTGCTAGAAATATAGCTACAGTAAATATTGACCTAGATAGTAAAAACAGTTTAAAAAAACAGACAAAAATCATTTGAAACAAATAGAAGGAATCAATCAACTGAGCAGCTGAAATCTATTATTTCATTTTTCAAATTCGTCTAAAAAAGATTAATAATTGAAGTGCTAAAAATCTTTGGTTTAATGTTTAAAATTAAAAGTTCTTAAAAGTACATGCGTGTAAAAGTAATATGTTATTTATGCAAAATGAGAGTTTTTATTTCTGGATGTTTTAAGTAAGTACATATGAGAATATTTCTTTTTATTTGATGATTATTTCTTTTTATAGTATTTATTCCAATATATAATCACAAAATATATAATAATGAATTTTTCTCCCAGTTATGAAGGAAAAAGACATGATTTTTATGGTTTAATATAAGACTTACTTAAATGGATGGATCTCTCTAATATTAAATTTCATACATTTATTGACCTCCGCAAACTTCAAATATTTAAGAGCTACTTATTTTGCAAAGAAATTTTTCATCTTATCTTTCACAAAAAATAATTGATTTTCTGTTTTAATTTCCTCTGTAACTACAGAACATTCACGAACACGAGTGATTGTATTGACGAATTTTGATTTATTTGTTAGTAAACAGCTAAGCAAACAGTCTCGTAATGAATTCAAACATACCCACTGTGTGGACTGTATTGCTCCATCATCTGTTAAGAATCTTATTTCGTGTGGGTAACATTACGTTCAAACGTCATTTTATAGCAATTTGTTTATAACATAAGGTATTTGAGTTAGAGATTATATTTTACAAAGGAATCAATGACTCAGACTCAAAGAAGTACTATATTATATTCAAAGAGAACAACAATAATAATAAATGGGGATCTGTAAAACCAGTAAATGCTTATTATATGCTGATTTTACCGGTATTACTTACCTTTTTTTCGAGATTTATCTCGTATTTCTCTTAAAAGTATTTGATTTAAATCAAAATTTTATATCAAAATAGATTAAACAATTCAATTATATAAACCAGTGGAAGCCAATCTTTAGAACTTTATGAACCATTAAATTTGTACTTTTATATTATAAAAGGGCCACTAGAGGAGCGAGTATGAATTTTAGAAAAAAGATGGCTATTTTTAAGCTCTTCGCGCAGTATACTATAACTTGTAGCGAACCTCTGTTCACGTTGATGAAATGAAAAGTCATCTTCAAAAATCTACAAGATTTTTACAGCTTTGTTTTTTCATATGATGACATCATCATCCAATTATAGCTACTACTCTAAATATTTAAGAGAAAGATACTTATCTTTTATTACAAGATTCTCATCTTCATTCCTCTATCTAGAACCACAAGATTCCTAATCCTTTCTTTGGCTACACAAACAATTCGAATATGAAATATAATTTAATCTAACATAAACACATCCAATTACTATCTTCTTTCCTGAACCAGTTGACTTAACTTTAAATAATAGTTCTTCTTTGCATAAGTCACGGTTCATTTGCAGAAAGAGGTTCTCAAATCAAATAATTTATTAAATCTATTTACCGTTGGGATTAGTAGAGGGCTGCCCGTTACAAACTATTTCATGTCTAAAATTAAGGTCACAAGCATGTTTTTCACCATAATTTTAAAATGCCCCGAGTGAAACTGATAGAAATTGTATTTATATATTTTGAAGAACGCGTAGTACAAAATCAACCTTTAGTTTAGGAAAAGTTGTTGTTTACCCTTAGTTTTTACAGAACTACTGAATTGAGACTTTTAAAGGATATGGAGATATTACCGCCAGTTTTGGGAATATTGTATTAAAACAAACAAGTTAGTCTGTTTGCAGCGAGAATGACTTTTTATAATCATTTTGAAGATTCCTTGAGATGGAGAGTCTTTGACAGGTTTGAAGCTGGCAGTATCAAGAGGAGGTAGTTCGATGGTTACAATTGGCCCAAAAAACTGGTCTCTCAGTTATGGAATCAATTCTAAACAAATACTGTCATCAGGAATATCAGCCAAGGTCGCCACAGAGCATCGACATCTGCACAGGATTGTCCAACAAAGGTGGACAACGGCTCCTCAAGTTTTTCGTGACCTTGTTGCTGTGTCTAGAAGAAGAATTTCCTGGCAAACAGTCTATAGCCATCTTTCAGAGACTAGTCTTCAGGCCTGACGTCCAGTCTGGTGCGTCCCTTTGACTGCATTCAGCAGAAAAGACCGGATATCGTGGAGCAGAAAACGTTATTTATGGACACCACAAGAATGGGAGCATGTCCTTTTCAGTAATGAATTAAAATGTACCAGGCAAAATGGTTCTCATCGGGTCTTCACCTGGAGAGAAAATGGACCTCGCTTTCATCCTTCCTATGTAACAAAAATCGATAGATTTGTTGGCAAAGGAATCTTTGTGTCTGGTGGCATAATGTTGGGCAGTATCGCACCACTGTACGTTTTCAATTCGGATACTTTCAACTTACAGTGCGGATTTACAGTGAGGTTTTTTTGGGTGCTATGGGTCAGTACTATATTTTTGTGAAAGATAATGCGTGGCCACACAGAACTCACATTGTTGATGAATTTCATGAAGGAAAGGATGCTCGCCGTATGTCTTGACCCTCGAGGTCTCTGGTTCACAATTTTACAGAATGTTTGGGATGATCTAGAAAAGCCATTTCTCAACATAGCTCCCTTCTCATCACCCCCCCCCCACAGAAACTAAAAGTCCCTCTTTTGGGAAAATGGGTTTTGTTGCCACACATACTTATTGACATCCGCATGAACAGAATGGCAGCTAGTCTACAGTGGTCACACTCCATATTAGACAGACTTTTCCCCAGAAAAATGCTTTATATCTGATTCATAATTTCACACACTTTGATATAACTTGTATCTTAATTCACAATTAGAATATTTTCCATATTGTTATGTTTCTATATTCTTTCTGACACTGAAATATATGTCTCTTTGCCAAATTTCGTGCCAATGCAGCGAATAGTTCATCGGTTTTCACAGATTTTATGTTTGTGGCCTTAATTTTGTACATGAGTGTATATTGTGACTTATAAGTTTCTATTTACATTCCCATATGACTTAAAAGCAACTTCCTGAAAAGCAAGACAAAACGGCAACGCAAAGCACTATCAACAAAGTAAAGTGTTAGGCCCCCAATTTACTAAGGTTGCAAACTTTCACTTTCAAATGCTGCTAGATACACCTAAAAAAGTTGGTAAAAATTCGCTAAAATTAGAAGGAATTACGCTAAAAGTAGTTACAATTTTAAAAAGTGTAATCTATATTCCATAATACGTTATGTTACTCGTCATTTTTGTGAAATTGAATTTTCAAAAAAGTATAAGTAATGTCCCATTTTTTCTTCGATCCATCAAAACTTTTTCACCGTTTGGTGAACGCTCATATAATTTCAAGAAGTAGAACTGTTACTAAAATTTAATCCCCTCGTACCCTCAAGTAGAATCCTACTCATTTTAGGTGATCTAAATCAACTTAACCACTTTGATCTCCACCGGGCACTTCAATTGACGACTATATTGGCATCTAATCTAATTCAATTTTAATCGAAATCGAAATGATTCATTATGTTATCGGTATGGTATATAAGTAGTGTTGTAAATAAAATTTGTTATATGCTCTTACTACAGGTGTCAACTTTTACTACTGTTGCTCTCTGCCTTTTATCAACAGGAACCTATGTAATACTTGATAGGTCCACTAGAAGAGGGAAAAACTGTAGAAATATGATGGAACATAAACTTCTGAAAATTGTTGGAAATGCGCAGGTAGAGCATTTCCCAATTCAATAAAATATTCTTAAGTTTTGGATATCTCTGCTCTAAATCTCGTTGCTTTGTATCACAAATGTGTTATATCACTTACAGACCTGGCGATTTGGGTGAGAAATAGAAAAAGTCCAAACTCAGAGGATGGCCCCTTCAAACATAAGATGACGCTAAATACTTCTCAAGAATTGTGTGAAGTCACTGATATTTAAGCATACTAGTCATGCAAGAGATATTTCCTAAGCAAATAGTGTACCTCAGAACCTTCACTAACAAATAAATTTCTCTGTTGACAAGCAAAATCAATGATTTCATGATTTTTACATTGTTCCAACAGCCTGATGTAGTTATCCCTGAAACTACTAAGTCTTGAAATTTTGTCCTTCCCATAGAGATATCACCACCTCCTCAATCCAAAAAAAAAAAAAAAAAAAAAAAAAAAACAGAAGTCAAATATATAGGCAGGAAAGCTGGATATTCTTCTATAAGTGTTGCCCTACATATAAAAACATTAGACTACAAACTAAAAGAAAAAAAAAAAACGAAGGAACAAGAGGTTCCACAACAACAAAGGAACATTCAAAAAAATGTTTGTTTTATTTATTCAAAAGTCCTTTTTTTTTGTCAAACTTACACCGGCCATTTAGACCAGGGGTACGCAACCAATTTTCCCTCATGTGATAGCTATTTCACACGGGCCGCAACACGAGGATTAATGGGGGAAAACACTATAAAATCAAGGAAACATTCAACTCGGGTTATGAGTTCTTATACATCCAATATAATTGTTTTTCATCTGATACTGGCATAATTAAAGAGAATTATATTGGTAAATTCTTTCATTTTCACACTACATTGGATATAAATCCACATCATGTTAATATCTTCATTAATCTAATTGTGTTTAGTGGTAAAACGTCAAGCAACATTATGTTTTTATAAGTATACTATTTTTGTGTGACAAATCAAACCCGTACACTCAAGCTGTTGATCCATTTTGTTTCTCACTACAAAATAATCAACATCCCAATCACTTTGAAACAACCCTATTTTTTGACCAATATTCTTGAAACAACCTAATTTGCTTGGAAGACATGCAAATAAAATGTATAGTTAAAACTAAGTTTCCCCCATAAAATAGTCGCTACTCTAGATCAGTTCAGTACAACGAACGCATTCTCGTTACTCCATTGTTATTTGTTATTATTATAGCCATGATTTTTTTTATTTGTTAGTAAAGGTTCTGCAGAGGTACATTATTTGCTTAGGAAATCACTTGCGTGACTAGTATGCTTAAATATCAGTGATTTCACACAATTCTTCAGAAGTATTTAGCGTCATCTTATGTTTGAAGGGGCCATCCTCTGAGTTTGGACTTTTTCTATTTCTCACCCAAATCGCCAGGTCTGTAAGTGATATAACACATTTGTGATACAAAGCAACGAGATTTAGAGCAGAGATATCCAAAACTTAAGAATATTTTATCGAATTGGGAAATGCTCAACCTGTGCATTTCCAACAATTTTCAGAAGTTTATGTTCCATCATATTTCTACAGTTTTTCCCTCTTCTAGTGGACCTATCAAGTATTACATAGGTTCCTGTTGATAAAAGGCAGAGAGCAACAGTATAGTAAAAGTTGACACCTGTAGTAAGAGCATATAACAAATTTTATTTACAACACTACTTATATACCATACAGATAACATAATGAATCATTCGATTTCGGTTAAAATTAAATTAGATTAGATGCCAATATAGTCGTCAAATGAAGTGCCGGGTGGAGATCAAAGTGGTTAAGTTGATTTAGATCACCTAAAATGAGTAGGATTCTACTTGAGGGGTACGAGAGAATTAAATTTTCCTTACAGTTCTACTTCTTGAATTTATAGAAAAAAATATCTGACAGATCGTATCCGTACTACATCAAAAGCAAAATTTATAGATTAAATTCCTTGCTTCATATAATCTGCTAAATTTTTAATAAAAATTGTTCTTAAATAATTTAATTTCTTAGTGCAATGTGAACTGACCGGGACTCTCAGAAAAGTCTGCCTGGCCGCAGTTTGAGTATCACTGATCTAGACCCAAACTTACCAGTGTTAGCAGCAATGAATCGTTCCATTATATTGTATCATTTGTAATCGCCTTATGCCATCAACTATAGAACCAGAAATGTGTAAAATACAGAAGATAAGCATGCTAAATGTATCTTCCGTAACGGAAAATTTTTCGAAGAAATTTAGATTCAATGCTTCAGCTGTTTTCCGTGGGCACACCTCAATTGTACTGAAGAAGGGAAAGAGTATATTTGAGATTTTTGTAAATAGACTCGAATCAGAAAAATGATTTTTACGTATTCCTAAAAATATGGCTTGTATAGTTAAAAATAACTACGTTTTGTTTTATAAAGTCTTGGTTTTCCAATGTTTTAAACCACCTATTACATATTAGAGTGAGTTCTATGGTCACACTGAAATAACCTTTGAATGGAAATGGTTATGTTCATATACTTAGAGACTACCAGGAACTTCATGTGTCCAAACAATGCTGAATTTTCAAGGTTGACAATATACCATGAGATTTGCGATTGGTTTGAGGAACACTCTAAACTGTAGGTTCTCAACGTGGGCGATAACGCCCCCTTGTGGGCATTTGAGGCTTCCAGGGGGTTAGTAAAATACCCAGAAAAAATTAGGTGGCATTGAAATGGTACGGAGGGGCTTGGGCAGATTAACGAAATATAGTCTAAGAAAGACTAAAAAAAAAAACACTGATTATGTACTAACAAAAGTAAACTTTAATACTGTTTATTATGTTGATTGTATGCATTTTAAATCATTTCTATATCACATGTACGAAAATTCACATTTTTTGGTAGTTCGGGAAGTGAATGAAAAATTTAAAGATTACATTACATTCAGACCTACATTAAATTGAATGATATAATACATTTTAATTTCTGTAGTGCAAGTGTTGTCTTTGTGAGTAGTAGAAAAAATGTTTCGACCACTGCATTTCCTTACGTATATTATCCAAGAAAAAAAATTAAATATGTTAACCAGGAATTAATGTGTAAGGCTGAAACTGTCAGTTTACATTTATTTCGAAAGCAATAGTTTATTAGGAGTTACCTCGTATCGTCAAAACCCCTGCCTGTCTTTATAACAATAAGCTAAAACTTTTATTTCAATCTTTTAAAGGAAGAAGAAATTCACAGTAGCACGTTGCAATTCTAAATATATATATATATATATATATCCTATCTATGACTAAAATATTTAATATTACACATTTAAAAATATATTTGTGGCAATAGATATTTCAGATTCGTAAGAAAAAAATTTTTAAAAAAATGGGGCCTTAGAAAAATATTAAATTAAAAAATATATTCTATTAGAGTAATAGAATACAATTTAAAATTTTCTTGTTTTCACCATGTACATGTACACTCATATTTCTTTAGAGTGGGAGGGGGCGGTATCGAAATATTCACTAGAAAAGGGGGCGATAGTTCAAAAATGGTTGGGAACCTATGCCCTAAACAATTCCAGAGAAAGATCTGGACACCTAATTCGACAAAAATGAATGTCATCTAACATATATGAGACATGTTTAGCAGATCAGTAAGCGCACACAATTTTGCTCCAGCAATACTTTCACAATTATAGATAGCTGTAGAAGTAGCATGGCTGAAAAATTCTACAAAAGTCTTTCTACGACTTGTTCAGTTTACGTCTCGTATAGTTGCTGCACTTCACCGGGCAAAAGGAGATCTTGCACAATGTTAAAAGGTATCCGGTGATTTCTCTGGCAGTTTAGTATACGCTGTGTTGTGCTGAGGTTGATAATCCTCCAGAGACTCACAAAGTCACACAAGATCCATCTGACCACAGACTTTTTAAAAGTCGAACACAAGAAGTGGAGATCAATATCGATATCTTTCCTAGAGAGATCCATATAACTCAAAATATGCTTGGAAACAGCCTGGTGAACTTTATACTTGGCACATTTGGAGAAATCTTGTTCTCTAAGAATGAAAGGGGCTTGATGTGAATACAAGAAAGATGTGAAAGTGTAGTCTAGAAGCCCCAGTCAAGCATCAGGTCTAAAAAAAATTTTTAAAAAATCCGGAACGGGTCAATTACCCACATATTAATGAAGAGTGAGAAGTACCCTCGAATACACTATATTTTGTGATTTTTTACCAAGTATAATTCCAAAAAAGAAAAGAGGAGGGAATTGGAAAATAACAACCTTCCTTTTCTAGTTTATCCGCCATTTCATTGCCGTAAATTGTAATCGTGGGATCCACTGAAAATGGAAATTGGACATTTGCAGTATATATATATAAAATATATACAGGGTGTCCAGCCTTAATGTGACCCAATAGCTAATTCCCGAACCGTTCGGTTTAGACATGTACTTCCAATTTGAAAAATGTTTTTAAAAAGGTAAGGAATGTTTTTACGTGCTTTTCGAACCAAAAAGCCTATTTAGAAAAAAATTACAAAAATTTAATTTTTATACGGTCCCCAGGTCCTATCACTTACATTTAGAAAAAGATGCAGTTCACAAAAACAAAGTAAACACAAAAAGTTTCGTTTTATTACGATAAAAACTGACCAAGTTATGCCTACATAAAATTGAAGCATCTGAATTGCTCAGAAAAGGGGGTCGTATATACATTGAGTTTAGAGAATAGTAATTAACTATCTACAGAAAGAGAAAAAGAAAAACATCATAGTAATATTGAAACATCGTTTTAAACATCATAGATTGACAATTTGTATTGCTGTATGGCAACCAATAAAAGTTAAATCAGAGAATTACAATTTGTACCAAAAAGATTAAAACAACTTATTTTAACAAATATCAGCAAAAGAATACAGGATTTGCCGTTCAAATTATAGCATTATGTAGAATGATGCGCCAATCATGAATCAGGGGCTTTATTATATCAGAATGACCAAATTAACTTAAATAATGTTCAAAATGACTGCCTTCCGCAGAAATGCAGTATCGAACTCGCGTCAGAACCTCCACCTGTAGGTTCTACAACATAGTTGGTGTCACAGACCTGCATGCCATGCTGATTTGATTGAGTAAATCGGATTTACTCGTGAGTTCACGTTCGTACACTTTGCTTTTTAGGAAGCCCCAGAGAAAGAAATCCAGAGGACTTAGGAAACATCATCTTCTAAAAAATCGGCTAACGGTCCAGTTAAAATTTCCGTGTATGATTCTGATGTTAAAGGTCCATCGAAATGCATTGGGCCAATTAAGGTGCTCTTCCATATTCCGCACCACACATTCACCGACCAATGCACTTGGCGGCGATTCGGTCGTATTAGATGTGGGTTTTTGAGGGACCAATAATGCGTATTCTGCGTATTAATAGTGCCTTGCCTCGAGAACTGGCATTCATCCGTCCACAAAACTTCATTAAAAAAATCTGGATTTTCATCCTGTGTATTTAACACGAAATTGCAAAAATCAAAACGACGCTCCTGGTCTCCGGGCATTAGTACCTGCGCCAGGACTGAACGATAAGGATATGTACCGTACGTATATAATATGTTCCACACCGTCTATTTTGAGTAGGAACAAGCCTTGCTAACATCTCGGACACTACTTTCAGGATGAGCAAGGGCATATCCTAGAACATCCTCAGAGGGTATCCGCAAGCTTGAAGGTGTGGCACGAGACAAAAGAATACGTCT
This sequence comes from Trichonephila clavata, assembly GCA_019973975.1. NCBI lineage: Eukaryota > Metazoa > Arthropoda > Arachnida > Araneae > Nephilidae > Trichonephila > Trichonephila clavata. The sequence continues at coordinate 190,163 of BMAO01014627.1, read as the reverse complement.
ATGACAACTCCCGGTTTTATACAAGTGTTGAACAGCACGGGCAATTGTACAATAAGATGGATGTCTTCGACTGGGAAATTTAATTGCATAACGTCTTGTCGCCTCTCTCTCTTTTTCGATTACACTGCACATTCAACAGTACCATTTCGTAGTATTTTTCATTTGTATACATCTCGTTCTCCCGTACTAGAATTCGTAATATTGCAATTGCTAGCGACTACACAACAGATTTTTAATAATCACCATGATCACTACCGCAGCAAATAAGCCTATTTTTTTTTGGAGCTGCTTTTGAAATTTTCTCTTCCTCCAAAATATTTTATTTTGTCTATATTTTACACGTACAGAATAAATTATATTTCTTAAGTACTCAATTATTGTATTATTAGCGTAATTTATGTACTCTTAAATTTAAAAATGATTTACGTAAGAGTGACGTGCAAGAGCGAAAGTTTCCTGGCAGAATTCCAATTAATTTCACTTTGGAGACGGCCCCTAACTAGCTTCTTGAAAACGGCCGGGAAAATTGAGGAAATATACGATTTACAAAGTTCCATAACTCGACCAGTTTTTATCGCAATAAAATGAAACTTTTTGTATTTACTTTGTTTTTGTGTACTGCATCTTTTCCTAAATATAAGTGATAGAACCTGGGGACTGTATAAAAATTTAACCTTTGTAATTTTTTTCTAAATAGGCATTTTGGTTCGAAAAGCACGTAAAACATTCCATACCTTTTTAAAAACATTTTTCAAATTGGAAGTACATGTCTAAATCGAACGGTTCGGGAATTAGCTATTGGGTCACATTAAGGTTGGAGACCCTGTATATATATATATATATATCACGATTTCATAGGAATTATATTATATTTCCTGGGATAATATTTAATCTGTTTCAGTTATAAGGAAACATTTTGGCATATTTGGTACAGCATTTTTTTAAAATAAAAAGCAAAAAACACATAAAGGGAGTAAAAACATTAGCAACAAAAACAAGGAATGGGTCAAAAGCGTTCATCTCACGTTCCGGAGATCTCAGCTTTTATAGCTTCCTCAACCAAAGAATTTGAGAATCATATGATTCCTATTAATGAATTCTCAAGAAATAACTTAATACAATATTGTATCAGGCAATATGGCATCCAATAAAGCAGTTTTTGAGGGTATAAAGTAGTGGTAAAGTAAAGGCTATTTCTCGTCACGCGGGTAGACTAAAGAAATTAACTATCTTGTGATGTCTTGAAGGCTCATGACCATCATAAATTGAATAAAATCTCTCAACATAAAATTTAAATGGTGTATTGTTACACACACATAAGACATAGTGTGCATGCATGCGTGTGTATATACACTACTAGACAAAAAAAAGCACTAATAATATTAAAAAAAAATTTAAGTTAATTCCTACTTAGATCAACAATGAAAAATTTATTTTAGTTAATTTTTATTAAATAATTACATTTAATATATATGTATGCATATACATATGACAGAATCATAATATTAAGGGGCAAAATTAAAAGCTATTTTCATTTTCGTTGTTGGACTATTATTTTTGTTTGTTACTATTTAATCATTCATAAATCATATTCTCAGAAATTAGGCCATCTCAGGTTAGATTAGAAACCGCGACCTTTGGATTAGAAGTTAACGCGCAATCCATTGCGCTACAGGGACACAACGAGCGATTTTCCTCTTTATATATGGTGTAAGGCTATTATTTTTTTACTATTTATTCATTAATTAAGTTTAACTAATAAAATTAATATTTGAAAAAATTTATTAATATATAGTGACTAAAGTTTAAAAAAAATGTATTTGAACATAAATGTGGATGAAAGAAAGTATTTTATCAACGAACCCGGACTCATCACTGGAAAGAGCCATCACCCATTGATCCTTGCTCCAATCTCTACGATCTCTGCGCCATTTTTAAAGAGACTCTGCGGTTTGCAGAACTTATCAGAACATACACAACAGGTGTTCTTGAAAACAGCTCTTTCACATGAAGTCTTCTGTAAAGTCACCCTTGAATATATATATATATGTTATATAATTCCGAGTTGGAAGGATGAATATCATTTTTTGGTTAGCAACGATTATGTGACTTTAACGATGATTATTGAAGGCGGTCGATGTTTCATATTTGTTGATATTGACGAGGAAGTACTTTGTGGCAGGTAATCTACTTATTAAACATCTTGAGACACACAAACATTTAAATGTAACATTCACATTGTTACTTCATAGTTATTTACAAAACAGGGACGATAAAAACACGAAATACAAAATACAAAACGCACAGCGCGGACAAAGAACTCTTTCTTGTTCTACTGGCTGTGAAAGTCGCGTGACTCCTTCTAACAGAAGCCACATCAGAAACTGGCGAGTGCCAGTTTTTGACGCAATCATACTATTCAATTACGATTTAAATCCCGACAATGAGGGAAGACAAATTAAAATAATTAAACAAGTATCTTGAAGGACTGGGCCAAAGAGTTAAAAGTTACTGAAAAGGTGACAAGAGGGAATTATTACATACATACACTGCTGTTTGTAAAAAATGCAACACCATGATGCAATCATCAGAATTAAAAGAGCTTTACAGCAAATATCAAGTATAGGATGTTACGTAAAATAGTAAAGATTCAGAGCCAACCCGAAGGCGTAGCGTGCGCAGCGCCCTCTGAACTGATGCGGAAAGTGTATAAATAGAGGGCTGTAGCGGGGCGTTGAAAATAGTTAATGATTGTTTGTTAGTGGTGAACATTTAGTGAGACCTAAGTATGCCTCCACGATGAAATAAGGAAAAATTCCAACAATTTACGGAGTTTGAATGGAAGAGGATTATCGACCTTCAAGAAGGAGGATTTTTCTATCGCGCAGTAGGAGCTCGTGTGCAGTGGAACAGTTCCACAATGATGCGAGTTTGGAAGCAGTAGACCGACGAGCACCGAACAAAAAATTTCTTCAACTCGAAAGACTGGCAGTGGACGACGGAAGGTGACGTCAGTGCGAGACGATCGACACCTGATCCGCATAGCGGTGAATAACCGTACAGCTTCCTCCAGGCAGTTGACAGCACGTTGGTCTACTGATGCAGGTGTACTAATGTCGACTTCGTCAATTCGTCAACGTCTGCTGCACCGTTAATTGCGTGCAAGGGTGTCTTTATACAGGATCCCCCTCACGGCAAACCATAGACGGCTGCGTCTGCAATGGACTCATGAGCACAGAGTCTGGCAAGCTGATTGGCACCATGTTGTCTTTTCTGATGAATCACGCTTCAATTTGTGGGACCATGATGGCCACTTTCGTTTTAGTGAACGCTGCCGTTCAGAGTGCGTTATCGAACGCCATAGTGGTCTGACACCCGGGGTTATGGTTTGGGTTGTGATTTCGTTTCATAGACGATCCAATTTGCTACGAATTGAGGGTAATATCAATAGCAACAGGTACATATGTGAAGTGCTACAGCTCGAAGTCGTTCTCTTCCTTCAAGGCATCCCTGGAGCTATCTTTCAACAGGATAATGCACGCCCACATGTTGCAAGGACAATTCGAGACTTCTGTTCGACCCAACACATGCAACTTCTTCCTTGGCCTGCTTATTCGCCGAATATGTCGCCTATTGAGCACGTGTGGGTTTGGTTGGTCAGCGTCTCGCTCGTGATCCACGTCCTGCAGCTTCAAAAGACGAACTTCTGCTGCGTATACACGCAATATGGAATTCTCTTCCATAAGCAAACCTTCAAAATATGTTTGACTTCATGCTGCGTCATATAGCAGCATCTTTTGCAGCGCGTGTTGGCTACACCAAATACTGATTTTGGACACTTAATATTGTTTTTTTGCTTTGAAAATTTCGTCATTTATTTGTACTAATACAAGTCGTTTGTGCATTAAATTTCCTTTAATTCTGATGATTCCTTCATGTTGTTGCATTTTTTACAAACAGCAGTTTATATATATAGATATATATGGAAGAATATTTTACATTAAATCCAGTTTTCTTATTACTATTTAGTGTTAAATGTTTCAAACGGAGTCGCTTTTCTGTTTTATTTCTGTGGAATATTTTTTTTTTAAATTTACTGAATCTGAATTTCATAGCACTTGAAAATTCGATTTTTCTTATAATAGTAAATTCTACAATTAATTGTTTAACGTTTCCCATTGACTGCCGTTTCAAAAACAATTTCTCTTAAGTATATGAAAAAACATATCTTCTCGATTAAAAGAGCATTACGAGATTATAAACATCTACAAGAACTGACAATGAATGACAATGTCACTTTAGCGTAACAATTCAACAATAAAAATAAAATTTTTGTTCTGTTTGTCACTCCTATGCTTTCACTTGTGTTACTTCATTAACTATTGCTATGTGAGAGGAACAGTGGAAGCATTTTTTTTTTGAGAATTTATTCATGAATTTCTTCTAAAAGTAAGCCTTCATGATTCACTGGTAATTATTTAGAAATTCCTAGATTCACAATTACTGGAAATGATTCCTGTTCAGGAAAGTTTTTATTACGGAAATGATTTCTGCAATTACTTTTGTTTTAGTTCTACTGATTCGATTATGAAATGAGTGTTTTCCTATCGGGATATTTCCGCTTTGATGCAAAATTCCACAAATAATTATTTTTCTGAATTAGCCATTTGTACGATTGCTCATTTCATCTGTTTTGTGATCTGGTTCTATTAATTCGGTGAATAGATATATTTAATTTATTTCTTGGTATTTGTATTCCAGTTTCCTTCTTATGTTCTGGATTTCTCATATTATTTTCATTATTTATTTTCTCTTCTCCACATTGTTAGATGAATTTCATACCATCTCGGTTGTTCTTTGTTATGTATGCACTAAAAATTGATTTTATTTAGTTTTGAAAAAAAAATTGCAGTGTAATTTTTGTAGTTTTTATTTTACCGCAGTAGCCTAGTGGTCAAGGTATCGGATAGTAGCTGGCATGTCATGAGTTCGAGCCTAATGCTGCTGAAGACCCGCCGTGTAGGGGAGCGATGCACGTTAAATCTGTCGAGAGCTCAAACGTCCTCCCGTTGGTGTGGTGTGGTAGCTAGGAGAGGGGGGTGCCAGCTCTGGTGTCGTCCACGTCACTTGACCATGGTTAGAGAGTATGGCATCCATCTGGATATGAAATCAGAGATGAAGGTAAGTTATGCGAGTAATTAGAGTTATTTAATATTTCTATGTAAATTTGCAATGTAGAGGCAATAATTAAATAATTAAAGGCAATTAATTTTATTTTTATGAGTTTGCGAGAGGGGAAAAACCCGTTTTACTAGGAAATACAAAATTTACTGTTTTTTAAAAATATCTGGAATTATAACTCAGTAGATTCGATATTTTTTCAACTTCGAAAACACATCGTAATTTATAAAAAACTTTAAACCAAGATATAAATATTGCTGTCTTAATTTCGCAAGTCCTCATTATAAATCATTTTTTTTTTTTGTAAAGCGTCATATAATATTATTTTTAAAGGACCAAAGGGCTTCTCGTATGAGGAATCAGAAAAACACTTCATTTCACTTCATAGAACTCATAAGTAATCAAGTACTTTTGCAAAAACTTTTTGATTTGACACTATTCTGTCAAACCGATATTCATAAATTCTATACCACTTAACGACATTAAAAAGCCGATTCTCTCTCTCTCAAGCGATTTTTTGAGGATGGATAAAAAGAAAATGCCACCAAGGAAGTGAGATTTTTGTAGACTCATTGAAGACATCAAAAAGAATAGTTACTTTCTGTCCAAAAGCCCGTAGTTTCTATTTGTACGTTTTTGTAAATATTAGCTGTAGTCGTGTGACTAAATTATCAACTAAATTAGTCCCCATGGAGTTTTACGTAACAATATCCAATTCGCATTCAATACGGAATCATATACTCTTAAGAAAACAAAGCATTGTTGTTGCTCTCTTGTTCTTTCCGATGGAAGAAAGGAAAATTTCCAGAGTCTAAGACAGTTTGGAATTCTAGATGTACGCCTGTCGTTGACCGTAGTATACAGATAACAGTACGATTTAGCTCGGTTCCACCCTAATTTAGAGAGAGAACACCCTGGGTGGGCAGGGGCCTCCCACCTCTCTTCCCCTTCCACCAACCTCACAAGAGGACTTGCAGCTTGACGTCTATTTAGAGTACCTCCATGCCGTAAAGGTGCAAGACATTTACAAACATTCATGTCTTCTCCAGGATTGGAAACCAGGCGCGACGGCACAGCAGTTAGGGTCGCTAACCACTATATCGGATGGACGACAACAAAACATTGTAAGGAAACTATACGTTTTAAATAAAATTAAAAATGCACAAAGTGCTTGGGCATTTAATGAAATGGAAATATTTTCAAGATTTTAAAATGTATCAATAAGTAGAAGACTCAAATCTAAGTCTCAATCTTCTCTACAAGCAGTACAATAATCATTTTGCAATGAAGTATTATTCCTTCTTCCCTCTAACTCGGCTAGATGTGTGGGAGAAACTAATTGATCAGACGACATGATTTACTAAAATCGTTTATTTGTCACAATATTCAACACAGACACAATACTAATCCAAATAAGATAAACTTGATCAACACTTAGAAGACTGAGGTGAGACAAGGTAGCGTGGGGATAATAAATACGACCATTAAACTATATTCCTACGATAACTTATACAAGCTCGTTTTTACCTCGGACGCTCGCTAACAATTTAACTCTCTAACTTCTACTTAAATTATTAGGCACAGTACCTGAACTCTTTCAATTCCTTATACCTTAGACGAGGCATTGAACACTAATAGTTGGCTTGAGCCCTTCTTAGAGATTTTAACTTCACATGTTTACGTACTACGGTCGGATTGCTCGCTTCTCATTAACTCACTTCACATCCGAGCTATCCTCACTTCAGTAAATTTCAATTCTCAATTTACTTATCTTCGATTTTCACTTCACTAACTCTCGATTCTCACTTCACTAACTCGCTAACACTCGCGAATACAGAATATATATATTAAACTTAATTTGCATAATCACGTTTCCCTGTCTCTGTAAAAGTTGGTTGAAAGAGTTCTTTCCCTAAAGGAATACCCAAGGAGTTAGTTAGAGGACGCGTATAGATCCGTCACAATTTGTTTCAAGTCTAAGATAAAACTCATCTGAAAACTACGTGGTAACCCGTCTGCTGACAATTACGATAATAAATTAGACACAATTCTTGATGTTTTTGTCGATTTAGGAGGTTTAAAGGCATGCGCGTCTTAAAAACGAAGGGTTACTTTTACAAAAGCCGTGAAATAGAATGATAGTTTTACACCACTAATGATATAAACGTTATAAATGTTCAGACCAATCATACGACGAATTTAAAGGCATGTTGCATAATAAGCCGATCTTGTCTCATATTTTGACATCTTGGTCTTCGAGAAATTTTACTACTGTACTTGCAGCAAGATTGCCACCAACACTCAGCACGTATAAGTATGGTCTAAATGGCTGCCAAATGTTGGATAGATCAGCCCTTTTAAAACCTTCAAACTATTTGACCCTATTCGAAGTTATTTTCGCAGATGAAATCTTTGTGTCTTGTAATAATGCCATTATAAGTGCCTCCAAAAAGACTTAACATCGACAACAAGTAAAAATCGATTATTGGATTTAAGTGTATTTATATATATATATATATCAGAAGTACGCACTGAGATCGATATTAACATTCTTACATCATGAAAAGATGATTGGATTAATTTATTGGAATGTTTTATATTTATATCTGAATAGCAGATACTAATAAAATAAATCCACGAATACAGAAAAAAAAGACAGATGCTAGATTTTTCCGTATTTGCAAATATTCCTTTGAATGTCTCTTCATAAGCGAAATAATTAAACTATTATATTATTTCCATAATTTAGCAAAGAGGGAAAGTATCAATTGTCTATATACTTTCTCCTTTAAAAATAGCTTGTAATTTTGTACCGATATTGTATATTGATGTTTGTTTATATTTAATAAGTGATAAAAGCTCTTTTCAGACCATACATATTAGTAACGAAAAATATACAAATGCATGCTGTTTAAGTTAATAAGCATTTTAATTTAATTAATATAAACGATGATCCCTTTCTTCGCATATAATTGCTTCTTATTGCTCTCTTTTCTACGTCAGACAAAAATATACATAGTATTGAGTTCTCTTTGGGTTCTTTTTGATATTAAAGTAAAGGGATTCTTTACAAATGATTTCACACACATATTTACTCTATTTTTTGTTTATGGAAATCAATGGAAAAACTGTATTTGTAAAAATTGATATTAAAAAAGATATTATTAACTAAAAGATTTGGACATTTCGAAAACAAAACAAATGTGAACTATATACATTACTTATTCTATGTGCTTTAGCCGAAATCTTATTTTGATCATTTACAGCATACTAAGTTTGGAATATATAATATACTTACTCGCGGTAGTAATGCCTTATTTTCGTATTTTTATGAAACTGCTTAAGTTTGCAATGTTTTGGAAACTTTCGTTTTGGTTAGAGTTGATCTAAAAAAATCGCGGACTAATTTTGTAATTGTGCTGGATATTTTCACACAAACCGTATTTACTCTAATTCTTCAATACTAGAGATATATGAAGTTGGGTAATTTTTATTTATGAAGAGAAGAATGTACTTTGAACTTGCTATAGATGCATTTTACTCTCTTATCGTTATAATATTTTAATACAGGGTTATCAGGAATGAATGATCCAATTAAAAAATTTAATAACTCCCAGATGAATAAACAGAAAATTATCATTAACATATCATTGTAAAGAAAAAAAACATGAAATTTTGAGTTTGTAACACTGTTTTTGTCCAATAAGGGGCAGCAATAGTGTAATCAAGATGTTTTTAAAATTGTAAACAGAAGTGGAAATGACGTCGCAGTAGGTGTTTTGTGTGCTCTCGTTTGCAAAAGGTCTGTCAGTAATTACGGTTAAGCGTGAATTTCGGAGAAAGTACCATATAAATGCACCGACATCTATGAGTATAAGAAGATGGTTTAAACTTTTTCAGGAAACTGGGTGCCTGCGTTAAGGCGAAAGTCCAAGGCGACCAGGTTGAAAGAGTGAGAGTGGGGGGGGGGGACTTACACGCAGTGCTAGTCGTGAACTTATGTTACCTCAGTCTACCATATGGACCGCCTTGGGGAAAAAAGGCTTTTTAATTAAACTGTACAAATTGAAAACCATACAAGATTTATACCATAGTGACAAGTTGGAACGTCTAAATTATTGCCTTTACATGGATGAAGCTATGCAAAACAATCATTTTTTTCAATCAACTCGTATTTATTTTATGTCAAGAAATGTTACGTGCGAAAAAAATTTAATATTTTATCTTTAGAACGACATGTTAACTACCATTTTCTGTTTATCTACCTGGGAATTATTAAATATTGTAATCGGGTCAATCATTCCTGATAACCGTGTATATATTTTAAAAGAATTATACTGATTGTAATCTTTTTAAGCCGAGTATTCTTCAATTTTTTTTCCTTATAATTAGTCAATATTTGACTAAACTAAAGAGAAAACAACAAAAACTCTTAAAGCAAATAGCCCAGTAACAATTTAAATATACTTGTTTTTAGTATGCAGAAAGATAATTATTAATGGTCACTATCAAAGTGATTCTATTGATATAACTGAAGATTTTTGTGCTCTTATAGTAAATGACTGCAACGATAGCACTTTAATTCAGCGTTTCTCAAACTGGGGGGTGCCCCCCCTAGGGGGTCATGGTAACCCTACGTGGGGAACGAGCATCTCGAAAAGTCGAAAATAAAAAATTATTTAAAAATATTATTAATTTACTGCAATGAAGTAATTCAAAATATATTCTGACATTATAAAAAATAAAGTGCACATTTACACACTCATACAATACACTTATATAAATGTATCACAGTACTGAACAATGTATTTGATAATCAATTTAACGATACTAAGTTAAGAACAAGTTTAACAATTACCAATGACCCCATGGGCTTGTTATATATACAATTATATAGAAAATTTAATACTTATATATCTTGATAATCTGTACAGTTTATAATTAAAATTGATTGTAGCTTTAGCATCAAAATACATTATTATTGAATTCAATGCATTGTTATTGTATGGAGAGGGGCATGATGAAAACTATGATTGAAAATGGGGTCGCAAATGTTGAAAGTTTAAGATGCACTTCTTTAGTTCAATCCTTTTAGTTTTGAAAAAATTTTGAAAAGATTTGGGTATGCTCTAATATTTACTTTTTTATTTGCTTAAAAGACAAATAAGTAAGGGAAAAGACGAAGCCATTCGATGATACTATATTATTCTAAACATTTCGATGAATGGTTAATGCATGTTAACATTGTCTGCCAACTCGGATTCCTGAAATATTATGCATTTTTACTTACGTAGGGTTTCCCCGGTGTGTATATTTTTTCCTCGTGCTGTAGAAGCACTTCAACTGCTTCAACATATTCCTCACTAATAGCGTGCAACAAGGCATCTCCTGGTTCAATACCATTTTTAAGAAGAAATTCGATGAGTTCCATATTTTCATTTTCAATTGCCACGACCAAAGCAGTTCTTCCAATAGCATCACGACAATTGATATTGAACCGAGCATTATTCTTGTGCTTGTCCACCAAACTAGAGTAAAATAAATAAAAAGTTGAAGAGGTTAAGTATGAATTGACAAAAGCGCAGGAAAGTTAAATATGCATAATTTAAGTCACAAAAAGTTACTATGAAATAACTCAAATAAATATCCTCAGTTTTAATTAGGTTCTTTATTTACTAAAACGCATAAATTGTAACTTAATGCACTTTTTATGTTGTTGTTACTAATGCCACCTGTCTGATGTAGTCAGATCGAGGCCCATGAAATTCATCAGCACTTTTTATGTTCATTCTAAAGCCTGTAACTTTTAATATAATTCCTCTCATTTCTTTATATATTCGAACTTTAGACTTAATTTGGTACCGGGCTTAATTCGTCAAGATAACAGAAAAGTTAATGGCTCTGGAATAGAAATATATATAATATGTATTTTATAAAATCATTTTAAATACGGGGAATAGGAAGTAAAATAAACTGAAATTTTATAGGAATAACCTCTTAATAAATCGTTAATTGCAAATTTCATTTCAGGTTTATTTCTATCAATAAATAACTTCGTTTTTCAAAGATCATCGACTCATGAAAAGTGTAAACAAACATAAATTATATAAATATAATTTTGGAGCTTCTATTCTGTAAAGGCATCATGGATGATTATCAATGGGATCAGTAATCAAAGGAAAGTAATCTTATTTCTTAATTTTTTTGCTGTGTGACATTAAGAAATTAAAACAAGACCTCAATGACGTGTTGTTCGTAGATTTAAAGTACATATGATTTATAAAATAAGCCACTTCAAAAATTGAGATAGGGTAACATTTAGAGAATTTGTGTTGTGATCCAAAGTATTCATCGCTGAATTGCGCCAAGTGCTTGAATTGAAAATATTGTTACAAATTTTATGTAATGAATGTTTAAAGTAGTGTAAATAATTTATACCTGGATGTTTTATGAGTTAATATTACTTTTTGTTGTATTTATTTTATGATAAAAATTGTAATATTGGCAAGCAACTCCGTCTCTTAGATTATAAAAGCCTTTCAATGGAAACTTGACGAAATATTGGTGATACAGCCCAGTTGGCATAATTTTTGGTGACCATTTTGGCTTGGCTATCATATAGATAATGCCCAGTGGCCGAGTGGTGGCTTATTGCTCTTCCCCACCATAGGTCTGGGGTTCAAACCCCGCGCTGGGCAAGGTCAACTCAGAGCCTTTCATCCCTTCAGTGGTTCGATAAATGTGTATCAAGCTTGCTTAGGAACAAAACTGGATATTTTTGCGCCAGACTGACCACCTGATCAGGACATCTGTTAATGCACCTCAGCGCCCACGGTCACAAAAACTGAGATGGCCACAGTAGACCTTGGCTCGCCATGGGCTTAGCGCCACTGAGTTTAGTTTTTATCATAGTATGGATGCTTCTGGAAATTTTTGGAGAAATATATTAGCATCACGATTTATGAAGTAAGCGGATTCTTCGAGAAAGTCCTTGAAGGTAGCCGCGCATGCTATGAATAGCAGTCGCTTGCGGAAACTGAGTCAGTATTACTTCGGCTGTTGAAGAATACGAGAGGCTGCTTGCAGATAATCTTTAATATTACGTACTTGCATTTTAAATACTGATAGTTGTGTCTGAGTTCTATAGGAGATGTGGAAACCTTGTAAGATTTATTGTGCGAATTTTAGTGCTGTATCCTGCATTTTAAGAATTGTTTTTCCACAACAAATTTTCATCGCTCTTAAACTGTTTTGTTCTTTGAGATTGATATCATAAAATCCACAAACCCCGATCCACGAATCAATATATACTGAAAATATTGATGCTGTAAAAAATAAGTGCCAAAAATGTAGCTAGAAGGGAACATTGATATCTTTCCGAAAAATTTAAACCGAAACAATAGGAACATCAAAAGAAGGAAGCGTCCAATCCTCTACCATCAACCAATAGTTGTGTAATTACTGACAGTGTACGAGAAAAAGACAAGCATCAATGTCAACAAGACAAGCATCATTACACACAAATAAGAAAGAGAACCATCATATTACTCATTAATTCTAAGGTTGAATTTGAAAAGTTGTTTTATACTCTGAATTTGGATTGAGATTTCAGTATGGAATCAAATTTGGAAAAAAAAAGTTACACTCATTTAGTAATCCTTTTTCCTAATAAAGGTGTGAAGTATTGCGCTAAATTCTCTCTTTTTACCCAGGCACATTCTTCTGATTTTTCTCTCATTCATTCAGATTACATTTACATTGATCAGTGCCATTGTGTTGGTTGGTCAGTATCGGTGTTCCTTTCAGCGCATTCATTTGAAAATTTTCTTAAAATCAAAATTGTTTTATGTAACATTTTAATTCTTATTGATGTGATTTGTTTGATTATGACATTTGAACACAAGATCCTTTCCTTGGCAGACTTTTTAAGAAACACAGAAAAGTAAGTACTTTTATTCTTTTTGAGCTAATTTGATATATACGAGACATTTTGTATCGATATATTTATTAACTGACTGGCTCAAGTGAGTTAAGCCCGTTTTTTAGTTGACAATTTTTTATTTTGTACTTTTGAATGATCGGATTTTGAGTACGAGAATTTAAACTAATTTAATTTGGTAATATCTCAAATCAAATAAAGTCGTATAAGTTGAAGCACAACTTAAGCGCGTTGAAAATTGGCCAAAAACTTAATGAACAAAAGTTATTATTCGATGACAACTCAAAATTATGACATCTTAGTAATTTATTGCGTTGAATAATTTGTAATACAATACACGGATTAAATTCTTAGAATCAAACAGTTAATAAACAACAAGGAATAAACAATTTAGAGCACAGGGGAAAATATATCCCTGTTGTTTTATTATTAGTAATAATATATGTATATTCATTTATATATATTTTTAACTTACACAGTTGTGTGTATCTTCTTTCTTTCATCTTTGGGGTTTAGATGGAGCAATTGTTTTAGTTATTGTAGTAAAAATATACATTTTAATTACATATATATGTATTTTATTTTACTGATCTTTTACGTGAAGTACTGCGTCCTAATAATAGTTTATAAATAGTAAACAATAGTTTATGAACATTAACTTTTTAAATAATGTAAACGTAACAAATACCTTTTTTATTTTAGAAATTTGTTCTTTTACGTAAAAATTTTCAAAGCAATATGTTCATGCATACGTATCATTAAATTCATTTAAATTTAATCAAATGAAAGTTCACTATCATAATTCAAAGTTCATTAATAGAAGCTTAAACTTCACAATCATTAATTGGGATTGTTTTTAGGAAGTTTACATTTAATTATCAAAAAATTCCAGGTGTAGTAACTAAGCCCAATTAAGTTTTTTTTTCGTAATTCCTTTTAAGGATTTAGTCGTATGTATAAAATAATAAATTAGAGCGCATGTAATAAAAGTCTTAGATGAACGTATTACAAATTAAAATTATATTTGACTATAGGTTTCGATAAAGTAATTTAGTGTATATAAGTTGTTTCATCTTAAGAAATAATCGTTTTGCCTGATGTTTAAAATTAAAGCTAAATCAGGAAATTTTAAAGAAACTTTAAGCATTAATTACAAAGTGTATTCAGAAACAAAAATACTCTCTAATTTTTAATTGAATATACCCTAAAATACTTTTGAATCTCTTTAGATAATACTTAAAAATAAAATATTTAAATCATTAAAAATATAAATATACTCTAATTTAATATTTATAAATTTTCCTAGTGCATATATTTAAATAAGTGGTATTTTTCGAAAGTTTTCATAAAAACTTTTGTAAAAAAACTAGCAAGAAGCGTACTGAAAAAATGTGAAACATGATTCCTTTAGACGTAGAGAATATATTTAAAAAGATACTGATACTTAATACGAATAGAAAAAACTATGAATATTTAATAAGAAAAAAAAAGTTTTTAATTTAATTTTAAGAGCATCCTATTACTATAAAAAATAAGAAATTTTCTTTATTAACTTAATAAAACTTTTGAGTAATTTTTATACCATATTATTTAGATTATTATAATTTTAAAGGGCATAATATTTTTAAATTTTTCTATTATTATGGCCTTAATTTACTTTAGAAAAACCAAAAAGGTTTTGACTAAAAATGTAATTTTATTTATTTATTTTTTATTGTAACAAAACATTTTAGTTTGTACTCAAAATATTTTAATTAGCTGAATAACATTTTCATAATATTTTGCTTGTTATTTCAATCAATTTCATACTAGAAGCTGTGTAATGGTTTACTAGAAACAAATTATAAGACTTTGAACGATAGTTAGGTAACAAAGTTGACATTTAACTGTGCATCACTCAACGCATGAATAATGGAGGCTCAATTTCATTGACCATGTAGCAGTTCTATTGTTACTCATGACAAATTTGTTGTGGAACACGAGCTCAAACTGGATGCTCAACTCGAGTTGGACAGTGCGCTTACGAAATTTGAAACCTTGAACCATAGCTGAATCATTTTTAAAATTTTGCAAACACTATATTGTGACTTTATAAATTTTTTAATATAATTTAATTTTGGATTTTTTATATTCTTAATGCACTTAAACTAATTTTAAATGTTTATTTGTAGTTTGGTTAACAGAAAAGTTCAAATCTTTAGACATACTGAAAACTAAAAACTACTTGAATAAAGAAATATTTTGTGCATTTCTCGTGGATCTATCTCAATTATGCAGCCGACATTTGTCAATGAATTGCGGAAGAAATACATTAAATTTAAAACTTTTGATAAATGGATATTAACGACTTAATTAGCATAATTTAAAATTTCTGAACTCATGACATAATTGTTATTACATTCAAGATAACTTAGCTCATTGCTTTAGAATTAGAGAGTTCCTTCAGTTCCCTCCAAAATATTCTTTGCATCCAATTCGGAAAAAAGAAATTTCCCAAACCCCATTAATTGAATTATGATCAGTTATGATTCTTAAATACCATAGGATATATATCCTACTATAGAATTATTATATTCAAGATAACTTAGCTCTCTGCCTTAGGATTAGAAAGTTCATTCAGTTCCCTCCTAAATATTCTTTGTAACCAATTTAGAAAAAAGAAATTGCCGAAACCCAATTTACTGAATTAAGATCAGTTATGATTCCTAGATACTATGGTATCTATATATATCCTACTATGGAATTATTATATTCAAGATAACTTAGCTCTTTGCCCTAGTGTTAGAAAGTTCCTTCAGTTCCCTCCAAAATATTCTTTGTAATCAATTTGGAAAAAAGAAGTTACCCAAACCCCATTTTCTGAATTATGATCAGCTATGATTCCTTGATACCATAGGATATTCTCTACTCAGTCATACTCGTGACATGGTCAAAAAAGCTGCTTTCTTAATTTTACAGAACACTTTAGACACTGTTTGTATAAAATTAAACTAGAAAGTTATCCATTGTGTAAGACTGAGTGAATGAGTTCTTGCTGAATTAGGATTAGTGTTGATATTTGCAAAAGAAGATAGTAAAGCTGCAGTTTAAATATATCAGCCAAAATTATTGCGCTTATTAGTGTGACTTAATATTTTAATACGTGATGTAAATAAGACAATGAGGTTACAGGGCTTCGGTTATAATTTTAAAATAATTTTCTATTTAGAAAGAAATGTCCACATTCCGTTTGACAAACCAATTGTATTGCATCTGTTTGAGAACTACTATAGCGAACATGTATGTATTAAGCTCGTCGTAAATAATTTTTTTGCACTTTTTGAAATACAACATAATGAAACCAAAAATAAATCCTTTAAAAATCATGCTAATAAAATTTTCTTTCCTTAGTTTTCATCTACATATAAACTTTTAAATTATTTAAACCTACAATGAGGTAAGCTCATAGCTTATAATGTATGGAAAGCTATCAGGATTTATTGATATATATATATATATATATATATATATATAAATGTATATGTATATATATATATATGTATATATATTGTCATATTATTTTCTAAAATAACGAAAGGTAGAGAAGGCTCTACAAAAAATGCATTTGGATTTCAGCAAAATAGTTACTTTTACAGTTTTATTTATTTATAAAATACATTTGGCCAATTAAATTTTCCGAAAAATTGCTAAAGTTCTTTGTATTATTGCAAAAAATGTTAATACATTTATTTTAATAAACTCCGATTGTACATTTATGAAAGTTTTGTCTTTTTAAATTCAAGAATTCCGTGAGATTTAACTTCATACAGACTCTTACTGCAGAAAACTCTTAAATTTTACAATATTTTCAGGGAAAGAGTACAAACGCGTAGCTCCTTAAAATATTAAAAGTATAATAAAATTGAAATTAAAAACAAAAAAATGTAATATTTTTTGTTAGCATTCATTTTTAAGCTACTGTAACGGGTCTCCTCACGTTCTTCCTACTAAAAGTCCTCTTGAGAAATATTGGGTCTTTAAAATTTATTCTATTGAAAACTTTCCATCGAAGAAGAAGATGTGATTATGCAAATTAAGACTTGCATATAAAGATTAAACTTTCGAGTTAAGAGAGAGAGGTTAAACTGTTAACGGATAGCAGTGATTGATTAGCGGGAATCTAGGCAAGAGAACTTCCGTTTCTTATTTGCTTAATATTAAGACTGACAATTTGGTCAATTAACAGTTAAATTTGGATTAGAACGAATGGATTAGAAGGTGTATTGTCTATGCGTAAGTGATCCGATTTACTTTTAATATCTCTAATATCTCGTCTACCTCGCTGTTGCTTCACATATTTGGTCATTGGCACATTTCTTAACTTAGGTTATTGAATTTGTGTCGTTGTTGATAATTGCGAATAAATAGAGTTGGTTTTGAACATGACTAATCTTCCTTCCGACCCTCTTACACTAATGGATGGCCCGGGCACATTATCTTGTAATAAGCATTATTCAAAGATTGCACCTTATAGGAATTATTTTTTAAATAAATGTGCAGTGCGGTCATTGTGCGTTGCATAATTTGAAAATGCAAACGTAGTTAGAAAACTATGGCTAATAAAAAGACAAAGAAAAATTTAAGATTTTGTACACATAAAAGAAAATAATCCTTACGATCTAACCGCAGGAACATCGCCTCTTTCAGAACAAAGTAAGAACTTTTTCTCGAACACTGAGAGTTGGCATTCCCTCTGTTCTTTTTCGGCGGCAGAAATCTCATCCTGATATTGCTGATTATTGCCAAGGAAATTTCTTTGATTAGGTTCTACGTTTTTCGGTTCAACGATGCCATCTGGATAAAAATTAATTGTTCACATGTTAAAATATTTCTAACCGTATGAAATATATAGGGTAAACCAAAAGTCTTTTATAAAGTCTGATTATAAATACTTATTGTGCTGAAACTATTATAATTAGACATATATTTTTTTCGATATACTGTAAGTAATATTATAAATTTTTTTATAAGACCATTCACATTCACTTTGGTAAATTTCAACGTGTACCCCTTTGGTAGGTCGGAAAATATCTACGAGGTATTCCAGTTCCTGCCAAGTGATATTTAATATGTCTTGCACTTTATAGGCATGTAACTTAAGCATTGCATGAAGAATTCTCACCAAATTTATTTATGATATTTTAATTTCACATTATGCTTCACAAGTTGATTTAGGACACTGTTGAAGCGATTGTCGAACGTGTTCACAATAGTTGCTTTACTCACACTCAGCTTACCACTTTCAGGAAGATTATTAACGCACAGCCTGTTTCTTTAAGCATTTCTTACAATCGCTTTATTAATTTTGCTATAGGAAGTTTGCTTCCAAAACAACGTCGAAATGTACGTTGAACATTAATGATCGATTTCTTTTCGTGTAATCAAAGCACACAATGGGATTTCTCTTGAATTAACGCCATTTTAGCAAAAAATGATGTCTTTCTTGCAATTGTTCTCCCAAGTCACTCTTGAAGGAGCATTCGTGCCGTATACATTTGTGTGCCAATGATACAAAATTTACATTACAGTAGAACGTCATTTATCCGAATCAATTGGGACCGGACACCGTTCGGATAACCGAAAACCGAATGCGATCCATGCAGTATATGATACATGGCACTATACAAACATTGAAAATCATCACATGCGGGAAATGTGCTTGAAGAAAAAGAAAAGTAGGTGCAAAATGTCGCAATTTTACCTTTATTATGGAAAAGAATCACTTACTTTTCGCTGTACCATTACACACCTTCATTTTTTCGCTGCAAGGTCTCTGATTCTCTTGAGCAGCAGCAATTGAGTAGGACAACGCTCTGACTGTTGTTCGTACCACTCCATAGCTGTCTCTAATGCAGAAACGCGTCAGTATTTGACGGACCCTAGCTACTCTCGTTGTTGTCCTCATCTTCATCCGTTTCATCGTGGACAGGGTCGGATTCTTCTTACACGGAAATCACAATCGCATCATCATTTAGCATTTGAAATCCACAGTCTTCTGCATAGCATGCCATCCATGTTTCTACATCAACAAAACTCAACAAAAGAGCCCGTATACACCCCCTCACTTGGAAACAAACTAACCTAATATCCCACGTAGATGTTTACAAAATCACACAGAAATTCTTCAAATATCTCTCACCTTGGATTTTCCCGCCACCTTTGGCCTCACGCGAAACAACTATTGAGAGCACACTGTTCAAAAACGTATTCATATACAGTACATGTAGTTGACAAAAAAAAAAAATGGTCTGGATATTTGACGCTCCGAATAATAAACGTTCGGATAAACGAAGTTCTACTGTACTATATTAAATAGGGTTAGCCCAGTGGTTGAGTGGTAGTGTATCCTGCTTCCACACCACAGGTCCAAAGTTCAAACCTTGGGTTAGGCAAGGTTGACGCAGCCTTTCATACCTTCAGTGGGTCGATAAATGAGTACCAAGAGCTTGCTTTCGTTTCCGACTGACCACCTGATCGGAACATCTGCTCATGCACTTCAGGGTCCAAGGTCACGTATACTGATATGGGTACAGTAGGTCTTGGCTCTCATGGGCGGTTGCACCCCTGAGTTAAGTTATATTAAATGGTTATTTTGTAATAAATTTTTATAATCAAGGCAAGAGTTTGGGTTCACCCAATATAAAGTGAATTTGGTTCAATGTATAGTTTAAGCATGAAGTTGTTAAAATTGCGAATTCAAAATAGATCAATAAAATTAGAATGTGCTATAAGCTACTTTAATACGAGAGATGATCAGAAAAAAAAACATTTATACACTGCATATTGTGGAGAAATTTTATTTCCCCAGAGTGGAGACAAATGGCATTACTTATCATACAGCTGGCTTTCGGGTAGGTAGAGAAAATTCACAGATGGTTCAGGACGATTGAAGTGGTAAGAGCTTAGGAAGTTGGTCTCGTTTGGATGTGCGAGACGTGATTAAATTTTTATGGGCAAAGAATATGTCTGTATCTGAGAGAGCAGAGCAGAATGAGCAGACAAAATGTAGCGAAAGGGAGTCACTCATTTCAATCAGGCAGACAGGATATCGAAAACCTCAATATGACAGGGAACGGCCGACCAAGTTCTTCAACGACAGAAATCAACGCCGCACGAATTGAAGAAATGATTCAAAATGATCGACGGGTAACTCTGAGTGAAATCTCGTCAGAGCTGGGACTGAGCTATGGTAGCGTGCAGCTTATCATTGGTGATGTTCTGCTATTTTCCAAGACAGTGTTAGGAAAACATCCGCTGAGACTTGGCTCAATGTGAACAAAGACCTAATTTGTACCAAAACGGCTTAAACAATTTGGTTCTGCTTTTTGATAAATGCCTAAACAGCCTTGGTGATTATGTCGAAATATAATAGGCACATATGCTTCTTAAATCCCTTTTGTATTTTTTGTCTATTGTTAATAAATATTTCTTTATTCGACTTGTAACCTTTTTTTCTGAGCAACCCTCGTACTTATTGATTATACCAGAAATGGGAATTAAGGAACGCCAAGACATTTTGAGGATACAGCCTTTACTTTGACCTAAGACGCGCAAAACATATTTTTTTGAACACTTGACGCTATCTGGACTGTAGAATCGGCTTTTTACAATCGATGCGACTATGTTTCCTTAAGCAAATGAATCGATAATTGTGTAGATGACACATGGACTTTCAATGGAAACAAATGATGACGCTTAACATGTTTACTGCCGCTGAAGAGAAAAAAAAGCGATGACTGTAATGTCAGCCATAGAAATGAATTTTTCCCCATACGCTGACTGAAAAGGAAGAATAAATATTGATGATCAGCTCTTCATGGAATAGCATGGAATTTGTTATTGAGCCATCACCCCACACACCGCGCTTCCACGGAATTCGGTTCTCGAGTTTTTATCATGTGCCACAATGGCGTGGGAAATTGCAGCGAACAATTGTAAGTACATACGCGCGTCTGTTCTAGCTTCATAGGTTCACGTATGCTCTCTGCTCGCTGTATTGAGTACGTCCACGGTCTAGCAGTCGCTTAAAATTGTTCATGCATTCAACTTGTCAATTTTGTGTTACTTGAGTTTTTGCAGTAAAAATAGTAATCTGTCATATTTTAAAAGATGGTACAATGTAGAAAACAAGTGTTAAGAAAAGAAAACATACAATTATAATACAGAATGATCATACCTACGCCATTGAAAGGACGGACTGCAACACCTTAAAAACATTAGAAGTAGCCCGTACCCTGGAAAAATCAGCCCACCCCTGAGTTATGCGAATGAAAATATTCGAAGAAATATTTGCTAAGAATTTGTTCCACTCTCAGTTCCAAAGTTTTTTTTAATATAAACTAATTCTTTTGCTTGTTAAACTGTAAAGCTGTTATTACTTCCCCCCGTTTTATATATAACTATATACAAGTGAAAGCATTTTGAAAGCTTGATCCTTTGATATGTGTATTGCTAATATCTATTGCACTATATGTGTAAAAGATGTATTTTCTCATTCAAGTTTTGAAATCCTGTAAAAATCCTGTTTGTAAAGTATAGTGCTTCATTAGTAAATATTTAATTAATCATTTGTGTCTGTGTTCTTTATTCAAATAAAAAAATTTATACTACATTAGCTAATCATTAGTATACATAATGCTCTTGTTGAAGTTCCTGGTAACATATATAATATTGAAATGAAATAATACTTTTTAAATTAGTATATGTGAAACAAAGTTTTGAATGGGGTGATCTGAAATTAAATATTATGTTTTGTAAATACACTAGAGAGTAAGTGAACTAGATATGATAAACACTTGATATTTACCCCATTCAAATAATTTTTTTCAAAAGAACATTGAAAAATATTTGTGCAATTAAACTTGCTATGAAATTTAATTACGTAAATATTTAGTATTTGATAAGGTTACAGATTTGCTAATAATATATTCCGAATAAATAAAGTTACAACTTAGTTTTTTAAGTTTGATAAGGTTAAAAAACATGATTTATAAAATGATGTATTTTGTGACTGTACCATGTGTGTAACGAA
The DNA here is from genome assembly GCA_019973975.1 of Trichonephila clavata. Classification (NCBI taxonomy): domain Eukaryota; kingdom Metazoa; phylum Arthropoda; class Arachnida; order Araneae; family Nephilidae; genus Trichonephila; species Trichonephila clavata. Next base: position 167,973 of record BMAO01014627.1, on the reverse strand, counting down.
GAATAAATAATTTTGTTATTTAAACACTATGCATGTTTTGTTCTTGTAATTTTTTGTAACTTGTGCTACAAATACTTTAGGATACATTTAAATATATGTTAGAGAAAACTTTATTAAGAACTATGGTAAGACGTTCAAGGTGAAAATAAATGTATTTATCATAAAGTATTTCTTATTTTAATAAATAGCGAAAAATTTTCAAATCATTTGTCGCTTAAACCTTTTTAAACTTAATATATTGTAACAAATACTTGAAAATTGAATAATGGAATTTCTTATAACAAGTACTCAAACATTCAATGTTGGACTTATGCAACATGTTTCCAAAAAAATAAAGTCTTTCTTTACAAAAAACAAATTGCAATTTTTTAATTTGGAAGTACTATAATAATATTTAAGTAATATTTAAGATACTTAAGATAAAATGATAAGATTACAGAGAAAGCAAAATGCCAATCGAAATTATAAATAAAAGATTTTAATAATTTAAGGAGAAATAGTTTAATTATGTGGTTAATTGAGTTACATTGCTGACCGTCTAAGAAGTGCAGAACCAAGAAGTACAAGAGATATCAAAGCCAAATTTATTAGTAGTATAAAGGTGAAATGATTGAATACAGCTGAATTGGTGAAATAAAAATGCAGCTTTCTGCACGATTCGAAAATTGATGAAATTAGCTTAGAGTGTTGCCTCTACTATTGGCAACAACCGCAGCTAAACGCCACGGCATCGATTGAAAGAAGCTTTTGATATCTTGTTGGGGATATGGCAGTTCACACTGTCTTCATACATAGTAAAAATTAACCTCATGGATCTGCTGATAACTTATACAGTGCTTGTTAGGGAGCTACAGGCACCCATGATTAGTTTCTGTTCTGAATCTGTTCGAGTTATACGCACGATGAAAATTTCACGCGGTTTGAATTTTTCCTTCATGTTGTTGCATTTAGAGAGTGTTAGTTATGAAAGTAATTTAATATGTTTCACATCAAAACGTAGAGTGAAATACAGTAAAAGCATTTTCTATTTGAAAACCTCTATTGCATAAGAATGTAATATGATTTATAGAATCTTTCCCTTTATTAAACGTGGATGTATAAATAGTCAAATCGTCACTTTTTTCTGTAATTATTGTAATAAAAGAAGCTTTCATTTGAAAAAAAAAAATTGTTTTTGAGGCTTTTGTAATCAATTATAAAGCACTTATTTGGTAACAAAAGAATCAGAAATCAATGTCTACTGCATCAAATTATTAAATGATTAGTATATTTAATGGTATTGTGACGTACCGTACAGGTAGTGTCAAAAAAATCTGCAGAGCCAAAAAGTTTTACGTTCTTTCTTCAAAATCCTTTTTCCCCCCCAAAAAAACTATTTTCTGTTTTCTACCAAATCGCTACAGCGCGCGCATCCCGCTCACTTGCTCGTCTCGTTTCAAGTTTTTAAAGTTTGCTTTCACCACACTTGAGTTTTGGACGATTACAGCAAAGACGTTACAGAGTATATCTAAACATTCTGCTTAAAACTATGATAACTATATCGAGTAATTTCTGAATCAGGTTAATAAATTAAAATTTTGATTTGCTGAAAAGTGGAAAAAAGGATTGGTAAATTTTAATATCCCATTCTTTGTTTCTTTTTTTTTATTTTGAACCTTTCTTTTTGAAACACTAATGTTGAATTTAATTCGATTTCTTTGGGGACAACTAATCTAAAAATTTTGTACGGTAATTTTTTTTTATATCTAAAACGCTTCCATGACATATTTCAAACAATTTTCTTGTTAAAGACATCAGTAATAAGTTATTTATTAAACCAATATTATGTTGCACATTGTTCAGAATATATGTCAAGTTTTATATTTATCCTTCTCTTAAATTTCATAAATTCAGCTTACAAACAATAAGAATAGACACCATATTTTATGTTTTGTGAGCTTTGTCTAGCTCTTCGATGAAAATTATTTCTTAATATTAGATTAATATATGAAATGCAATCGCAATTTTGGGAGAAAACACTGTGTTTTCTGAATATTGCATTGAAGCAGTTCAGATTTTTTAATATTTCTATAGATTTTAAGGAAACCCACATTTTCTTACGTCTTAAGTAAAGTACGATTTTGTAAACATAAATAAATATTCCAAAAGAAGCTGAAAAACAATACAATTGCCCATAGAAAATACAGAAGATTTCGGAAAATTTAAAGTCTGTATGTCAAGATGGGAATTCCATTTATTTCACTTCCCAATTATTCCCACGTGATATTGTGACGGGTGCTTACGCGTTTCACTAACCTTCTCTCAAAATCTTTTAAATTGTATTTATTTTAACCAATCCCCACTGAGAGCTAAAAGTGTGACTTATGCAAATAAGATAGTTTCGGGTTTAGCGAGTTCGAAAGAGATATAAAAGGGAGAAATGAAATGAAGAGATGAGGATGACTACGTGTTTTGATAGAGGAGTTAACTGCGTGATTGATTAAGAAGGTGATTCTAGGAGATTAGTTTAACTAAGTGAAGTTTGTTAGCTGAAGGAAGATTATTGAAAAAGATTAATTAATTCGGTTCGGACGTAACTGAAGATATCCAGGATTGTAACCGCTCCATAGATTCTACATGTATTCAAGATTCCTGTCTTAAAGAGATATCAGGTCTGTGTGATTTTTATAGATTAGATTTAAAGGCGTAATTTGATTGTATGCGTTATTCCCCGTGGTATCAGTTAGTGTTCCGTCGTTCATAATTGAATTCTGATCTCACTCCACTATAATTTGTTGTTCTTAAAGTTTGATTAATATTTGTGTATTTCTATCATAAAGAATAATAAATAGTAGTGATTTATTATTTATGTAGTTATTAATTATGAATCCAACATATCCAAATTTAGATAATGTGCAAAGAGGAATTAATAATCATAGGGGTAGTGAGAGACTACGACAATATGTATTTTGGAAATGTTTATATTTTCAAAGCTTGCACATTTTTCAGTTATTTTGATTCAGGTTGGTCCGAACGTTTACTTTTTTTTTCTTTCAACCGCTAAGCCATAGAAAAGTCACCTTTCGCCTAGCTAAGTAGAAAAGTATTTTTTTTTTAAGTTTTAAAGTATCTTCCGCTTGCACATCGAGCGTAAAAATTTGAGTAGTGGTGAAATTTTCTATTTTTTGTCAATACTTTTGTAATTACCTAACGTACCAATGTCGTAACACTATTGTTCTAAATGCAAAATTTGGAGGATGAGGAGCAAGGAAAAAAGGTAAAAGTCTGTTAGTTCAGAACATGCACTGATCATGCAAGCACTCGACACAAATACATTTTTTTCTTCATATAAATTTAGCAATACTAAATGGTAAATATACTCTTACTTTAAGATTAATTTAATACATGTGAATCTATTATAATATATGTGTGTGTATAGTTTATAAATTTATTCAATATTTTTTCATTCTATTATTTAATTTAAAGTCAGATTTTAGAGAACTTTTCGGGGATATGATCTTGATAAAAAAGTATCGCTATGATGATGTAACATCTCTTGCCTTAGCGCCACATATTTTTTGAAATATTTCTGTCTGACGCAGCATTCCACTACTTTGTTGCGATGAGGAAGCTTTGGAAATCTGTATTTGAGTCATTTATTACACCATAACCTTGAAACACAGAGGACGCGATTGCAGTTGTTGCTCGATCAGAATTCTATAACGATCATTGGTAATTAAATTTAACACCATGTTAAATTTAAGCTGTTTTTCATTTACCAAGATTTTTTTAATTAGTGCCAAACCAGAGGCTTGAATTGATTCTCAGTATCATTATCTGAGATGTTGTAATGCGTTTTTCTAGAGATTCTTACTGATCTTCAAGGGAACATTGATTCGAGAATGTTTTATGATTACAAAACCACTCTCTAAAGGAACCGCTATTTATGTTATATAATGAGGGTTACTATTTAAAGTCAAAAGGAGAAGCAAGTAGAGAGGATCGTGATTGTTTTCATCGGAGACAACAAAGGTGTAGAAGTTAGTTGCTGGAATTGACGGGGTTCAAGTTAAAAGAAGCCGATGGATGATTCTAGGACTTTTATTATTGCTAAGGATCTGCTATATTCACAATAAATACTAAATTTATTACTATTGATATTTAAATTATTATTTAACTTGACTTGCTCCAATAGCTTAGATTGAATTTAGATAGTAAGATTTGGTAGTAGTAATAAAAGTGTTTAAGAAAATGTCTCATTTTTTGGTAAATCCTCACACTTTCATGGGGTAGAGTTCGGGACAATGTACGATCCTTCGTTTATTTTTATTTGCGCATTATCAATACGTTTCAGTTAGCAGATTTCTAGAGTTTTACTTGAATTGCTTTGATGGGTGCGGGTTGTTTTCTTTTTCTCTCTCAAGCCTCTTTGTTAATTTACATATTCGTTTCCTCCAAATTCAACAATCCAAAATTTTTCTCAAATCACCCTTTTTTCCAAGAGCATAAAACGTAACTTAAAAGAATTCGTTTGATATTATCATAATGACATTTACACAAATTTGGATTTTTTTGGCAACTGCAGTCCATGACAGTAGAATATTTATATGCTAATACATCAAAAATCAGAAACGATTCACTTTTAAAGATACCAACTATTTTCTGATTGAAGCTTTGTATATATCAAGATGGTAAGACTTTTTAAATATATAATAATTATTATGGTATTAATTACCTGCATATATTGACTGAATGACAAAATAATGGTGAATTAGCGATGGATGTCATCCTTTCCATATTAACCTAAATGTGACTAATATCAATGGTTAATTATGAAACGAAAACAGACCGTGGGATGCTTGAGATACTCCGATTTTCAGTCCCCATATTATGTCCAAATTTTCTAAGAAATCTAACTTCAAAGAACATTTTTTCAGTAAACAAAATAGGTGTACTATTTATTAAGATTTGTCCATTAAGGATAGGAATGCAAAGTTAAATAAAATTACGAAATATTGTTAATTTTACCAAAAAATGGGTCTTCAGCTTTTTGGGTGAGCAATAAATATTATGAATTTACACAAGTTTTATAATTTTATATATATATATATATATGAAATAGACGTGGCCGTTGAAAGGTATTCTTTATATGATTACTATTATTTACGATTGATGTTTGCTTTGGCTGGAATTATCGAGACAGTCCTGTGATTATTCAAATCTGTTTATTCCACATCTTGAGCACATATAAACATGTTAAACATAAAGCATGAAATAAACAACACAGAACAAAGAAAACGAATGCACAATGAGCTGCAGCCGGCTACATGTTGCAGCAAATACAGAAGCGGAAAAAAAATTGGTCTCCAGGAATCTCGCTATTTATAGGCAGCTTAAATCACGTGATCTGTGTGGGTGGATGAATGTAGTTTAAAATCCTCTCGTTAGACGACTGGTTAACTTATTACTAAAACGTTGGTCCTGAAGGGATGGACCAAAGGTAATTAAAAGTTATTAAGAATAATTAATGGAGATTATTACATATATATATATATATAGCAGTAAATAAATTAAAAAGAAGTCTAATAAAACCTAAAACATATTAAGATCAGACCGAAAGAACCAATAACATGGAACCATGACAAACAAAAAAAGAGAAATTTAGCTAGAGTGGAAAAAACTATTATGATTTCCCGAGCTGTCACTGGTTTAGGACAGTGAAACAAGGTTAAACAGTGTTTGTGAGATCTCAACCTTCCCCTACAGCGGAAATTTTTGACATAATAGCACCGGAGATAAACCAAGGCAAAGGCCCAAAACCCACGTGGGTGAATATAACAGCAATAGAATAGAAATTGGAATATTAAATTACTATAGGAATCCGGGAGAAATAGACAAATATAAATATGTATAAACAAAAAATATTTGCAAAAGAGGTTAATAATGATTAAGACCAAAATTAATAATAATGTAAATGAGCAAAGAAACTATAATCTTACCCGATGTATACAGATTCCATGAGTGTACTGACTCAATGCACAAAAAAACAGCAAAACTAAGAATAATGGCACCATCTACATATATTTTTAGTAACTAAACTTATTATAAGAATATATTAAGAAAATTATGTACTATAAACTAAATAGAAATGAATATATTAAAAAATAATAATTAATTAGCTATAATTTTGAAGCCATATATTTATATATAAAATTAGCTGGATAGTCATAGTCTAGGCAACTTTGAAAGAATTTTTTATAATTATTAATTCTCAATACTTCTTCAGATACTGAATCATTATTTCTTTTTATATAATTTAGAATAATATTTCTAAAAATTGAAATGTCAAGGGTACTATTCCAATACGGCATTTTTATAACATTAAAATCAAAAGAGTCTCTTTTATCAAAAATATTACTTTTTAGCACATTATTTTCAACTTTTAATTGGAGATCAAGGAAGTTTGCTGACTCTATATTGCAATTGGTTTTTATTAATTTCTAGTATTGTGAATAATAATTAAAAATTGGAGTAAAGTCAACTTTATTACTGAAAATAATTAAATCATCGATGTATCTAAAAAAGTAACAAGAGTCTGTATCAATTTTTTCATTCTCATAATAGTGTAAATAGATATTAGCCAGACTATTACTTGCTGGGGCACCCTGTGGCAGACCCTTAATTTGTTGATAATAATAGTTATTATGAAATATGTAATTTTCTTTCAAAACAAAATGTATAATAGTATTATATATATATAATGAAACTAAAAACAACAAAAAACATCATTAGCTAGTCATCATTTGGAATAAATAAAAATCCTATCTAGTAACAACTGTGATTGTGTCATCTGTTCTTCAACGTTATGGTGAAATACAAGAGTCGGATACAAATTTCCAAAACTTCCCAATAACATCTAAGTGCTGGAATGATGAGATGCACAGTCAAACTTGATACAAAAGCATTTCGAAAAGTGTGGGATACTGAAGCAATAGACAAGGCAGCATCAGGTGGACTCTTTTTAATATTACCCAAATTTTCTCGAAACAGTGACTTAAAGTACATTATTTGAAAAAAAATTAGATAATTCTTTAAACTAAGCTAAATAATAAGTCTATATATCGTAATAAAATATTCGAAATGTAAAACGTTTTGTGGTAAAAGTGAAAAAATGAAGTCGAATTGATTTACATTGTCTCAATTTTGCTAAATAAATAACAAAAAATAAAATAAAATACAATAATTAATAAAAAATAAAACAAATTAAATAAACTGTACAAAAATTGAATAAAGCTGTTTCTAGCTTATAGCATCCTTGTTTTAAACTTGCAAATTAATACATGTTTTGAACTTAAAGATTAAAATTTTTTTTCTTCTTCCTCATTTTCTAAAATTTATATTTAGAAAATAACACTACGACATTGGTAAATTGAATAATAATAAAAGCATTATATACATATCACACAAAAATAGTAGTATTTTTATGAATTACTATTTTTGAGTGATATATTTTGACACTTGAAGTCTTTAATAATTTTTTAAAACTTCAAGTACAATACGACTTGCCTATATAATAATTCTATCTACCTATATAATTTTTATATATACATATATGGAACATACATATATTTAATATATATATATTACTTATACATTATATATGGTGTATATTATAGGTGGCTCTTTTGCGTAATCACAATTATTTTATTTAAAACACCCTTCAAAAGCAACAAAACAACAAATAATCTAGTGAGAATGCTACGAATTAGAGTTTTAAATGTGACTTTAACGTCATATTTTTCTCAAAACTTAAAAAGTTCATTGCAATGAACTAGGTCCAAATCGCACATTTTCGTAGAGTTACCGCGATTTACCTCGTCATACAATCTTAAGGCAACACTAAATATGTTATATACACAATTCTATTATATTTATACTTTTAAATGAGTTATAATTAGCACAATTATGAGCTCACAAATCATTATTTGTGCATTAGATATTTACTAATTGTTTGCATCAGTTTTTCAAAGATGTTAAGATTTAAATGCTTACATTTTTATTCTGAAAATACTTAAGCTACTGTGACACTGACAAGCTGTTCTTTCATTAAACAATATGTATGTAAAATAAAATGTTTTTAAGCTAAATATTTCTTGGTGTTTTTAACCAGATAATGGTATAATCTTAATTAAAAACATAAAATTACTTTTTAAAATCGGAATCCCTCTTGGGGCGAAACGATGAAAATTTAAACTTAACACTAATTACTTATAAAAGTATTAATTTTTGCAAAAAAGCTTTTTGAATGTAAAAAGGGCCTTGGTGGTGTGTTATATTACATATTTTATATCGTTTGTGAAGTTATTGCAGAATTCTATTTGGTAATATTACTTTATGAAGTATTGTAAACTTAAACAGAACGGTGATGTGCAATCGTTTTATATAATACAGTAAGTAAAAATATTTTTAGAATATTTACAAATTTACGAATTATGTAAGATTATCTCCAATCTCCCATATTTTCATTTAATAAATTCATGGGGAAAAAACTTAAAATAGGCAGCTAATAGGAAACTTTCGAAAATGAATTCCATTGTACATACCGGCGTTGCTTTTGAGATGATACGTTTTACTTCCTTTCCTGTTTAATAACATTTCTGTATTTTGTATGAGTTTAGCACGATCATCTACGACTACCACTATGAAAAAGTCTTAACTTCGATTGAAGGATCGTCAAGAAGCCTAATAGGTGTTGTTGGCAGCCTGCCCTGTCTAGGACACGTTACTACCTGCTGCTTTGGAAGATCGCAGCAAAGTGGCAAGTATTACTTGAAGCTCAAATTCCCTTGATGCTAATCAGGAAAAAAGAAAATCCGTACATTTACTAAGGCAACCCTTTCTTAAGACATCAGTCGCTTGTAAAGTTCTTTGAAACCTAACAAAACAAGAGAAGAAAATCAGCTCCTATCTTTTAAAACGGCTTCACTACATATTGCTTAATGAGCAAGCAATAAGCCAATTTAACTACTGCTCCCATAAAACTAAAGTCAAGCAAAAGATCAGTCACTGATACATAGATATGATTAAAAATAAAATTTGTCGAATTTTGGGATGATTTCCCATTTCGTTGTGATGAGAATTTTGAATATTTAGACGATTACAAATTTTAAGCACTATTTAAAAAATTTTGAATTCCACAATATTGATAAAAATGCAATGCAATTTTGTAATTTTACATGTATCAAAAATTTGTCTGTATTAAATTTGTTTTGCATAAATTGATCACATGCATGATAAAACTGAATGGAAGCAATGATTTTGTAAGTACATGTATTTATTAGCCATTTAATTTAAATTTATTTTTGCTTTTTAAAAATCCCTTATATTTAATTCTATTCCTTCTTACAAAAAGCTCAAAATATCTATTTTTTGAAAGCTTGACACACTCATAGAGGATCAAAAATGCAATAAAAACTTAAAGTAAAATAATACAACCTATCAAATATTCTCAGAAAATTGCATTTAAAGTTCATTAACCCTTAATAGACTCTTCAAAATTTTCCATTTTATAATAATTTTAATATCTGCTTGGTTATTTACTATTCGTTAACCCTGCTACTCGTTTTTTCTAAGTTCTTTCCTTGAATAGTATAATTCTTAATTTAATTTCTTAAGGTATCCGACAACTCTGAAATTGTGAACTTTGCCAAAAATTGACAAATGTTTTTATGAATTTATTTTATAGGTCATCTTATTAGCTTTATAAAAATACCAAGTTTATTATTTTACATTCACTAGAACCAAACCTACAAGTGTTTTAATAAAAGCAAATGCCACTACTTTAAGCAAGATATTATACTTTAAAAAGCATTTTATTCGAAATGTGTTTTTTTTTAAATGCTCAAACGGGGACAGCAATTGATCAAAAAGGTTTTTAAAATAATTAACTGAAATTTTTTGTGCATGTTCTGTATAATGGCAGAAGTGTTTTAACTTTCAGAATTATTAATCACTGTTTTATTGCAAAACTTACAGTCCCCTATGGGAATATATAATCACTGTTTTTTTAAACAATTTCATATAATAACTAAGATAAAGGGCTCTAATTTTTGTAAAAATTAAAGTATCTCTTAGCCTGAAGGTTATTTCAAAAATGAATAGCAAAGAAACACATTAAAATTGAAAATTTGCTTATAAACTTTTTATTCAGAATGGGCCCCGTTTACGTAATTTGCTGTAAATTTTTACCAATTTTTTCCCATTTTAGTAATAACTTCTTTTTCTCTTCTTAATTTTAGCATATTTTTCTTAAAAGGTACTAAATAAATTTAAAAACCATAAAAAAATCTCAATGTTTCCCATTTTTTTAAAAATAAGTCGCAAGTAGTCGGATACTTTAAGTTACTTTTTTATAATAAATATAAGATTATATAATTTTTTTTTTACACTTGTAAACAAGGTATTGAAGTATTTGGCAGTTTTCTTTGCGTGCATTTATGAGAATAATATTAATTCATTTTGTAACTCACCATTTATGAAACATTTTTTTATCAAGAATTAAAAAATTAGAAATTTTAAAATTCTTTGAAAATTTTACATTTATTTCCTAAAATAATATGCCTATGAATGGCTGATGCACAGATGATTCAAACATATTGAACACACTTATAACTTTAAACCAAAGTATCTTAATTTTTTTCTCGAGAGCGTTTAATATCGAGTTAATAAACGCAAATAATTATTAGACTATTATTGAGGATTTTAAATGTGTGTCACTCAAGTTGATGCAAAGCGTATTTTTAGTATGCGTATTATTCAATAACATACAAATGTGCAAGTTACATATAACAAGGAATATATTTTTAAGTAAATTTTTTTTAATTATAGAAATTATATCTATATTTATAACTTCTTTAATTAAAATTATATATGTATATACAATCGGATGTCATTTAAAAGCATTACATTCATTTGACATTCATTTACAGAAAAGTGTGGATAATTACTTTTTTATAATATATAGTGTTTATGAAATTAAAATTAGTTTTATGTAGTTCCTAAAGTATATTAAAAGATGAATCTCTATATAAAGAATTTTCCACATAACGGACTTTTTTCGGGATTTAGTAACTTCGTTAAATAGAGGTCCGATATATGTATATATATATATATATATATGTTATATATATATATATATAATATATATATACATATATATATTATTTATATATTTATTTACATATATATATATATATATATATATATATATACACTCATGTCCCTAAATTAAGGTTAATTCAGAATCACACAGAAATTGAACTCTAAAATAAACATTTCACCTGTAGAATTATCACACACATCTCGAAGAAGAATATGAAAATTACAGGAAACCACCAGATGGCGCGGATACTACGTCACAATGACGAGAGTGTAAGAGAGGGGTATATAAGGAATGGTGGCAAAGAAGTAAAATTGTTCACAAGAGCTTTAAAAGCCTTTCAGTGCAATAACCGCATAGTTATGGCACAAGGGAACCATTTGGATGATTTTTTACGTACTAGAATTATCGGACGACTGGAATGAGGACGTACCCAGATGGAAGTATCCGAGGAACTTGAAATCGCCCAGAGTGTCATCTACAGGCTTTGGCAACGATTCCAAGATGATGGTAATGTGAGTAGATGTTACAGTACAGGTCGCCCCCGAGTTACAACGCCGAATGAGGACCGGTATTTGGCAGTTACTGCCAAAAGAAACAGACGGAGCACAGCATCAGACCTATCTCGTCAGCTCTCTTTAGCTACTGGTACGACAGTTTCAAGGCAGACCGTGTACAGACGCTTAGGGCACATTGGTCTACATGCTCGTAGGCCTGTCAGATGTGTTCCCCTTACCGCAACTCACTGTAGCCTGCGATTAACCTGGAGTAGAGAGCATGCATTGTGGACACCGCAACATTGGTCTTGTGTGATGTTTTCCGACGAGTCCAGGTTTAGTTTGCAGTCTGATTCTCACCGGACTTTCATATGGAGAGCGCCAAGTACCCGTTACCACCAAGAGAACACCATTGAATGTCCCCGTTACGGTGGTGCAGGATGGCTCGTTTGGGGAGGAATTATTCTTGGTTCCAGAACTGACCTGCATGTTCAGAGTGTAACGATGACAGGCCACGTCTATTGGGATGTCATTCTGGAACAACATGTACGCTTGTTTCGGGGTTCCATGGGTGCTGAATTTCTGTTTATGGATGACAACGCCCGTCCTCACCGTGCAAACATTGTAGACGAATGCCTTCAATCGGAGGATATCACCCGTATGGATTGGCCAGCATACTCACCGGAATTGAATCCAATAGAGCATGTGTGGGATATGCTTGGCCGACGAATTGCAGCCCGTCAACCCCCTCCCACCTGTCTACCGGAACTTCGGAGGGCATTGCTTGATGAGTGGTGTAATATTCCCCAAGATCAGATTGATAATTTGATACTCAGCATGCGTAGGCGTTGTAAGGCCTGTATTGCATCGTCCGGGAGACATACTCCGTATTAACCATCATACGAACCATGTTATACTGTTTTTTGTAAATAGGTTCCTTTTTGAAATTTGCTCCAGGGAGTAAAAATCGCAATTTTTATTAATTATGTCAAACATATAGCATCTTTTTTGCTCTTTACCTTTTGTTTAATAAATAGACTTTACAAATAAGTCAAATTTGTTTTTCTTCTGTCTCTTTCTTTGCCTGAACTTCATTTTCCTTAATTTATGGACATGAGTGTATACATACATATATATATATATATATATATATATATATATATAATTTTTATTTATTGCTTGGGCTGCAGTAGGGCGTTGATTGAACATGTGTTACTTATAATCGGTAATATACGAGTATAGTAACGAAATGGAGTCTAGTATTCATTACAGAATTAATGAATAATTCAGTTATCATACAGAGTATTAACTTGTGAATTGATTCCCACCAAATTAAACTAGGCCTCGTGGGTTTCCATTTGAACTTCATCTCACATTGTGTGATATGGGTAATAGGAGAATGAGACTCCAATCCATTTGTCATTTTTGTCAATTAATCGTGTTTAAATGCGAGTTCACTGACAATAGTTCTTTTGTTTCGTTTCCAATAGTCCTTTGTTTTGTTATTGTCATGTAGCTGTGGAGATTTTTGGAAACAACTAACCATGCAATTAACTTGTTACTTGTAGAAATCTTACAGGAATGATGAATTATATAAAATGACTTAATTAACCTTAAAAATGAACGAGTTGAAAATAGCTTCAAAATCATACATTATTCGGTCTCTGGTTAAAAAATGCTTTAAGGAAATACTTTTAAAAATCAAATAAAAACACTTTATTTAAAGAAAGTGAAAGACTGTGCAATCCACAAGTGGAAACCAATTCAAATAATTAGTGTTCGATGTAGCCCAGTTATCATGTCACAAATTCATGGCCTACGTTTGTTGAGTAGGAGATTTGAGTCCTGGTACTACTGAAAAGCCGCCGTATAGAGGGTTTGTGTATCATATTAAATCTAACGTGTATCAAAGTTCTCCCGTTGGCGTGGAGGGGAAGTTAAGAGAATAGGATGCCAGATCAGGTGTCTTCCTCATCACTTGACCGTGGCTCAAAATTGCCCTCTCGTTGCTTTAAATTGAGACTAGCAAACACTTCCTAACTCACCAAATAAAATTAGTACAAACAAATATTTGGAAAAAATGACAGGCATTGAGCACTTTTCTCACTTCTAGGTTTATTTTATCATAAGTAGCTTTGTTAATAAACGTCGTAAAAATTATCTCAGGGAAGATACTTCTAATTTATCATTTAATTTCGCTTAAGCTCAACTACATATATCATTTAAATTTTTATTTGTCTTAAGGTATCCGACTACTTGCGACAACATTTTTTTAAAAAAATGGAGATATGGGGTTTTTTTGTGATTTTTAGATTTGTTTAGTACATTTTAAGAAAAATATGCTAAAATTAAGAAGCTAAAAAGAAATTATTATTACTAAAATGGGTAAAAATTTACAAAAAGTAACATAAACAGGGTCTAATTTGTACCAAACGTTTATGAACAAATTTTCAATTTTTTAATTCTGATGTGTTGCTATATTATTCATTTTTGAAATGACCTTCAGGATAAGAGATATTTTAACTTTTACAAAAACTAGAGCACTTTATCTTAGTTATTATATGAAATTGCTTAATATAACATTGATTATATTCAAATAAAGGACTGTAATTTTTTTAATAAAACAGTGATTGTTAAATCTGAAGGTAAAACACTTCTACTATTATATTGAACAAACACAAAAAATTTCAGTTAATTATTTTCAAAATTTTCTGAACAATTGTGCTGTCCCCTTTTGAGCATTTTCAAAAAAACACATTTCGAGTAAAACGCTTTTAAAGTATGACATCTTACTTAAAGTAAGGGCATCTGCTTTTACTAAAACACTTGTAGTTTTTGTTCTAGTGAACGGAAAATAATAAACTTGGTATTTTTATAAAGCTGAGGATATGGTCTATAAAAAATCATGACATCATAAAAAATGTTGTCAATTTTTGGCAAAATTCACAATTTTGGGTTAGTCGGATACTTTAAATTTATATCACTGTAGAGAAAAGCAGTTGATTATTGGTAGCAGATGGCGCTATTGTTAACTACTGTTCATGACAACAAAAAAAAAACCGTTGATGTCTTAGCTCTCTTAAATTCTCTTCATATTCACACTATAATGTTAAAAAGGTTAAAATCTTAATAAGAATTGTATGTTCTTTGAAGAATATGAACTTCAAGCCCGAAGCTCATCTGCTAAAAAAAGATCTTTGGTCCTTTCTGTAATGCTCCTTAATGATCATCGAGCTTATCACTTAGAATATTTACCAGAACTATTCAATAGAAAAATCCATAAAAATTAAATTTCCAATATACAGTTTAACTGCATCATTAAAAATATGAGTTGTAATAATACAAAACACACATATTAATGATTAGCAATACTAATATAAAAATACCTAATTTATTTAATACACTTATTTTTTCTTCTAATTTTCTATACATTACCCAGAATTTTTCGCCTGTTTATTTAATATATGTTATATTTATAAGCGAGCAAGATATGTGAACTGTAAAATTCAGATTTCTACTTTTTTAAAATGAAATATATAATATGCTTTATCTAATGTGATTATATAACTGCATGTTATCAACAAATATAATTTTGTTTTGCTATAATCCAAGTAGTCATTAAGTTGAACTATTGAATATACACTGGTGTCCAAAAGTTAAGCATAATTAATAATTATGCGCATAAAGAAGAAACTGTAAATCAGAATGGCGGGAAACGTGATATGCGAATGTAAAATGGTTATAAAATAAAGAAGCAAATCAAATGAATGATAATAATTAATTTTATTATCCAAAGTAGCAGTTTGAAAGAAAACTGAGCATAGCAAGGATTCACACTTTAAAGAAAAAATGAAAGAAAACATTAAATAAAATACTGATGCTGCCGTTTAATAAGGCGTGTGGTCACCTCTGACAGCCAGGCACACTGCACAGCAATTTACCATACTTGCTATGAGATGATGAATGAGTTGTGGGCTCAAACGGTTCCAAGCTTCTTGGAGAGCTCTCTTCAGTTCTGTAACGGAGCTTGGTGGGTGCGAAAGAGCTGCCATTTGTCTCCCGAGCATGTCCCATACATGCACGATAGGATTTAAATCAGGGGAGTTCACAGGCCACGACATGCGCTGGATGTTTTCCGTTTCAAGGAAGTCATCAATCAGCCCCACTCGGTGACATGGCGCATTATTATCCATGAATATGAAGTCAGGACCGAAAGCACCTCTAAACAAGCGAACATAAGGCTCAAGAACTTCGTCTCTGTATCTTTGAGCAGTCACAGACCCCATGTCAAAGAAATGGAGGTCTGTGCGGCCGTCCATCATGATGCCTGCCCATACCATTACTCCCTTTGATGGAAAATGATGTCTTTCCGTTATGTTTCTTGGTTCAAAACGTGTTACACTTTCTCTCCGTATCGTTACCCACCGAGAATCACTACTCAAACTAAACCGGGACTCGTCACTGAACATCACATTGGCTCACTCTCCCACACTCCATTGTTGATATTTCAAACTCCAATTCAAACGAGCGCGTTTATGAGCAGACGTGAATGGAATGCAAACTGCTGGTCTTCTGGCATACAGGCCAGCATGATTGAGTCTCCTGTAAACAGTTTGTCTCGAAATTCGTATTCCTATGGCGACTGTGAGCGCGGAACCCAGTGCTCTGGCAGTACTGCCCCTCTGACGTCGCGCACTTATTACCAGATATCGGTCTTGGCGAGGGGTTGTGACTCTTGGTCGACCTGATACTGGTTGTTGGGTAACATCTCCCGTTCCTTGAAACCTCTGCCACAGTCTTGAGATCACGGACTTTGTCCACATTCAGAATTCGAGACACTTCGGTTTGTGATCGTGAGGATTCCAGCATTCCAACGATTCTTCCTTTCGTAAACATGTCCAATTGGCGTCTTTGTGCCATCATTTACCTTGTTTGATGGTTAACAACGTTCCTTCGCACAGCAGTTGCACGAAACTTGTCTGATTTGCCTATGCTGCGTGAATCGGTTTCTCCGCGTTCCGACATGCGGCCTGTATTTCGCGCAGGACGTCGTCGACTGAAAAGTTTTGCAAAAACCCAAAGTTTCTTCTTTACCCAATTAATATCCGCAAGTAATTTGGAATAATTTTACGAATATTAACTCCATGTTTTTCGCATTTTACGATTTATGCTTAACTTTTGGACACCAGTGTATACATATGCTTCACTTCAATGAAAACCACTATAAATGTACTATGTAAATGAAAGTCAGAAACGTTATATATATATATATAATATTCATTTTCTTCCAGGAACTCCTAAATTAGTTGTGATTAATATTTGGATAAGATGCCAGAAATAATTACCGACATAATATTTTTAAAATTTTATATGTAATCAAAGCTTAACTTATTATTCTTTACTATAAAGGAAATGAATTTGAATTTTGTGTAAATTTGACAGTGTTATCCTTTTTGAGGAGAGTAAAAGAAAAAAAAACAATGATGAATTTTCCTTTCGTTTTAAGAATTCGTTTAAAGTAAAGTCAATTTCTATTTTATTATTCTTTCTAGTTTCTCGTGCCGTTAATACTCAAAACTAAAATATATTCGACATTTTACTTATGAAGATTCTTAGTTAACAAATTTTAGAAGCAAAAAATATTGGTGAAAGAATATCTTCTCACAATTTTGTTTTCTGATCTAAACATATGCCAATTCATGAATTGCATTTCATCATCGATTTCTCTCTATTTAGATAGTTTCTAACCATTAATAGGATTTTAATTAACTATACTAATTAAAATATAGCATTCAAATTTTGTTTTTCTAATTGAACCATTAATGAATGGGTTCGAATTATTGTAAAAATGATTAAAGGATGTAATAACATTAAGTCCCTTGTCTCATCTAATTAAATGGTGTGGGAGACGAAAGGTCATGGTCACAAATTCATAGTCGTCGTTGTCGAGCTTATGCATTCGAATCCTGGTGCCGCTGAGGACCCGCAACATAGAGGGACTGATGTATGCTAAATCTGGCGCGACTCGAAGTCCTCGCTTTGGTATGGTTTGGACAGGAGAGTGACAGCTGAATTGTCATTCTCGTCACCTGACTGTGGTTCAGAATTAAGAGGTCCATTTCTAATAGTCCTATAACGCATATATCCGCGTTTTTCCTAACAGTTCTCTTTGGAATTGCTTTCTTTAAATATTTTTTAGTTGAAAACTTCCTCCCGAAGAAGAAGACGCGATGTATGTGAATTATGTAATGTATTTAAGTATTAGCTTTAGGGTTCGAGGGAGAGAGAACCATATTTATCAATTGGTGCATTTTTGACTTGGGTTGTTGAATTTGTGTCGTTGTTGAGACTTGTAAGTAAATTGTGTCGTTTTGACTATGGCTAGTTTTCTTTCTAACTCTCGTACACTAATGGATGTGGTAGCTCATCCATTATAGTCCTAGTGTTGTTTCAGAGTCAGAAGTTAAGAAGTCAAATCAGTATTCTGATTAAAATATGCATTCCAAACATTCATTGTAGTCGCCCATCCGGTATTGTGGTCAGTGAAGCTGACTGCGGTGCTGTAGAGACTGGGTTCGAATCCCGGAGAAGGCATGGATGTTTGTGTTGTAATCCTTTCTCTTCTGTCTGTGTTGTATGCCCCTATGTTATACATTGCGTGGTGCATGAGATTCATAAATGTTTAAAAAAATACTCATGATGGCGCTGTCGCTTATCTTATTTTTTAATGGAGAAAAAGCATGTGCATTTATTTATTAATTTATTTATTTAAACTCATAAAATAAAGATGATTTAAAAGCAGATGAAATTTTGCTTCTTGAACGCAACCTCGTAAGTTTCAGCTCCATTTTGAAACGGTAAATCAGTCATTATGAAACAAAAGCATCTTGTTTAATAAACACGTGTGTCGTTCTTGAGCCTTTGTAACATTGAAACGAAAACATGATCAAAAGCATTGTCATCTTATCGTATTAATCTTAAGTTATCTATCACGCTCAGTAGTTGCACTAAAACGAAATAAAAAATAAAGTAGTCTAGGACGGAATGTTATCATTAATTTTGAAAACAGGAATTTCTGGTCAACATTTTCCGACTACAACTAATAGCAGCCTTCGAATTAGAGGTTTATTATGGTGGCAAAGACAATAACCTGTTCTAATTAAACTATATTTCATGCATTATTTGCTATTTTATTATTATAGACAGATTAAATAAAATCAATCAACTTCCACTTATAAGAACCCAAAATTCAAATTATTGACTTGCATATGACAGCTAATGCACAGAAGTCTGTCTCCCACAAAAACAGATATGTATTCACTTATATCTATTCCTAAAGTTAACAATATGTATTGAATTCACAATTCCGAAGCACGCAGTTAAGAAGATAGCTGATGTGTGAAGGGAGATAGATTCCGGTTTTGGGCGGAAATCAGTAGATAATATGTGAACACTTTCCCAATTATTCATTAAATTTAACTACAAGTTGGAGTTAAGTTTAATGCGTACGTAATTAAATTTGATTTAACACGTACCTTTAAATTTTGAACTTTTTTTAATCACCTCTTCGCATGCATTTTCATTAAAATACGACGAAAGTAAGTATTCCATGCACATTTAAAACAAATAATATTATCAATGGTAAAAAAATATCCTTACTTTTTAATTTCAAATATATTCAGCACCCTTATCGTCGAACAGAACCATTACTTAAATTTAGCGGATTAAATTAATACTAAATAAATTTTTTAGCAGTTGAAACTATGCACTTTCAATTGAAAAAAAAGTATTCTTATGTAATAAAAAATGCATGCTTCTCCCCCAAGTTCTGTATTTTGATCTGGCTTCTGTGTAGGATCTTAAAAATAAAGTCTAAATCTATAAACCTGAATCTTGGGAAGTATATTTCTTCTAGAATTTGATTAGATAAAACGTGATACACTCATGGACAAAAAAATTAGCGCACCAAGAAATAATTACGGGATCGTAACGAAACTTAGCATGTAGGTACATGTCGGAAAGAAATGCAAATGATTAGAAATGCAGCGTGACTGCGCATTATGTATAGCCGGTAGAGGGCGTTTAACGTCGTTCTCGGTGGAGTATAAAACAGGTAACCAAAGCTTGTTTAAATGTGCTGAATCGTTTACAAAGGAAGCGCTGAGGTAGACATACCATTACGCCGTTTTCGAAGACAATATGAGCAGCTGTCACAGTTTGAGAGGGGGAGAATCATGACATGATGGAAGCTGGGTGGTCAGCTAGGCGAGTAGCTCATCAACTAGGCCGCTCTGATTGTGTTGTGAGGAGGTGTTGGGACCAGTGGATCAGAAAGATGTCATTTACACGAAGACCAGTCTGAGGACGCCCCGACAGACCAGTCCTCGAGAAGACCTCCTCATCGTAAGAAATGCACGCGTACATCCAACTGCTTCATCGGCCGTCATCCAGGCACAGGTAGCACCTACACTAGGGGCCCCTGTGTCTTCTAGAACCATACGAAGGCGCCTGGCTGAAGGACATTTGGGATCACGGCACCCATTACGTGTGCTGCCCTTGACGCCTACCCATCGACACCTCCGTTTGGAGTGGTGACGCGCACGAGGAAACTGGACTGCAGCGGAATGGAACCAGGTCGCCTTTAGCGACGAATCCAGATTCAATCTCAGCAAATAATCCGTTCTTTTGCAGTTTTCTCTGAAATAAATGACCCTTTTTCTTTGATTTTCTAATCATTTACTTAAATCAATGTAGTTATTACGTATACAAAATTTCGTTTCATTTTGACGACTCCTTCTTGGTGTGCTAATTTTTTTGTCCATGAGTGTATTTCATAGAGCGTATTAATGATTTAAGAATAAAAAACTATATTTTAAAACTGAAGCCATTTGAAAATGATATGAGGGAAAATACTATTTATTATATCTAGAAGGTATTTCATAAAGATGAAGCTTAACGAATATTAAAAGAGAAAAAATACCAAAAAATAAGAAAATCCAAACAATTTTTGAATTAATAACATGATATTAATTACTTAATATTTCTAGAAACTAAGTCATGAAGATGAAGCTTCACGAATATTAAAAAAGAAAAAAACCTCAAATAATAAGAAAAATCAAATCAATTCTTGAATTAATTACATGATATTTTCTATATAAATATAGTTAAGATAATATTTTTGTAAGTTAGGAAATACACTCAAGAGCCAAAAAATTATGACCACCCCTACATTTTGCAATGAACTCGCCTGGATGACGTGGAAGGCACGTGATCAGGTGAAAGTGGTATTTAACTGCTGCTGGAGAATCTGAAAAATCATTCTTTCACTTACATCTGTGTGTGATAGGAAAGGCTGTGGATCTAAGCGACTTTGATAGAGGGCTGATTGTAATGGCTCGAAGGCTCGGAACAAGTATTTCCGAAACTGCATGACTCGGGGTTGTTCGCGATCTACAATTGTTAGTACTTATGCAAAGTGGATGAATGACAGTGAAACCAGCAGTAGACGACATGGTGTTGGACGTCCACACTCTATCAAATAAAAAGATCGTCGGAGACTGTCTCGCATTGTGAAGCAAAACCGGAGCCAGACAGTGGCTCAGCTCACAGCCCAATGCAATGCCGGGGAAAGTAGAATAGTATGGAAGCACACTGTTCAGCGGACACTGTTGGATATGGAGCTACGCAGCAAACGTCCCACTCGTGTGCCTTTGCTGACCAAGCGTCATCGCCAACTGCGCCTGCGCTGAGCTCGGGAACATCGCGACTGGTCCATGGATCAGTGGGAGAAAGTTGCCTGGTCAGATGAATCATGGTTTGCCATTCATCACGCCGATGGCCGTGTCAAGATACACCCTCTTCCAGGCGAACAGTTGCTCCCTCAATGTACAGTAGGTCATACACTGGCTGGTGGTGGCGGTATTATGCTTTTGGGGATGTTCTCTTGGGCGTCTCTGGGACCCGTGGTTGTGGTAGAGCAGAGCATGAATGCTACAAGGTATCTGAACATCATTGCGCACCAGTTGAACCCTTACATGACCTCTGTTTTTCCAGCTGGAAATGGAATGTTCCAACAGGACAACGCGACAAGGCTAAAATTGTGTCGGAGTGGTTCCAGGAACGTAATGCTGAATTCCAGTTACACCGGATATCAATCCGATAAAACACATTTGGGATGTCATGGGACGGCAGCTCAGAATTCAAAGACCACCAATTCTCAATATCTCAGATTTGCGTGACCCTTGCTTAAACAACTGGTACAATCTGTCTCCGGCCATCTACCAAGGACTTGTGTCATCCATGCCAAGGCAGATTGAAGCTGTGTTGCGCGCCAAAGGTGAGCCAACTCGTTATTGACAGGTGGTCATAATGTTTGGATTATTGAGTGTAAGTCTCTCTCATATGGAGTGTGACCATTGTGAACTGCTGTAGAAAACTCACAACGAGCTGCTATACTGTTTATAATGGTTTCAATAAGTATTTGTGGCAACAAAGTCCATTTTTCCAATTCGGGACTTTTAATTCCAGGGGGTTCAGGGAAGGGGAGCTACGCTGAGAAATGTCTTTTCCTAGACCATTTCAAACCTGTTTAATAGAATTTTGATCCCGAGACTCGAGGGTCAATCCATACGGCTAATATCCGCTTCTTTATGAAATTCATCAAAAATGTGAATTCTGTGTGGTCGCTCAATATCATCCATTAAAATGTAATCCAGGTTCAAAACACCCAGAAAAACCTCACATAGGCTTCCAAGATCTCATTTCTATAGTGCTGTGAGTTGACAGTAATTGCAACGAAACCGTACAATGATGTACGATTGCCCAACATTATACCTCCTCAGACAAGGATTTCTTTGCCCCCAAATCTGTCAGCTACTATTACTTTGGAGTAATGAAAGTGAGCTCTACTTTCTCTCCAGGTGAAGACTCAACAGGAATTATTTTGTCTGGTACATTCCGTCTCATCATTGGAAAGAGTACTCTCTCATTCCTGTGGTGTCCACAACTGATGTTTTCAGCTCCATAATATCCGGTTTTTCCTGCTGAATGCATTCAAAGGCACTCACCACACTGGACGCCGGGCTTAAAAACTAATTTCTGCAAGACGGCTGTAGACTCTTTACCTGGAAATTATTTTTACAGACACAACAGCAAGGTCACAAGCAAGCTGATGAGCCGTTGTACACCTATCCCGTCATGCGCTTAATACCAAGGAACGATCATGTACAGATGTCAGTGCTCTGTAGTAACCTCGATCGACTTTCCTGGCGACAGTATAACTTGTTTGGAATTGATTCCATAACCGAGAGACCCCTTTCGGTCCACCACCGCTTGAGGCTGGTCAGCTTCAAGTCTGCCAACGTCTCTTTCCATCTCGAGGAATCATCTAAACGATTATGAGAAGTCACTCTAACCTGTTTAATGCAATATTCACAAAATTGGAGGCAAAATTCCCATTTGCTTGAACGGTCTCAATCCAGTTTTATTTTGCGAAAACTAACGCTAAACAACATCTTTTCCTAAACTGATTTATTGTTATTGTACTACCTGTTCTTCAAACTACATAAAATATATACAAAATTTTTATTAGTTTTACTGGAGGCATTTTAAAATTATGACCAAAAACACGTTTGAGACCTTAATTTTGGACATGAGTGTACATAAAGCCTAATCACAGAAGTTTTAAGATTACTGACTATGTTTGGAACCATGACTTTGGAAAAGCGTATAAATGAATACCTTTTTCTTAGATATTTAGTGCCACTTAAATCAGTATATACAGATAAAATTGTTGGAAAAAAAATTCTTACAACAAAAACTTCTAGAATGCATTTTTTTTGGCACAAAATGAAACAAAAAAAAAGACACATTTTCAAAATATTCTTCGTTTAAGGAGAATGCTTCCATAATAATAATATTTTGCTTATACATATATATATATATAGCTAAGACTTCTCTATAAAGTCTAAACGAGGAATTTTGAAGAATTTGATTTATTTTCAGAGTTACTATCAAACGAAATAAAAAGTTGGATTTACTCGATTTTTAAAATTTCTTTATTCTGTTATATCAAAATATAAGAATTAATGTTTTGATATATCAGACTACAGAAATTTTATAATCTTTTCTTGTTTTAAAAATCGCACTTCTTCATTATATATTTTTAAAGTTCTAGTTCAGGCTATGCACAGAAATCTGAGACACATATGGGCAAATATTGTTAGTATAGAAGCAATTACCATAAAAAGAGAATACTTTGAAAATAAGCAATTTTTTGCCAAAAAATTACAATTAATTTTTTATTGTAATAAATAATATTCTTCAAACAGTAAGATGCCTGTTTTCTAATTCAGATGGCATTCATTCATATTAAATATGAAACAAATTATTCATTTATACGCTTTCTCAAAATCACGCTATCGAATGTAGTCGCATACCTTAAACGTTTTCAATTACAAGGTAAACAGAAAAGTTCTTGCCGTTTTTAATGACCCAAAAGAACATGACATACAAACAGCGTAGCCTATTGTAAGTCCTCGAAGTAACACCATCGGCATCCAGCACCTTCTGCCAACGTGTCTCCAGTTGTTCAATCCCCTTGCAGTAAAACTCGGGGGTGTGGGGCGCTAAGAAGTCCATGAGAGCTTGGCGCACGTCTGCTTCATTGGTGAAGGATTTACCAAGAAAATGATTCTCCAGGGAATGAAAGAGTTGGTAATCTGATGGTGCAAGTTCAGGTGAGTAAGGAGGATGGCACAAAGTCTCCCAACCAAGTAGCTGTATCGTATTCCTGGCCTCCCACGCGACATGCAGCCTCGCGTTATCATGTAATAACAGTAAACCCTTTCGATTAACCAGTGTCCTTCTGCTGCAATGCCTGTTGTACATGTTCCAATTGCTACAAATACAGGTCCGTTGTGACCGTTTGGCCCGTTGGTAGCCACTTGAACTCATAGTGAACCACTTGACGACAAGTCCACCAGACACAACGTATAATCTTGCGTGGCTGCATAGGGGGTCTTGCGCTGTGCGGGACAGTATCCTGGGGGGACAACCAATGTTTGGAACGCTTGGGTGTGTCATAAAGGACCCACTTCTCGTCACTGGTCAGCACGCAATTGAATATCGATGCGCTACGGTGGCAAGAAAGCAACGATAAACAATCTACAACTCGTTGTTGTTTCTGGACTTCCAACAGCGTGTGAGGAACCCACTTGCTCAGCCTGTGCGCCTTACCTAAGTGGTGCAGATAAAGTCTAACCGTTTCACTGGAAGTGTTGAATTGTCCGGCACCACGCGTTTGATTACTGTCCTTCTCAATGGCTGCCTGCAGGGCTTCATCATCCAAGGCCTGTGATCGTTCTGTTCAAGCTTTATCACAGAGGAACAAATCTCCCGACCTGAATTTTTGAAACCAATGCCTTGCCTTACGTTCAGTGACAGCACTCTCCCCCAAATCTTGACATATTCGGTGACTTGATGCAGCGGCTGATAAGCCCACTTTGAAGTCGTAAAGTAAAACCCCCGAACGAGCTCCTTCGATACGTCCATTTCGCTTCGCTACTGTACGAATCCCGATTGATGAATATGAGCAGTGGACCTTGCGTTTATAACAACTGACATTCCTACTCTCGACTGACGGTTTCTCAATCCCGTCATACACGAATTTGCATACTTATTCTCACTTCTTTCAATGGAAACGCGCAAACGGCAAGAACTTTTTTGCTTACCTTGTAATTCAAATTTCTTTGCGTTTGCTTGGATTGAATTTTGTAATCAACTTTTCTCTCACTTCCTCTTGTGTTACAGTTTTTACAATCTCGCTCGGTAGCTTGGAGGTAGCGTGCCCGCTTCGTAACCTCAAGGTTGCGGATTCAATTACGGCTTGAATCGATAGATTTTCTGGATGCTAAAATCATAGGCACGCATTTCATATGATTATGTGGCATGTATAAGATCCCTTGAGTATCAATTTAGCTCTGGTATCCTCGGCAAAACTAAATCACGGAAATATTTAGCCTGAGATGAGAGCTTGAATTAAAATTAATTTAGTGGCGAGAGCCACACCTAGATGGTGTCCCCATGAAATGTATCTCCCATTTCGGGACTTGCTGCGTTTGTAAAGGCTGTGTTGCCTCTATTCAGCCCATTAGGGGGAAAAGAATTCTGAAAACTTTTTCTGCTTATGTTCACGATCAAAATTTAATATTTTCAGACGATAATTATCAATTTAATGACTAACCTTCCCCTTTTCCCTTTGACTAGCCTTTCCCTTCACGTTGAGTTTCGAAATACTCTGTATCAGCGTTTTTCAAACTGTGGGGCGTGCACCCCCAGGAGGGGGCGTGATAACCATGCAAGGGGGATGAGAGTACATTGAAAAGTCAAAAACAAAGATTATTCAAAAAAAATTATTAATTTACTGAAAGGAAGCAAAACATAATACATTCAGGCATAATAAAAAAGGAAATATGCATTTGCCCTGATATAATACACTTATAAATGCATCAATACTTCATAATTATAATATCAATACTTCATCAAGTATTTCATAATTAATTTAGCAGTACTAAGTTAAGAACAATAATAATTACCAATGACCCTATGGGCATGTCATAAAATTATATACAAAATTTATATATAATGATTACCTTGATAAATTGTACTGGTTAAGATTAAAATCGTATTGTACCTTTACGTCAAAGTATATTATTATTGAGTTCAATTCATCGTTATTGCATGGGGGGGCGATGAAAATTATAATTGAAAATTGGGACGCAAGTATAAAAAGTCTGAGAAGCACTTCCTTTTACGTAGTTTCTTGATGTCCTTGAACCATAACCAATTTTTACAGCATTTTATATTTTTATAGAAGCCTCAACATTTTCAGATTTTTATGAGATATTATATAACTGTTCTTTTTTTTTTTTTTTTTTGAGAAAATGCAAGTTACAAATAAATAAAAAAAAATTTTAATATAAGACTATAAGGGACGGTTTTCTTTGATCCATTCCGTCTTGTTTAAAAATACTGAGAATGGTCACATCATTCCGAAACCCATTATATTTAGTCAGCTAAGTAAACTTCCGACTGCTTCTGTGTGCTCTTTTTAGGATTATGCTTAAATCTTATGTTTGAGTTCGTGAGATAACATTCAAACAATAACTACTATTTTTTTAATACAGCTTACAAAAAAATTTAGTTATTGGTTTTTAAAGAAATTTATGCATTTTGCTCTTAAAATTAAAGAGCAAAACCTCTATATTTTAAAGATCTAATAAATAAGTGCAACGCTTTAATAAATGTTGTATTTCCATTCGAGCGTGATTTCGAGCGTTTTTCTTTAAAACCTTTTACGAATGATCATTGAAATGTTTTTAAAATATTCATGAACTTTGAATGGAAATGTTTCTTGAGACTGGTTGATTCTTATAAGGAGGATAATTGAGTTTTATTTTAACTAATCGTATTTAGTTTTTCTTTAACTATACATCTTTTGTTAACTTAATAATAAAGTAATATAAGCATACTTTGAATTTGTTATATGTGTGAAGGCTTCATTATAATTAGCTGAATACACAAAAAACTTTACGAGGAAGTTCAGACTATTGATACTTTAAAATATTTATAAGATAATAAATTTTCAAAAATGTTCAAATAAAGTTTATTTGCCCTTTTCTCATGAACGTATGTATTAAATCTAAATAATCAAATATTTTAAGTTCATTTCCATCTGTAATACAATTCGTTACTATTGCAAATAGAAAAAATGTGTCACTTCCAGTTATTTCAATAATTCAACAAATAACCTTTTGCCGCTGAAACAGGATCGTACATATAAATGTAATAAACGTAAGCAACAATGTCATTTTTCCACTTACAGCAATGAAGTAGTAGAGATTTTTTTGCAATTTGAATGAATTACGCTGAAAGGCTAACTCAATAGAAAAATAACGTTGTTAAGGTTCTATACGGTTCCTTTCACTAACTATTTGGGGGTTCATTTAGGACAAGCATTCTTTCAACCAACTTTCACCGAGACAGGAAAAAATGATTATGCAAATTAAGTTTTAATGTATATATTCTGTATTCGCGAGTTTGAAGAGTTAGTGAAGTGAGGACCGAAGATTAATAAAGTGAGAATTGAAGTTTACTGAAGTGAGGAGAGTTCGGATGTGAAGTGAATTAATGAGAAGCGAGCAATCCCGCCGTGGTACGTAAACGGTGTAGGACGTGTGAAATTGGCATCTCTAAGAAGGGCTCAAGTCAACTATTAGTGTTCAAGGCCTCATCTAACGGATAAAAAATTGCAAGAGTTCAGGTACTGTGCTCATATTTTAAGTAGAAGTTAGATAGTTAAATTGTTAGTGCACGTCCGAGGTAAAAACGAGCTTGAATAAGTTATCATAGGAATATATTTGAATGCTTGTATATATAATATAATCCCCACGCGCTATCTTGTCTCACCTCAGTCTTCTAAATGTTGATCAAATTTATTTTAATTGGATTATTATTGTGTCTGTATTGAATACTGTGAAAAATAAACAATTGTAGTGAATCATGTCGTCTGACCAATTGGTTCCTCCCACACATCTAGCTGGGTTAGAGGGAAGAAGGAATAATAATTCCTTACAACGTATATGCAACAATCAGGATCATGATGTCAGTGATGACGTGAGGGTCCACAAAATGCGTTGAATCAGCGCGCGCCTTGCAATGCAACCTAAAAAGAAAGGAATGCACATTCGTAAGTATTTGCTGCAAGTGAAAAGGAGATTGTCCATGCAGTATGGCTATGAAAAGATATCAGAATACCTTTATACATGATAGAATGATCGGCAAACTTAAGGAGGATCGTAGTTTGATGTCTTATCCGTGAGTGTTGTATTACGAGTTTGAAAAATCCTCTAAACGACATACAGATAGATTGATGGAGGTCATCCAAAGGAAGCAGCAACAAAAGTATATATGAATATATCAAATAATATATCATCACACTTGCGAAAAAAGACCGAAACCATACAATAGTAGCACTGCTAAGCAGCTGCGTACAACAATCAGAGTACAGTGTTCGGTTTACTGCGTCCAGACGCCTTCAGGAAAGTTGTCTATATGCTTACCGTCTTGAATGCTTCATACTGCCCATCGCGGCACGGTTTATAGGGGTGTAGTGAATACTGGACATCTCATCTCTACAGTCGCTACAGTCTGACAAATGAATCTCGTCACTTGTTGATATGAAAAGAGGTAGGAATACACTTTCATCCTTAAAGTGCTCCTGGAACACTTCTGTAAGTTGGCATTATAATGAATGGACGATCAGAGCTCCACATTTTTGACAGATTCACATAATGTGATAAAGTTATTCTTCTCCAGATGCGTCTGTTTTAAGAAGCTACAGGCCCAAACTTATGAACAACAACGCAAGTTCCTCGCTGTGTTCATGAGTTTTTAGAAAGTGAATGCATCAGTTGAATGGATTGTCCTCCTTTGATTCAAATTCTTTTCAACATGTATGGAATGCTTTGGGCAGAAGTTTGAGTTACGTTCGAATCCTCCGGAACACATCAGAAAACTGAGGAATGTGTCACTGAGGAATGAGCTCTTATTTCGAGAGCTGTTGTATAACTTGGTATTGAGTATAAACAGCTGTACCACACAACCATTATAGTAAGGGAAGGTCATATCCCTTACTAAAGGACTTTCAATTGCTGTTCTCCTTCTCTGACCTTGGGCTAACACCATTCTGTCCATAAAGCCTTTTTCAACTTCGTTCCATACTGTATGCGTCCCCTTTATTTCCCTTTTTGTACTACATTGTGCCCCTGTTGCATGAAACGTCTTCTAATTAGTATTTTGTGGAATTACGGTAAAATCAGAAAAGTATAGCTTATGTTTTGCACACTAGTGTAAATAACTGGATGATAATGTGTGTGTAATATTTACACGCGACAGTCTTAAATTTACTCATGGGTTTTTTTAATAAGTGTTAAGTTATAAAGCATATAACATTAATGAAACAAGGAAACTTTTTTCTGAAAATCTATTTCAAATTTTTTTAAGGTAATTCTATTACTTTAAGGGTTTACACGATTCTATATGCTTCCTATTCATTTTTTTTCTTTTGCTACCATACTTTATTTAAGTATTACTTAGTGCCTCTATAATATGAATACCATGCCTCCCAGTTGATATATTAGAGGGATTAGAGCAAAATCGGTAAAGTTGCTTAGGTTGTGATCACTAGTATAATGCAGTTAATGTGTTTTTCTTATTCCTTTGTATTTCACAAAATTTAAAATTTTCTATAGCTCATAGAATTATAATGAAATAAAACTAAAACATATTGAATAATTGAAATACAAATGAATGAATGGTAACAATTTGAAATTCAAATTATTACCATTTGATTTCCGTTTCAAGCATTATTCACTCTTGACATTTTTCTATCCATAATTGTTCATTCAACGATAAAAATATCATAAGAACATTTGCTCGATATTTTAATTAATGATAGAAATGTTTGTAAAAACGAGTTTTTAATACTTTAAGCTATTTTTTTCCTCTGTCATTCAGTTATAATTTGTCTTTCTTATTGTGTTTAAAAACAAAATACTTTCATTAATCAAGAAACTATTAACTATAAATAATATTTTAATGTACCAATAAATATGAAACGACTTGTTTTACATATTAGGTGAATTGCGCGTACACGATGAGGATATCAATTGATGCAACAGTCTAAAATAAACCATTGCTCAAAACGTAACACTTATATAAAAAAGGAATCTTTTTACTTCGATAATTTGCAAAGTTGAATAATCATAACACAGAACGGAAAATAGGAAATGAGTTCTTTAAGAAATATCTTTACTTATCTGCATTTTAATGAATGAAGATCGCATGCAACACATATCTTTTGGATCGTTTCCTAGCTAATTATGATCTGATATGCGAAAAGAAATTTCCTCCTTTCTTGGAAATCACCTATTAAACTATGAGTGATTTCAAATATTTATTCAAACCTTTTTGTTCACTTATTATATACCATACCTTTTGATTCTACATCATTATTTCTTACGCATTTCCCTGGTGAAATCAGTGTAGTCTTACATCCTTAATGTAATTAAAATAAAGATGCCACCTTTTGTTTCATACTCCGCACGAAAATAAATGCAATTACAACTCAGAAGACAATAAACAGACAAAATGGCATCTCGAACTTGTATCGTGACTCTCACTGCACAAGCAACATACATTCAAATGAAAGTTATCCCGCCATGTCAATATGGGTTTTGCTTAGGATGTGTCGTGGTAGTGGAGCTGGACCACACCTGCTCCACTGAGTCAACAATTATGAGCAGGGGAAGATGAATTGTCTCGTTTCTAATTCGCGTGATGCATCGATCTGACATGGCGACTTCTCGTTGGTGTTCTAGAAAAAGATCTTCAGAAACAGATTCCATAACTAGCAGCATGATGTCTATAGGAGACGATATGGAAGTACCCCAATTCCTCTTCACTACGGAGGACGGAGTGAATGAACTGATGCGTCTTGAAGAAGCAGATGAACCGTTCATCAAGAAGGCGGTAAGTACCTCCTTATTAACTCGGTGATAAGGAAGTGAAGTGCATGTCCTTTAGTATGTAAATATCATACGCTGAGAACTTTAAAAAATCTATTTTAATTCATTGTGATGAATTATTATTTTATCCCATTGGGATGTTACTAAGTAAAAAATGGTGAATTTTTAATAAATTGAATACTTTTAATATATTATAATTCTGGTTCCTACTATTACAGCCAAATGATCAGATTTTATAAAAATAAATTTGAAAAAGAAAGATGTTTGAAAAAATTATTTTTCAAATATTATTGTAAAAAAAAAAATTCGTGATTAATTTCTGTTTAAATATTGGATTATTTCTTCTGTGGTTTATGGATTCAAAGCCTGCTGAAAAAGCAATAGGATGAAATAAATGGTTTTTAATATTTAATTTAATATATTTTATATTTACGTTTTGCCTAACATTTGTTTTAATATACAAAGAGTAAACCTACTTCACAGGTATTAAATATTTTCAGGAAAGAATTTTATCATTCGTTTCTATTTTTCGTTGCTTTAATCCCCAGAAAATATTAAATTACAAAAATAAATGTATTGCAATACAAATATTTATTAGTTCTATATAAGGTATATGAAACAATAAAGAGGTTTAATTTGTTTGGAAAATAATAAATACATCATAAGCCATGATAAAACTTCATTTTTACGATGCGCGTTAATTGAAAAAACATATAAATATGATAAAATCTCTGAGATAAAACTACCGATTATAGCATTTTTTATGATCTTAAGGATTTAGTTTCATTATTATGATCATTTTTATTGGAGAAAAACGTCTCGCTTTCTCGAAATACTCCTGAATGATTATCAAAAGTTTCAGTCTTACAGATTCTTAAAAGATTCGAGCTTCTGATTTCTATTTAAATATTATCAGATTATTATGTTATATTTGTTGACAGATGTTGACAGGTATCGGTGATAAAAAATTAAACAATAATTTGAAATTATTAAAAATTGATTTTATCGTCAGAAAATTGAATAAATTTGAATTGATTATTGAAAGAAACAGAATTCATAATTCTGACATTCTAAGACTAGTTAAATGAGTGTTATCATAAATATACTTTGCTTCTCTGAGACTGGAATATCAATTTAACGGGCTCCTATTTAAGAAATTTCACGATTTAACGAATTTTATCCTTTCTCCCCGATTAAAATGAAATCAAATAACCCCTATTTAACGAACCACAAATTAACGAGTTATTTAAACAACTGAATTTTTTTTAAAATTATTAATTTGGATTAAAAAAGATTGGATTTTTTTCTAATTATACATCATTTTTGCCTGGAACAGAAGAAAGTCGCAAATTTCAGTAGCAAAGAGTTCGTCTTAAAAAAAAGACTTTACAGGTGTAGATGAGTCATGGGTGTAAACTACAGCTTGAGTTGTGAATAAGACAGGAAATTCCCTTATCTCATCTTCCTCAACAGTGCAGATGATATTTTTTAAAGATTTTAACATTTTCTCCCTTTCTGGGGAAAAGTTATGTTTATTATTCGAAAATTTTGTTTTTGAAAATTTGTGAAGCAAGGCAAATTGTCCGAAACAAATGCGTAGCGATTTTTATGCAGAAAATGACATTGAAACTCTTATCAAAACTGTTACATTTTCTAATGCTTTGCATTGTTTTGAAACTGTAAAAACATACCTCATGCAGCAGATTGTAACAAATGCAGTATTTTCGACCGTATAAAGTCGAAAAAAGCTCTTTCGAATCAGGAGTCAAAAAGATTGTCAAACATATATTAGTTAATATTTTAAAATTTTCAATTAACTGGTGGTGCCACACACACAGGGCTCGAACACACGAATTCAAGACACATTATTTTGATTTTTACTTACTATTTATAGAATTACTAGCCACGCGTTGCTGTGACTTTGTTTTAATACGTTAGTTCAATATTATTCTAAGCTATTCAATGCAGTCAAATTAATCTTCGTTTACAATTTTGGAGGGTTGAAATAAAGTATAAAACAACATAATTATTTTAATTTTGCATTTCAACTCCTAAAATTCAATTTCAGATTCTTATTTCACACTCCGAAATGCACGCGGAACTGACTTATGATGCTCCAGCGCGTGCAAGTTCAGTCGCTAGAGAGAATGAAAATCTGAACGGACTCGAATGATATCCTTTTCTCCTAATTTAAACAATAGCCAGCAAGTTTTTTGTGGAGTTTCTAAAATATGATTTCAAATTATCGTTTCCCGCCCTTAGATACAATTGAATATTACTTTTGTGCCCCTGAGCGGGCAATTTCAGTCCCTGGAAGGGGCATTAGGGTAGTCCGGTATTATCTGGCAAAGTTACAGGAATTTCTAAAATTCGATTTTAGACTCTCGTTCACCAGCCCGAATTACAACAGAAACGCACTTTCCCCGCAATTAGACTTTAAAAAGGTAAGCTCCTTCCACGGCTTGCGTAATAAATGGTTATCCTGAATTATCCGGCAAAGTTACAGTTATTTCTCAGATTGGATACCAGATTCGGATTAACCGTTTTGAAGTACGCCAGGGTCCAAGTTTTCACGATCCAAGGCTTTTCATGTAAGCCCCTGTTATTGTGTGTCTAAAATACGGTCTACCGTCATTATCCGGAAAAGTTACGGTTATTTTTGGAAACTGACTCAAAAATCGGATTCCATAGCCCGAAATACGCCAGGCACTTAATTTTCGTGCATTTTGGTTTGCTATATCTGCTTCCACAGACACATGAGCATTGCCATATTTTGCAAATATTCCCATAAGGGAATATTCGCAAAATCTGGTAATGTGTTTTCCGGATTCTTCACATTTCCGGCAATAAAAAAATTATGGTGTCTTCAATTCAAATAAAAACTATCCTATGTTTTAAGTTGGATGAAATGACACACAGTATGCAAAATTATATTATGATTGGTTGAGTAGTTTTTGAGTCCATCGCGGACAAACATTGTGACACGTAATTTTTATATATAAAGATATTGATTGAGAAATAGAACAGTGTCGGTTACTCGGAAATATTAAGGAAGTTTTAAGAAACATTAATAAGTTGATAAATTTTATTGAATCTTATGACGGGAAGGAAGCATTATTGTTATGAAACTTCCTTTTTTTATGATGTGTCTCATGCATTTTAATATATTTTACTTTAATAGCAAACATGCCTTTCTATTATATGTTTAAGAGAATAATCTACTTTTCCTCTTCGATCTTTTACATTTATCACTTAATTAATTTATTAAGATTAAAAATTCATTGGTTAATATAGACATTAACATTCAAAATCAAAGTTTTAAGTCATTCGGATATAAGGATTAAAAAAAATTAAAGATGAATTTTGTAACTGCAGACCTATGAAACAAAATTTAGCACTCAATAACACTATACATTAATAAACACAAGAAAGCTTCACACAAATTATCGATAGTAATGTATAACTCAAAGCTGTTATTAAACGTTATATATTCAGTTTTGTGTAAATTTTAATTATTTACCTGAACATAAAATATCTTTCCACTTCTACATATCCTTGTTATTAATTGATAATATACTATCCATTTCGTGCGTATAAATACGTCACCGACCGAAGACCAGTTAAAATTTTTATTGTATTTTTATGTGAATATTCCAACTAAAATAATTTGTCATGATTTAGTATCCGTTTTTTTGAAATTGTTCCCCAGTCACCATTAAGAAACATTCAGTTTTCGTGCTACTTCTGCTTGAGACATCTCACCCTCAATCCATCCAACCGATCACTATCTCAAATATTCATCTAAACGATTGTGATAATTCATTTTAGCAAAATTAACACAAGTTGGTGTTTATCACATTGCGATACACAAGTATAAACACAAAATTCAAAGCTCTACTATGCAAAGGTTTTTAACGCTTTTACTCAAAACTGCCATAAAAATTCTTTTTATATATCAAAACTCACAAAATTAGGACATAAGACTTGCTTTTGCTCATTCTATATATAATATAAGTTTAAAAAAAAAAGATAGTTGTAGATTTCTTGAAACAGCATGAAATTAAAGTCTGTAACTTTACGTTTGGACACCAGTGTATTATTATATTCGCTATATAAATATTTCTTGCATGAATATTACTATAGTCTAAAATCTCTTCTATCTTAATAAGTCTTCTAACAGAGCTAACAGTACGTTTTAAATATCTTAAGGTATCCGACTACCCTAAAATTGTGAAATTTGCCAAAAATTGACACATTTTTTATGATTTTAGTTTATAGGTCATTTTATTAGCTTTATAAAAATACCAAATTTATTATTTTTCGTTCACTAGAACAAAAACTACATGTGTTTTAGTAAAAGCAGATGTGCCTATTTTGTAAGCAAGATGTCATATTTTAAAACGCGTTTTACTCGAAATGTATTTTTTCTGAAAATGCTCAAACGGGGACAACGATTGCTAAAAAAGTTTTGAAAATAATGAACTGAAACATTATGTGTATATTCTGTATGTGTGTAGAAGTATTTTAATTTTCAGAATTATCAATAACTGTTTTATTACAAAATTTACAGCCCCTTGTGTGGATATAATCACTGCTTTTTTAAGCAATTTCAAGTAATAACAAAGATAAAAGGTTCTAGTTTTTGTAAAAATTAAAACATCTCTTATCCTGAGGTCATTTTAAAAATGAATAACATAGCAACACATCAGAAATTAAAAATTAAAAATTTGTTCATAAACTTTTGGTACAGAATGTTCCCCGTTTATGTTATTTTTTGTAAATTTTTACCAATTTTTTCCCCATGTTTTAGTAGTAATAATTTCTTTTTATCTTTTTAATTTTAGCATATTTTTCTTAAAAAAGACTAAAAAAATCTAAAAATCACAAAAAAAAAAAATCCATCTATCCTTTTTTTAAAAAAATGTCGCAAGTATAGTCGGATACCTTTTGCATTCTAGAAATTTTAGGATTAATTCTAAGGAATAATACGATATTGACTATCCAAAATATACCGCCAAGAAGGAAGAAATATATACAATCTAAATTCATAAGGGAGAACACACAATATGAGGATGAAATGATTGAAGACACACTCTCCTACAACAAGAGATGATGAAATCAGTTTTGAGTTTTACTGCCACTGCTGGTCATAACCGTTGCTAAACATGAATGCGGGGAGTTGGCTAGTTGGCGTAGTTGGTTTGTCGCTGCCCTTCTGCACCCAAGGTTGCAGGTTAGATCCCGGCCCAAGTCGGTGGATTTCCATGATGCAGAAAATCGACATCGTCCATGTCATATGATTATGCGGCTTGCAAAAACTCTGAGGAGTGCCCGTTTAGCTTAAGAACTCTCGGCAAAATTAAATTCCTAAGTACAAATTCGCATCGTCAAAAGCTCAGGTGCCTACCTCTGGGGAAGAAACTGTGTGTCAAAATTACTTACGATAGTTGGTATCGCCTATATGGTGCCCCACTAAAAAGTGATACTAGCTCCTGGGGAATGTACTAGGTCTGCAAAGGTAAAAAACCAATCCCCCACACCCCCATTAGAAAAAAATGGACATCTCGTATGAGAGAAGCGTTGGACTATGGAGACTCATGCTATTTCCAGTCAGAAGTGCAATTTGATCTCTAATTTATGACATAACGTATTTTTTTTAAAATTCCAGAATTGAATCAGGAAACTTGAATTCCGTTTTAAATTACAGTCGACTCTCGGTAATTCCAACCTTCGATCATACAAACCTCTCGCTAATTCGAAGTATATGCTGAGCCCCTAGAAAAACTCTTGACAATTCGAAGTAAAATCTGTGGCTGGCTAGACTACAACACGCGATAATTCGAATTGATTTAATAAAACTCTCGAGAATTCAAACACTTACTATGATGTAGAGTCCTGTGGAAAACAGATTGAAGTTTAATATGTTTTGTGTTATGTTGTCCTGTTTGTCTTCCCTGTAACGTAGCCCTTTTGTTGGCCATCGGAGATGACTCCGATAACTCTGACAGAAGCTACAGTGTCCCTAAGCCAACTAAGCATCTTTCCCCTTCAAATCATGTTAATGCAGACCTTTTTGAAGCGTCATTGATTTTAGAAAAACTATTGAATGCCATAAAACAACAACAAAAAAAGATTATAGATTTTTTCGTCAAAAAAAATTAATTATGTACAGTATGTATTCTTTTAATACATAAATGTTTAATGCATAAATATTCTTTTAATGCATGAGACTTAACTTCTGTTTAATATTTATATACTGTACAATACGTACTTTTTAAAAATACTTTAAAATAACTTTATACATATGTATACTTGTTGTTTTATTGCATAGTTTCAAATTTAAATGTGAAAGAAAAAAAATTCTCTTCGTGTATTTTGGGAGTTTTTTCATACCCTCTTGATTATTCGAACTCTTGATAATTCGAAGTTTTTCATTGGTCCCTTCAACTTCGAATTATCGAGAGTCAACTGTATATATATTTTTAAAGGAATTCAAATAACTCCACTCTTTGTTTTGTAGTTTTTAATCTTTTCGTCAGATATTTTCATAAAGCACCAGTTAATCTTCGAATTATTTTTCAAAAACATTGCAATTCTAATCAAACCATTTGACACAGAATAAATTTTCAAGTCCTTTCATTAAGTAGTTTGTTTATGTATAGCCGATTCGTAAATTGAAGTCTAAGTCACAAGCACGGTTAAAAGTTCGCACGCAAAGAAAAATTAATCATAAAGTATTTTTAAAGATTTTCTTTACTCAGAATTAAAATTGCATTTTATAATAGAAAGTTCCATATTTCTTAAACATAAAAACATAATTCAAGTGAAGACAGGAAAAACTAGGGGGAGTGAGAGACACAGTTAAAATTTTAGTAACATACTTAATGAACTATAGCGATTTTAAACCATTTGTTTTACGGTAATGACGTATGAAAATTGGTACTTTCTATTAGTTTCCTTGCGGACTGCAACACTACATGTTATTTTACGAGTTATATTAATCTCGTTCCTTCAATTTAGGTTAATTTTATTTCGAATTTATTTCACATCAGAAAATTAGAACTTTTTTTATAATTACTCAGAAAATTTATATATATAGTTTAAATTAAGTTTCAAAATTGTGTACGTTAGAAAAACTCAGAAAACTGATATCTCACTCTTCTCAAAAATAACTATTCTAGTTTTAACGAATTAAAACTAATGCTAAATTTATGTACTAACCTTCTTTTCATCTAAATTGTTCTTCAAACAGAATAAATTCATCTGCACACTAATTTTTTGAGATCTTGTAAAATAAGCTTATTAAAAACTTTTTTTTAAACTTTTATTATTATGCGCTGAAAAAAACAATTGTAAATTGATGCTAAATAAAGCAAAATAAACTACTTTAGGTAGCACATATATTTGCGAATAAACTACTTTGGTCACATTTATTACCGAAAATGAGGGAATATTAACGTCACACTGTTCAGCTACAGGAGGGCTTTTGGCAACGGACCTCGTAATTTTGAACCACGGTCAAGTGACGAGGACAACACCTGAGCTGGCACCCCCTCTCCTAACTACCACACCAACGGGAGAACGTTTGAGCTCTCGACAGATTTAAAGGGCATCGATCTCCTACATGGCGGGTCTTTAGAGGTACTGGGCTCAAATTCATGATATGCCATGATCCGATACCTTGACCACTCGGCTACTGCAGCCACTACCGAAAAAGAGTAATTGATTAATAAAAATTTTGAATCAATATATATATGCCTTGGACTTCTCCAAAAACTGAATAAAAACTGATTAAATCTGAAATTTTACTTATTTAGGATAAAACGTAAATAACACAAGAAATGCTTAACATTTGCTTTAGATACTATTCGTGTCTTTTGTGGTAACCTTCCTGAATGTCAGAAGCTTTGTGCAATCTTCCTACAGATCACAGAGTGCCGACGTCGACCTTGCTCATTACGTCTTTGTATTGCTGTCATTTGGCGTTTCAAGCTATGTTGAAAGACTTTGCAAATACGTTGCGAAATGGAATACATGGAAATATAATCTGGAGATCTGTGTTCTGTTTTTTACAATGAATGCTAATTAAATATATATATATATATATGACTCTTGCCATCATAATAATAACTCTGTACGAATCCCCCTATAACATTTTGAGAATTTTGAACTTACCTGTACGCTCAGTGTCAAAATGATTTTTTAAAATTAATATCGTAATAGAGCGCGCAAAAATCAGGAGCTAGTAGTGAAACCCTCGTAATTTAGTACACAGGACTGGCGATGCGTGCGACTTGCAATTAACTCCTCTGAATTTTCAAAGCTACGAAAGAGAACAAAATGCCTCAACTTAACTTAATGTATCAC
The DNA here is from genome assembly GCA_019973975.1 of Trichonephila clavata. Lineage (NCBI taxonomy): Eukaryota > Metazoa > Arthropoda > Arachnida > Araneae > Nephilidae > Trichonephila > Trichonephila clavata. The sequence continues at coordinate 128,386 of BMAO01014627.1, read as the reverse complement.
AGTCTAAGCGTTTTTAAGCGGTGATCTTAACAGGTATTAGATTTCAAAGCCTGGATGCTTTTGCATTGATTTCTACTTCGCAAACAAACTTTATTGACCATTTCAAATGAATAAAATACAGTTACATCCTTGTAATGACTTTTAGAAGTTAATATAAACCTCAAAATGTATTATATTTCACTTGTTGGTTTTAAATATTATTCAATGTGGAAATTCAAAAAACGTTTATTTAAAAATAAGGGAAGTTTGGAAAATATTTTGGTCAAGTAAGACTATGAATAGAAAATAACGATACTAGTTACTTTTTATGTATCAAATTGATCAAAGATATTAGGTTTGTTGTATTACATTATATGTATAAATCTATCGTATTTCGTCAATAAACTAAGCCCTAGCATGATTTTTCCGGATGCTCACAATAAATTCCTACCTTCCAAATAAATTCCTAATAAAATTTCCAACCTAATGGGTGTTATATATTAGCAAATCACGTATTGTGAAACTCAAATGTAACACATGGTTAAATTTGATAACTAGTGGACGTAGCTACAACTGGTTAGAATCTTCGATATTCGAAATACATCGTGTGTTGCAACGATCAAATATCACTCGATTGACGGAATAACATATTTAAAGGGAATAATATATAGAGAGAGAGAGACTTTTTTTGACAAGACGAGAGCAAGAGAAAAAATTTATTCCATCGAGTGTACGAAAAGAAATGTGGAAGACTCCAGGTGATGATCTTACGGCTTTTCGCGAACAGAAGTTGGACCTTCCAACTGTCCGAAAACGGCAGAGGACTATAAATTCAGTCAACAAGTGTAAAAGCGTGAATAGATTACTGATAAAAGAATAAAATGCTTGGGAGGATTTTCAGATCACAACACATGCGAACTGCGCGTGCTCATTATGCCTTCTATCATAAAGCAGTCATCATCTAATAATAAAAAAGTGGAGGGAAAAGGCGAATCATTCTGTGGGGAATCAAGCATCCAGTGCATGAGCTCTATCCAAAGCGGGTAATCGGCATCGACTAAGAGTTGAAACCCATGCACGTAGAAGGGGTACATCTATTCAGTGCACAAACTTTCCACACCGTTTTGTGCTGAACGCCCAGATTAGTTGCAATCGATCGTGTACTTGTCGTCGGGACATCGGAAAACTATTTCAGTACTCTGTTCTGTTTCAGTGTGTACATTTCGTTCCAGCATTGCGTAATGTTTCGTTATATTTTGAAGGACCCAGTGACATAACCTCCACATCGTGGGGGGAGGGCAGAATTCTAGCGGATCACAATCGTGACTGACGCCAAGTACGTACCTTTTGTAAGATCTGGCTTAAAGCCCAACACCTGACTTTGCAGGGGGTCCTAATATTCTCCATTACACCATTGGAAGGATCCCGTCTCTTGCAGTCGTTAATCAGTGTTTGTGAAAGTGATATGGTGCAATTCACGTCTCCTTGGATAATGCTATTGATACATCCTCTATGCTAGGGGTCTATTGCAGCTTGTTTAATAGTAAATCAAATACATATCGCCACTTTCCTCGTTCATGTAATCTGACAAGTTATTTCCTAGTGAATTTGAATGTCCATGAATTCTGAAATGCCAATTAATGTATACTTGCTTGTTGCTTTTATTTTTTAAATACGAATGGGGAAATTTGCATACGAGAAAATTTCTTCTTCTCGATAACAGTACTCTTAATTTTCCCATTCATTTTGCAATTCTTTTCACCAGGCTCACTGCCCACTCGAAGTTTTTTTTTTCTGTTTTTCCAGATTAAACGTGATTTGTTATCTTATGTTCTTTAATTTTTCATTCTCTTGATACCTACTGTCAACCCCCCCCTCCGAATACCTGTTGAATTCGGCCAGCATATATATAAATATATATATATATATATATATATATGTGTGGGGGGGAATAATTAACCATTTAAATTATCTCTCGAGAGATTTTGTATAATTCACACACATACACTCATAATAGTCTCTTGAGCCCTCTATAAATTCCAGTGATAAATAATTTTCAGTTTACACGTTTAACGGAAAATATCCTTATAACCATATCTCCTGAAAAATTGCAACATTCACACATTTCGAAAATAATGTAATATTACATCATCCTATAATTCTAGCTAATCACAGAAGTCATTAACGGAAATCCTATGATTTTAAGACCTTCCGATTGAGAAAGCAATAAAGGTTGAGGCCTCTGGGATGAAGAAAGAACGATTTTGTGTACTGTTCTTAATGTTTGCGTGTGTGTGTACGCTTGCTAGTTTTTGTGTGTGTAAAAAATGCGGGAAATTAAAATACCAAGAAGTTTCTTCATTCTTGCAACGACATTAACAAGATCAATTTAAACCAGTAAAATGTCCAATAATTTTCATGAAATCGTGTCATATATGTATATGCTTATAAAGTATTGGAAGGTTAAAATCAATTAAAAAATTCTTCTTGCTTACTGACTGTACTTTTTAAAAATTTCTCTGATTTTCTTAAAAATTATTTTTGTCCCTCTCCCCTCCATTGGTTATTCGAGTTTTGTATCTGAGGAATTTCGGAGCATCGCACCTCTACTTAACGTGTTCCCTTAAGATAAGCAATGCATATATATTACCGTTAAAGTGTGAAATTCGTTATTTTATAGAATAGCTAGATATTTCATGAAATAACTTGACAAGTCAGTTGAAGCATATAAAATTACTGAATTCTACGATTTAACTAGGTATTCTATAGAATAAAGATTACTTGATCGTTAAAGTATGAAATACGGTACTGGAAAGTTCTTTGAACCGATTCTAGCTGCTTTGGGAAGCCTTTTTCCGATTAGGAACTAGAAATGGCCGAAAAAAACACATAGCGAGAATTAATTTCCTTTGAAGAAGTTCCAAATATTGACACAACGCTTCGACCTGTTGCAACAGCTCAAAGCTACGGTACTGGACAAGAATTTAAAAAATGCTCGTGTAAAAAAAAATGTGCAATAGTAAAAAGTGCCGCCCATCCGGTATAGTGGTCAGTGAAGCTGACTGCGGTGCCGTAGGGACTGGGTTCGAATCCCGGAGAAGGCATGGATGTTTGTGTTGTAATCCTTTCTTCTGTCTGTGTTGTATGCCCCGTGTTATACATTGCGTGGTGCACATGGTTTATAAATGTTAAACAAAAAAAACAGTAAAAAGCGTGCTTGTTTCAAAAATAATAAGCAGTGCAATCCCAAGTGTCATCACAGCAATCTTTTCTCTAATAAATAATGAGAAGTAAAATAAAGGTATCTCATAAAATTTAAACTAATATTCTCTGTCACTTTTGTTTTAAAAAGTTTACACACAATTTTTTATGAAGCAACAGTTTTTTTCCCAGCATGTATTTTTGTTGTTAATATTTAAATATAATCTATTTTCGCTACATATCCTTTTTTCCCCTTTCTTTTTAACTGATGTTAGCAATATGAACAATAATAAATTATATCATCTGCTTTCTCTTATTATTAATCAATTATTTATTCGCAAAAGGGATAAAATGTATTTTTTCAGAGATTTTAGTAATTTATGATCAATTAATTTATAAAATAACTTTGAAGTTGTTTATATTTTTCGCTTTAACGGTCTATCCTTAGTTGTTTCATAAAATATTTTGTTATTTCATAGAAATAACTAGGTAAAGTATGAAATTTTTCATGTATTATATACTTTAATTGACGTGTCTAGTTATTTCAAGAAATACCTAGTTATTCTATGAAATAACTGAATTATACACTTTAACGGTAACATATACATATAAAATAAGTCTTATAGGATACTGTGCATGACTTTCTTTTCAAGTTCATTAAACAAGTTTCAGACTAAAGTCAATATTTTATATACGTGGTTTATAAATAATTGATCATTATTTTCTCCGTGAGCAACTATGCTTCTGTACTGAACTAATTTCCTTCCCTAAATTTGCTTAAGCCCTCGTCTCAGCTGTGAGACTTAGTGCATGAAATAAATCCTCTAACGGAAATATTTACAGATATATTTGAGCAGCTTCCGCGGATGTGTACTTAATCCTTGAAACGTCTACTTTAAAAATTGGATTTATTTTTCTTGTATTAAGGAATGAACTTTATTTAACTAGTTGTGGGATTTCTTTCTGATATAAAATTTTCACTTTGTTCGAGGCTATTTTTGTTACAAGAACTCGTTTTTGATTTCAAGACAGAAAACCAAAAAATTCTTCGAAATATCTAACAAGCTTTTCTTTTTTTATTGCCTCTACTAAATACTTAATCTATTTTGAAATATATATAAGATAGGGATTGCGGTCTGATTCTCAAAAATATTTAACCACATTATTCTTTAAACCGATTTTCTATTACATGAAAACGTATATTGACCACTAACCAAACATCCTTGATATTGCGTATTTTCAAGATAAGCAGACATTAATTTGTTTGCAAAGAACTTATTCTAAGGCTATTGAAACTTTGATAATAAAACCGGCAACAACATTTATCGTTAAATTTATGTAAAAAAAACAAGCAGAACTTGAAATTTTATTTATTTGAATTTCTTTATATTTTTACTTCTCCCGAAATATTTAAATTTTCAGCTCTATTACTTTTCTTTAAATTAAAAAATACTTGTATACATCCTATATAAATAATTATAATTTTTTCTTAAGAAGCGAAATATTTACGCAAAATTTACCAGATCTAAACATTGGTTATAATATCCAATTACATTTTAATACTAGAGTGTTCAGTTTACTTGCTCAGAAGAATTTTCTAATCACGAAGACGTTTTTATGAATAATCTCTGTGACTAAAAGTCACTAATTTCATACCTTTGGGAGTCAATTTTACGAGAGTTTTTCTTAAAAAAATATCTCTAATTTCGAAACATATTTTGAATTTGAGAAACTGATTAGAGATATTGAGTTGCGCTAGAGAGATATATACAGTGGCACACACAGGGATTTTTCAAGGGGGGGGGGTTCGAAAGTCCACCATTCTCGTATGATGCTCCAATACGCAAACCAACATATTCTTTTGATTTTGTCGATTTTTGGGAACAAAAGACAGTAAAAAAGGTACTTTCACATAATTGTGAGATCAAGGCTTAATTTTTACCGTAAGGGCTCTTGTCCAAAATCTTGTTATAGCTTTTACGCAATTTAATTTAATTTCCCCTTAGCAATGAATGCAATGGTAAGAAAACAAAAAAGAAATTAATTTTATTTAATTCTGAGGAAGAAATCATTTTTCACTTTTATATGAAATGAAGCCATATCTAAAAGATTGAATTAGGTGAGAATTAACTGTCAGTTATCTCAAGTTCTTTTGATAATCAAAGCTTTTGTTCTTCTAGGAGGAAAATTTAAACTGATTGTTTTTCGTATAAATAAAACGCTTCTAATTATCCTGTTGTGTAGCCTTTTTGCCAACTAACCAACTTTAAGTCTAATTTTATTTGTAAAATTTCAGATTTTTGTCATTCAAAATTCAGATTCAAAATTTTGTCTGGTGTATTTGGGGGGAAGCAGAAAAGGAATAAATAAGCAAATCCCTGAAATAAGTGAATCCTTCCAAACACTATCAAGGTCATTTATTGTATTCCAAAGCCTTAGGAATAATTTTATGGATAGCTGTGCACAGAGAAGATTGTATTTCGGAAAGACGTATATATACGTCCGGGGCAATTAACACACTGACTAAGCGAGACGTCTTTATACGCCGGTGGCACTTAAGAGGTTAAAGTCGTGCTGTAGGCTTAGCTTTAAAGCATAGTATTATTGAATTTAATACATTGTTATTGTATGGAGGAGGTTATTGTATTGTATGAAAATAATGATTGAATATTGGGTCGCAAATATTGAACTGAGAAGAGCACTGAAATAAGTGAATATTAAAGTGTCGAGAAAACGTAAGTATAAGTATATCAATGGGTAAATATAAATATGTAATCTATTGTACAAAATGATAGGTTTTGTGACAAGAAAGAAGTATTTGACACGTTTCTCGTCAGTAAATCGATCATCTACCACAATTTTCGCATTTTACGAACCTTCGATCAGGTTATGCAGTCCTTGATGTAGTCCAGCGCTTCTTAAACTGTGGTTCTCGGACCCCTGGGAGTCCCCACCATTTTTCTAGGGGTCTACAAAAGTACCTTATTTAATGTTAAGATTTTCTTCTTTTATAGGCTCTGAAGGGCATTCGCAGAAAAATTGAAAGGTGTGTCCTTCTAGACTAGATCACTTAATTGTCTCCAATCAAAAAACTCTACCAGAACATGTACCGTATTTATTAAAATCTAAGCCATCCTTTTTTTCCAATATTAACCCTACTGAAAATAGGGTGTGGCTTAGAATCGAAGGAAAAAATATTTGTTGGATGGGGCAATTAGAGCAATTGCATGCATTTAAAAGTTAAAGTAGCGGTAAAATAATTCATTACTCCATTTTATTAATTCTAATTTTAAATTAATTTTATTTTCGTAAAACTGGATATCAATAAACCACTTATACTATTTTTCCTTTTTCACAAAAACTTGTTGAGAATTCCGGGTGTGGCTTAGATTCGAGTAAATACGGTATTTCATTTAAGAATATTAATTCAGTTTTTTTCTATTGTTTGCAACTACATAGCAACTATATAGCAAATAGTTTTTTAAAAAAACAGCAGAGGTACATGTACAAAGATAAGTAGCAGAGGCAGTCTTAAGTAACCTTTAAATCACTCCGTCATGTGTTGGGAGTCAGAGAGGGGTATTCAAAATCTTGGAGGGTTCGCGATATCAGGTTGATACAAAAAGAGCAGTCACGGGGATCGAACCATTGATGTGTAGTCTATTATACTTTTGCAGCTTTCCCAAAACCGAGGGAAGGTGTTCTAAAGCACCCTACGCGACCCCTGAGAGTACAAACGAGAAAATTACAACGATTATGCGATATGCCCCCAATGATCTTTAAATTTTCCTTCTATTTAGCAGAATGCTCCCATTCCCTACAGAAACAGAACGACTAAAAAAGCAAACCACCTTTACTCTCCCCAAAACCCCACAAAACTTTTCTCCAAAAACTCACAAAACTGAACCATATTTATAAACTTCACGCATGAAATGCATCAAATATAGGTTTTATATTGAAGATGGTTTTACACAGGACGTCTTGATGTACAAGAAAAATCTTTCTTGATTTAAAAAGACGACATTATTCTCAAGGGTATTTTTAATTGAAAATGCTAACATTACCTTGTCATACTTTGTGGGCTCTTTGATCATAATATTACACATGTTTGTTAAGGGTACTTTAAAAATTTGAAGCTCTTTCAAAAACTCATGAAAAATATTAGCCCCTGTTGTTGTTGTGCCTTTAACGACAGCCTGCATACCCTTTCAACAGTAATAATAAAGTTTTTATAAACTAATTTTATAAATAATATTAAATCAGCGTAATTTGTATTAGTGCCTTCATCCATAGTGATAGAAAAGAAGTTAAAAATTGACTAACTCTTGATTCCAATTGTGAAGTGTTTATGGCATTGAAACTTTAAATCAATGATTCGTTTGCAAAGACGATAACATGTCATGCAGTTGTCCATATCCACTGCTCATTATACCATTGCACTTACCATTGAGCAAAGATAATCACAGGAATGAATGCCTTGCTGACATTCCCATATGTTGGAAACGACATCGAATTGTTCTTGTGGAACTGATGGTTGAGCATTAGATGTATTTTTAAGACATAATTCCTGATGTGGCAAAGCGATACATTATTTCCATATACACAATATATCTGTCATCCCATACAGTTGTGTGACGAGGCTATGTTGCCTTGGTTATGTTTGTGATCCAATCACCGATTTCTGGGAAGGATAATTTGTATTCTTTATAGCAGCGTTTCTCAAAATGTGGGGCTTGCCCCCTTAAGGGGGCGTGGTAACCCTACGTGGGGGGCGCGAGCATATTGAAAAGTCAAAAATAAGAGAATTAAAAAAATATTAATTTACTGAAAGGAAGCAAAAAAAAAAATTCTGGCATAATAAAAAATAAAATACACATTTACACTGATATAATATACTTACAAATGTATCAGTACTGCTCAGTGTATTTAATTATTAATTTATCAATACTAAGTTAAGAACAAGTTTAATAATTATTAGTGACTTTTCTTGGCTTGCCATATACAAAATTTAATTCATATTTTGATAATTTTTATACGGTTTATAATTAATGTCCTATGGTAGTTTTAGTGTCAAAGTACATAACTGCATTCAATACATCATTATTGAATGAAGGAGAATTATGAGAGAGATATAAAATTGGGTCGCAAATGTTGAAAGTTTCAGAAGCACTGCTCTATAGACCTATAGGCAATAATTATCCCTCAGTTGAACTCAGATACGTGTTCGAATGACATTCGTATTATTCTGGAAGTCATACTGTGTGTTATGCTTTTTTTGCGATTATTTTGATCACACAAAACATTGGAAAGAAAAAACAAATAATCTAACTCCTTAAAACAGCATTCTGTTCTGTTACATAACATTTGTTGAAGGCACTATAGTTACTTATGATGTGCTTTTAAATTGATGCGTAATCTATACAAGGCGAAAATTTTACTCGGTTTGCATCCTTTTTTCATAATGTTGTATTTTGAGTGGCCAGATGTGTGCATCCCATTTTAACGTTTATATAATAAAGTACTAACAAAGTAAATTGTTAAAAAAATTGAAAGTCATAAAAAGAAAGACATTTTTACACTTCTTTTACTGATAGTTATTGCTTATTTGTAAACATAATATTAACGCATTGAATGCATAAAAATTTTTATAATTTCTTGGAAAAATATTTTATTTTATTTCTCCTTTGATATATGGACACTTACTGAATATAACTTACATTTGAATGAACTTTTATTTTGTAGTACGTTTCATTTATGGTGATTATGGTGATTAAAACTCAAATATTAAATAATTATTACACTTTAAAAAATGAAATATTATTAACCTTATTTATGTGTTAAAAAAACCTTTTAAAATTTCATTGCATCTTACAAAGAAAATTACTGTTGATGCAAGAAATATCAGAACAGGAAAAAAAACATCTAAAATAGTTTGTGTGTGTGTGTGTTTTTAATATTTTTTATATCAAAGGCTTCTGTGATATGATACAATTGCCTACATTTGCCTAACATACGTATTTGTTTCATCATTACAGTGTAACATTCCAGTAAAAAATTCATATTTTCTAGATAAAATCCTTTTCTCGGATTCTCAAGTATCAGATATGTTGAACTAAAGACAGATGTGTAAGACCTTTAAGAAACTAATCTAAAAACAGAGATATTTCTATATGATATTAAAAAGTTCTTTTCACGAAGAGGAGAATCCATAAGAAAACATTATTTAGCTTATGGGAGTATTCTCTCTCAATATATATATATATATATATATATATATATATATATATATATATATATATAATACATGCAATAACTTAACTTAATATTTACTTAAAATTCTAACCTTAAAATGTTTCATATGAACCACAGTAACGAATACTCTATTTCGAAACGTAAATATTCTTTCATTTCTCATTAAAGAATTAAAACCTATATTTTGACAGATTCATTCGGGATTCCTCAAGAAAAATACCAGAATAGCTTACACATGCCTTACTAAGAGATGGAAAATTTTCCTAAGACAGTGCTCCTCAAACTTTCAATATTGGCAACCCAAATTTCAATCATAATTTTTATCGCGTTCCCCTTATACAATAACAATGTATTGAATGCAATAATAATGCACTTTGACACTAAAGTTGTAATACGATCTTAATTATAAAACGTACAAATTAACAAGATACGTATTAAATTATGTATACATTGCTTTAAAGTAATATATATTTTAAGTAAATTACTTTTAAGTTAAAAGGATAATTATTACGTTGTTTTTTCTCTGATTTTTTAAGTTAGATTGCAAATGATAGTTAATTAAAGATTTATTTCCTCCATCATCCATTTCTAAAAGTACAAATGTCATTAGAAAAATAGTCTAGTCCAGTGATACTCAACCTGCGATTCACAGGGCCCTTTTATAAATGGTTCTGTCATAACCCTTGATCCCCTCAAGGGGCTCACCTTCTTTAGGTGAGTACGGGTGTCACAATCCCGAGGTGCCCTAGTGATCTTTTCCTTTTCCCACGGGGTTTACTGTCTTTGGTAAACACGAGCTTCACGAACCCGGGGTACCCTAGTGATCCTTCTCTATTTTCGACCCTCTTTCTTGTCATTCAATTAATTCATTCTTTCTTTCTCTTCCCGTCTAGACCACAGATATTAAAACAAATGTTTGGCGCAGTATAGCCGAAATCGGCTCTTGCTCCAATAAATCCCAAAATCAATCAATCAATCAATCATAACCCTTGATCTGAGAAATTCATTTATTTATTTATGAAAATTTGTTAGAAAATTCATTGCTAAAAAATTCAATATATCTATTTTGCTTTTTGCTGTCAATATCGAATGAGTGCGATTTGATATTTTTTCCCCTGATTATTAATAATAGACACCAGTGAAGTAGTGACCATTGTATGAGTGGAACTAATGTTTAACTATTTTTCATATCATGTAAAGGAAAAATATTCGAAGAAAATAGGTAGTTTTCAAGACGATTGGGAAATTGACTATTTTGTAGTAAAAAACAAGCATGGTTCAGTAATTGTTTTATTTGTCACGAAATATTTAAAAAATATCAATAAACAGGAATCGTTCAATGACACTTTTCTTCAAATATCTCTTTCAAGAGATGATAAATAGGCTTTCTTGAATAATCTTTACAACAGCAACATATATATATATATATATATATATATATATATATATATTTGTCTGTGGTAATGTCTCAGCGATAACAAAGGCACACTATGAAATTTGTTATACCATTGGTTATCATATGAAACCGTTTACTGATGCAGAAATTATGAAAGAATAGTCTAAATGCTTCCAATTTAGAAAAATTCAGTGACAAAAATAAAAAATATAAAAAATAATAAAAAAAAGCAAAGTAGGTGTTATAATATTTGATCAATTTCCACATTTCAAATTTTCTATGTTATCTTGCTCTTAAAGCATTCCCCCCCCTCCATTAATTCTCATGTTGCGGCCTGCTTGAAATAGCTAACATATGTATGGCGCCCTGTAGAGAAAAAGGTTGAGTACCCCTGTGGTCTAGTCTATTGCTCTTAATCATATCCATCACATCTGGCATTCTCGTGAACGTTTGCGTGAGTCTGGGTAACCTATCGGACGTCTGCGCAAAACACATGTCAAAATGCTGTACCTCATACAATTCCAGTCAATTTTGGTCGAGTCGATGCTTCTATAGTACCAAATCTATCTTGAAAGTACATTTTATAATTTTCGCGTTAGTTACAATTCACAGTATTAAGTATTTACGGCAGTAGATTAAAACAAAATCATAGATACACTTTTTAGTCGTAAGCGAACATTCGATGATAATAAAGTATCAACAAGTACACAGATGAGCATAGTTCCGAAAATTAAATTAAGGAAATTTTCTAAAGAATACTTAAATTCTGGATTTATCACTACTGAAGTAAATGGGGAACAAAAAGCCCCTGTGTGTTATGTGTGAAAACTTACAAATTCGAAGAACATGTGGAAGTTGTTTTTAAAACTCATTGAAAATCATTTAACCATGCTGGCAAAGAATTTTAAAAAGTATTTTCTTGCTGAGGACAGCTTGATAGCAAGTTACGAGTGGATTAGGGATCCGTTTCAAAATACTTCAGAAGAGCTCTCAACTGCCGAAGAAGAAATCTTCATAGATTTTACATCCAGTGACGAAATTAAAAGTTATTTTTGTAATAAATCGGGGATTTTAAATTTTGGGCAAACGTGGATGATGAATTTTCTACAGTGAAAACAAAAGCATTTCGTATAATATATTACCCCATTTTCAACATTCTATCTTTGTGAAACCAGATTCTCTGCGGTGGCTGCTTTGAAGACAAAGTACAGATCTCAGCTAAATATAGAGAAATAACTCAAAATGTCAATTTCTAATACTAAGAGATCCTTTGAAAAAATTTGCTCTGCAAGAAGAGCTTATGGAAGTCACTAATAATTATTAACTTGTTCTTAATTTTGTATTGAGAAATTAGTTAAAAATACCTTGTGCAGTATTGATACATTAAAAGTATACTGGCTGAAGTACCCGCTCTTTACACGAGTTCATTTTAAAAAAAATAAAACATTATTATTCATGATACAATAGCTTAATTGCAAGGAGAATAAAACCAAGTGCACGACAATGTATACAAAAATGTAAAACGATTTTTTTTTATTGAATGGTCATATAGTAAATAATTTTAAATGAATGAACTGTAATTTTAAGCCTCACAGAATTACCATTTAGAATTAATGTTAAATAATGAAAAATAATATAAAATTCCAATGAAGAATAATTGTGTTATTTTTATTGTCTATAAAGCGAGAACACACTTCAAAATGTCTTAACCCGGGAGCAGGTGCGCACTCGATACTAACGTTAATGATCATGCGGGGTGACTCAATCACCTCAATCCTTTTCTTATAATTATTTTTAGTGTACACGATAAAAATCATATAATTCCAGTGAATAATTTATTTAAGAGAAAGTATACTTACTTACTTTCAAGGACTTTTCAATTTTTCTTAGATAATTTGAGAAAAAATCCAATAAAACTGACTTAAAATGCTTCAAAAATGTGCATGACCTTAATAAAGGACACACATCACACACAGACACTTTTCACTAATATTACAAGAATGTTATTTGCAGGCAAAACTGTTATATTTTGTGCAAGTTATTATAGATTTACAGTCTGATGATCGACAAATAGCATGTTGAACCTTTTCTTGTTTGTGTCTTTTTGACAGGGCATAGTGTGTTTTGTAGTACACTTACGGCTTCATATTTTAATTGATGGAGTTCTTTAGGAAGCATTTGAAAATTTTCCCTACGTTTCAAAATAATCGCTTCTTTCAAATTAAGTTTCGCTATCATGAGTAATATGCATTATTTCATTGGGTTCTTTCCTTGCTTTGGGATATTTGGGGAATTTCAGCTGTGTGATTTGGTAAACATCTACGCGGAAGTCAGTTTGTTTCCAAGTGAGAGGGTGTATACGTGCTCTTTTGTTGAGTTTTGTTGATGTAGAAACATGGATGGCATGCAATGCAGAAGACTGTGGATTTCAAATGCTAAATGATGATGAGATTGTGACTTCCGTGCAAAAATAATCCGACCCTGTCGACGATGAAACGGATGAAAACAAGGACAACAACAACGAAATTTGCAAGGGTCCATCAAATGCTGACGCGCTTCTACGTTAGAGACAGCTATGGAGTGGTACGAACAACAATCAGAGTTCTGTCCTACTCAACTACTGCTGCTGAAGAGAATCAGATACCTTACATTGAAAAAACGAAGGTGTAAAATGGTACAGCGAAAAATAAATGATTATTTTCCCCAATCAAGGTAAAATTGCGACATTTTGCTCCTATTTTCCTTTTTCTTCAAGCACGTTTCCCGCATGTGATGATTTTCAATATTTGTATAGTGCCATGTATCATATACTGCATGGATCGCATTCGGTTTTCGGTTATCCGAACGGTCTCCGGTCCCAATTGATTCGGATAAACGACGTTCTACTGTAATCAGTTAAAAGCCGTCATAATAGGTACATTTGCAAACATGATACAATTATTGTTTTATTATTCCCGAAATACAGAGTTTAATAGAATAATGCATAAAACAATTTTTTAAAGGACAAAAAATGTTCTGATTTTTGCTTTACGCAGCATGAACTGATTTCAAGTCAACATTTTTGAAAAATGTTTCCATTTGTGTGGTTTTGCAAGAATAATATTCAAAGTCATTTTTCACCTAATTAAAAATGAATGACATTTTTATTGAACTTTCTTATTTTTTTAATTATTATCCTACGAATGTTTTATTTTTGTAATGAATTAATTTTAACAATTTCTGCAATCCAACGATTACTTTAAAATGTAACCATATTCTGTGCAGATTACAATAGTTGCTTTTCTATTTTACCTCTTAAAACTTATTTCTTTATCTCTTTCCTATCAATGTTTTTACTTTTTTAATGAATTGGTTTTAGTAATTTTTCAACAACTCAATATCAACTTTAAAATTAAACAATATTCTCTGCAGATTCAAGTAATTTTCTCCCTACTTAATCCTTTAAAACATAAGTAAATTTTGAATTTTCATCGTGTTCAGTAATTTTTATAAATGTAATATGAAATTTTTAAAAGAGTGTAATTCCATTTCAAGTATCTTCTGCATCACTTAATCCTAGTTCAAAATTACATGACCCGTCACCAGTAGTCCTGGTGTTATTCTAGTGCGACTTTACCAAATCTGAACAATCACGCTCAACTGATTGTTCATTTCGCTTAGTGTGGATAGATGTACTTACGTGGAAAGAGATAAATCTGTTATTTGAAAAATCTTACAACCAAAGGTAAATGGACTGAGGGAACCAGATATTTGCTATAACTGAGAAAAAGACTGGAATTTCAGCAGAGGTTTGATTATCCAATAAGGCATCATGTTGGACTGGCAGACAGACCACCATGTCTTTAACAGAGGCTCTGCTACTGCTGTGAAGTTAAATCTTGGAATCCTACGCTCACCTCTTGAAGAATACAATTAGCAGTGATTTAAGTTTGTAGATGAAAAGGATCTGCAAAGCATTTAAAACATCAATACTCAACCTGAGGCTCAACAAGCCCATTTAAATGGCCCGGTCATGACTCATAGCTCTGAGAAATTCTTGAATTTAAGACAATGCATTAAAAATTTGGTGGGAAATTCTTTGACAAGAAATCAAATTTATCAATTTTGCTTTTTAGCTGTCGATGTCGTAAGGCCCTGAATTGATATTATTTTTCTATTTGTAATGGTTACGGTTAGTGATAACAGAAAACAGTGGGGTAGCGACAATTTTATGGGTAGAACTAATTTTGAACAATCTTTCATACTTGCAAGCAAAAAATATTCGAACGTTTTGGAGGTTTATTGCTGTGTCGTGAAAAACAAACATGGATCCGTACTTGCTTGATTTGTCACGAAAGTGCTGTGTTTAAAATATACCAATAAACAGGAATCATTCAATGACGGTTTTCCACTTTTAAGAGGTGATAAATATGCTTTATTGAATATTCTTTGCAACAGCAACAAAGTATTTTGTCAGAGGTAACATCACAGCAGTAACAAAGACATCCTAAGAAGTTTGTTATATTATTGGTAATCATATGAAACCGTTTACTGATGAAAAAAATAGTGATGGGGGAGAGTGTTTCTTAAATTCTTATAATTTAATGTTAGTGACAAAAATAAAAAATATAAAAAAATAATTAAAAAAGCAAAACAGGAGTTATAATATTTTGATCAATTTCCATATTTTAAATTTCTAATATTATCTTGGTCTTAAAGCATTTCTCCTCCTCCCTCCCCCCATTTAACCTCATGTTGCGCCTTGCATGAAATAGCTAACATATGCATGCAGCCCACGTAAAATGGTTGACATATGTATGCGGCCCTGCAGAAAAAAAGGTTGAGTGCCCCTGATTTAAAATGTTTAGAGCCATGATCACAAATATGTGATCGCTTCAGGAACACAGTATTATAAGTGAGATTGCATTTTTCTCGTTCTAAGGCCCATAAGCACACCGGTGTGATATAAATTTGGAATGATTATTAACTATAAATTTCAGCTTATTTTATTACAGAAATGATTTTATATGAACTTTTAAATGGAGTTCGGCTTAACAGAAAAAATCGCCCGGTCCTGAAAGGGTCAATCCTATAGAACCGTCTACACATCGAATCCTATTTTAGATGTTCTTGAAAGTACAGTTACAATTCAATTTTCTCTTCCATCTAGGAGCTGAAAGCAGCTTTGCTGGAGATGAAAAGTCAATTACTACATGCTATCAACACTCGCAATTCCCACATAAATTCCCCTTTTTTATACTGTATAATTGTAAGTGGGAAGCATCCTCTCTATTAATCCGTTTATCCCTTTTTCAATTCCTACTATTATAGTTCACATTCTCCTTATATATGGAAAAAAATATCTTGTTCAAATTTTCAATTGTTAACAAAATACTTTTTATTCATCGACTCAAGTTCAAATGCATTTTCTTAAACTTGTAGAGGATGACACTTGATGTTAAAACAGTTTTTTTCAAATATTTATTCATTAATTAAGTTTTATTTTTCTAATTTTAAAGTTATTCTGCTTTTTTTCTGACGAAGTTACGACTAGCTGCAACAGATGGTGCCACCAAAGTAGGAATTGACTTTAATTTTTTTTTATATTACTTGTTTTGTTTCTTCTTGTTTACTTTCCTTTTCTACTGAGTCATGCACACGATCATGCGTAAGTGCCATGACTGTTACGGCACGCTTTTATAAGATTCCCTTGTATGTAACGGAATCTTTGAACTCAATTTTCACCCACTTAAAAAGGTCAGATTAATTTGAAATTTTGCACACTTGTAAAGGACCGATGACAATACAATAATTTCATAATTTTGTTCCATTGTCCTGATCAGGACATCAGGAAAAACGATTTCCAGATTTAGCGACTAATTCATTATACCGTTTTCAGATTTGGCGACTAATTCCATATACCCTTTCAAGATTTGGCGACTAATTGCATGCACCATTTCCAGATTTGGCGACTAGTTGCATGCACCATTTCCAGATTTGGCGACTAATTTCAGATCCCATTTCCAGATATGGTGACTAAAAGATTAAGTTACAACCCTATAAAAGCGAAAACGTTTGCGTCGATAATTTCTTACCATAATATAAACAATTGTCTAGTTTTTCTGAAAATGGAAATAAAAAAAAGACTCGTGCATGGGGAAAAATATTTATGTTCTAACCCAGCGTTTCTCAAACTGTGGGGTGCGCCTCCTGGAGGGGAGCATGATAACCCTACGTGAGGGAGGGAGGGGGCGAGCATATCGAAAAGTCCAAAATAAAAGATTTAAAAATATTATTAATTTACCGAAAAGAAGCAAAACAAAATACATTCTGAAATGATAAAAAATAAAATACATATTCACACTGATATAAATGTATCAGTGCGGCAAAAAGTATTTAATATGTGATTTATCAATACTAAATTAAAAACAAGTTTAGTAATTACTAGTGACTTTCTTGGGCTTGTCATATACAAAATATATTGATAATATGTGCAGTTTATAATATTAAAGTCGCATGCAGCTTTAGCTTCGAAGTTCATAAATATTGCATTCAATGCATTGTTGTTGTATGAGGGGGGGCGATGAAAATTATGACTTAAAATTGGGTCGCAAATATGGAAAGTTTGAGAAGCACTATTCTAACCGGACAAAAAATCTGTTTTTGTAAATTCTCTTGTCGGATCTGTGGAATGGAACATCATTCATTGCTTCATTTTAACAAAACAGTTGAGAATTTATTCAGAGGTCTCACCGGATTAAATAATTTCTCACAAACTCTTCAATTCAAAAAGTGTACTTTTGTGTTTAATACAAATGCATATTTCAGATAGAATATCGAGCTCTTTTTAGCGAGAAGTATTTCAAACTTAGCTCTTCCAGATTTCCTTCAGTTAGCTGACCCTACATTTTGCAAACCAGGCCGTATCGACGCACTGATAGGATACCAATGTGGGTATTCCAGATCCTAAAAAATGACGTATTTAAGATTAATTCATCAATGAATAAATGATAGTTTAAAAAACTAAAAATACATTCTTTTATTGTAGATCGAACTAAAAAATGAATTACAGTTTAAAAAAATTAAAAAACACGCTTTTATGTTTAATCGAACTAAAAAGTAAAAAAATAATTCTTAATATAAGAATAAAATGATTAACGAGAAAATTGATGTCATTGTGGTAAAAGCGTGGGGTACTTTGTACTACATTTTCACACTAACTCAGCATTTCGGAGTAGAACTAGTAAGAAATTATAACAATTGATATAGAGCACCCCATGCTTTTACACCGATGACATCAATTTTCTCATTAATCATTTCATTCTTATATCAAGAATTATTTTTTTACTTTTTAGTTCGATTAAACATAAAACGTGTTTCTTAGATTTTTTAAGCAAAAATTTATTTAATTTCTAATGGGCTGCCATTTCTGTTTTACCATTGCAGACCTAGTACATTCCCCGGAAGCTGGTATCTCTTTTTAGTGTGGCACCATGTAGGCCAGGGGTACTCACCCTTTTTTTTTGCCGGGGCGCATACATGTGTTAGCTATTTCAAGTGGGCTGCATACATATGATGGTTATTTCACGCGGGCCGCAACATGAGGATTAGTGGAAGAAGGAGGGGGGAGAGGAGAAATGCTTTAAAGCTAAGTTAACATAGAAAATTTAAATTTTGAAAATTGATCAAAATATTAAAACTCCTATTTTGCTTTTTTAATTATTATTTTTTATATTTTTTTATTTTTGTCGCTGTGAATTTTTCTAAATTGGAAGCATTTAAGAATCACTCTTTCACAATTACTGCATCAGTAAACGGTTTCATATATGATTACCAATAATATAATAAACTTCTTAGGATGTCTTTGTTACTGCTGTGACGTTACCACTGAAAAAAAACACTTTGTTGCTGTTGCAAAGAATATTCGAGAAAGCCTATTTATCACCTCTTTAAAGAAATCTTCGAGAAAGAATGTCATTGAACGATTCCAGTTTATTGGTATTTTTAAATACACTTTTGCAACAAATCAAACAATTACTGAGTCATGCTTGTTTTTAACTACAAAATAGTCAACTTCCCAATCACCTTGAAGCAATTTTTTTCTTCGAATATTTTTCACTTGCAAGATATGAAAGATTGCTCAAAATTAGGTTCCCTCATAAAATTTTTGCTACTTCGCTGTTGTCTATTATTCATAAAATTTTCGCTACTCCACTGTTGTCTATTATCACTAATCAGAAAAAAAAATATCAATTCACACCCATACGGCATCGACAGCAAAAAACAAAATTGATATAGTTGATTTTTTCACGAAAAGTTCCCATCAAATTTTCATAAATAAGTGAATTGCTCAGAGCAATGGCCCATGACCGGGTCACTTAATGAGCCGCATGTTGAGTATCGCAGGTATAGGCGGATAACAATCACCTCAAGTAATTTTGACGCTTACAGTTTTCTCCTCAGAGGGAGGTACTTGAGCTCTGACGATGCTAACCTGTGTACTAAGATTTTAACTTTGCCGAGTGCACCCAAGCCAAACAGTCATTCTAGGGATTTCTTACATGCCGTATTATCATACGACATGGCGACTGTCGATTTTCTGCATCATAAAAATCCACCGACTTGGGCCAAACCCGCAACCTTAGATGCATAAGACCAGCGACAAACCAAACACTCCACCCAGCCTGCTATATCAACCAATGTATTTACTTTATTTCGCTGAAATTTATCGAATACTTCTAGGGGAAATCAATCAAAAGCAAAGTTTATTAATGTTGAACTCTAATGCACTGTAAATAAGTGCACTTTTTGGCTATCTAAGATAACTAAATATTACAATTCGATGAAATATAATACACATTAATCAAATAAGAAATTATTGGAATCATGCTGTGAAGAGAAAATGCAATACTCTAATATTACAAAGGGTTATCATAAAGTTTAATTATTGTTTGAAAAAATTGAAATAGAAATTTGATTTTTATTTGCTATTCTTAAGATTTATATCTACATATAGTTACCATCAATAGCTATACATTTTCTTTGTATTTCTTCAACTTTTGGAAGTCGACATTGTAGAACTCAGCAAATGGTGGGAAAAAAACATTGTTCTACCCTTGAATGACATCATTTAGATTATAAAATCTCCGACCTTGCAATGTGTCTTTGAATTCTGGGAATAAGTAAAAGTCGCTTGGGGCGAGTTCAAGAGAAAAAGAGTTGGCGTGAAAATTTTCAAAGTCACATCTCTTTGATTATTTATCTCAGTGGTCTTCAAACTTTTTCGACTATCGGAACCCTTAAAACTATATGTTGTTTTCAGAGAATCCAGTTCCACACACACTTAAAATAAGAATGTACCCAAAAATAATTTTTAAAATAGATCAACAGGTAGATATTTTATGTAAAAATATTTTTTTTAAAAAGTATCGAATTTGTTATTAAAAATTTTGAATTAAATTTTTTAAAATAATTTATACTAGCATTGATGACAGTGATTTGTGATCAGTGTAACTTACCCATATATTTTATTTATCAACTGGGATATGTGCTTGAATTTTTAACGCAAATTGTCGAAGTCAAGGTCTATTGAAATTATCTGCTGTTGGATTTCATATTCTGCTTTAATTTGCTTTTATATTTTGTTTTTGTAGCCCCTCACAATGAGAGAGAAATATTTTTCAATTACGTACATTGTTCTGAATGGCATTAAAATGTTTGTAGTTGTATGAGAAATCCTTTGTATTTTGCATGAAATTGCAACCTAAAATTTAGGAATTAATTCTGTTAAAATTTAGATTTTAGCATCAAATCCACTAGGTGTTTTTCCAGAAATGAACAAAAATATACATTTTAATTACAATTGAGTTTTGTAAAACATTGCATTAAAGAGTATACAATTACTTCGTGGAATCCGGAATAGTAAACCCTAGAATATTCACAATCTACACTCATGTCCATAAATTAAGGATAATTCAGAATCCCACAGAAATTGAACTCTAAAATAAAAATTTCACCTGTAGAATTATCACACACATCTTGAAGAAGAATATGCAAATTACAGGAAACCACCAGATGGCGCGGATAGTACGTCACAATGACGAGAGTGTAAGAGAGGGGTATATAAGGAATGGTGGCAAAGAAGTAAAATTGTTCACAAGCACTTTAAAAGCCTTTCAGAGCAATAACCGCATAGTTGTGGCGCAAAGGAAGCATTTGGATTATTTTTTACGTGGTAGAATTATCGGAAGACTGGAATGTGGACGTACCCAGATGGAAGTATACGAGGAACTTGGAATCGCCCAGAGTGTCATCTCCAGGCTTTGGCAACGATTCCAAGATGATGGTAATGTGAGTAGATGTTACAGCACAGGTCGCCCCCGAGTTACAACGCCGAATGATGACCGGTATTTGGCAGTTACTGCCAAAAGAAACAGACGGAGCACAGCATCAAACCTATCTCGTCAGCTCTCTTCAGCTACCGGTACGACAGTTTCAAAGCAGACCGTGTACAGACACTTAGGGCACATTGGTCTATAGGCCTGTGAGATGTGTTCCCCTTACCGCAACTCACTGTCGCCTGCGATTAACCTGGAGTAGAGAGCATGCATTGTGGACACCGCAACAGTGGTCTTGTGTGATGTTTTCCGACGAGTCCAGATTTAGTTTGCAGTCTGATTCTCGCTTTCATATGGAGAGCGCCAGGTACCCGTTACCACCACCCGTTACCACCATTGAACGACACCGTTACGGTGGTGCAGGATGGCTCCTTTGGGGAGGAATTATTCTTGGTTCCAGAACTGACCTGTATGTTCAGAGTGTAACGATGACAGGCCACATCTATCGGGATGTCATTCTGGAACAACATGTACGTTTGTTTCGGGGCGCCATGGGTGCTGAATTTCTGTTTATGGATGACAACGCCTGTCCTCACCGTGCAAACATTGTAAATGCCTTCAATCGGATGAGATCACCCGTATGGATTGGCCAGCATACTCACCGGACTTGAATCCAATAGAGCATGTGTGGGATATGCTTGGCTGACGAATTGCAGCCCGTCAACCCCCTCCCACCTGTCTACCGGAACTTCGGAGGGCATTGCTTGATGAGTGGTGTAATATTCCCCAAGATCAGATTGATAATTTGATACTCAGCATGCGTAGGCGTTGTAAGGCCTGTATTGCATCGTCCGGGAGACATACTCCGTATTAACCATCATATTAACCATGTTATACTGTTTTTTTGTAAATAGGTTCTTTTTTAAAATTTGCTCCAGGGAGTAAAAATCGCAATTTTTATTAATTATGTCAAACATATAGCATCTTTTTTGCTCTTTACCTTTTGTTTAATAAATAGACTTTACAAATAAGTCAGATTTGTTTTACTTCTGTCTCTTTCTTTGTCTGAAGTTCATTATCCTTTATTTATGGACATGAGTGTAGTATGTAGTACATATAGAAAAACGCTTTAATATTCTTTATTATATTGCAATAAATGTTAAAAAAGTATGAGTTTTAGATACATCTGGTTACACACACGAATTTCAAGGAGAACGGGAATCCATTTTGCATACACGTTTAAAAAAATGTTTCGACTTTTTGTTGTGACTCGTTTGAACCCCAGTATTCCATGAAACACAGTTTGAAGATTTAACTCAATCGCTTCGGCTGTATGTGATTATTCTTGAAATGAGTGAGCAAATTGACTGTCAGCAAGAAGACGAACACCTTTAGTGATCATACCTCGCCGTTTATTTATTACAACATCACGTGCAGTAATAACCCCTAGTGAGAGATAGTCTGACTCTCTTCTGCAGATAGTCTGCTAAAATTACTTCACGACAGTCCCAAAAAACAGACAGCATAATCTTCCCTGCAAACATGTCACTGTAACCTTCTAATCAACTAACCAAAGGGAGTCATTAGGTTTCCAATCCTTGCACATTTCTTTGGTCACTGGATTATATTGATAGATAGATCCGAGATCCATCTGTAATTTCTGTGCAACCAAGAAAAATCCTCAGCATTTTGCTCCAAGACTTTAACACTTCCCTTGACAGGCCGCATCATGTTCACTTCTAAAAGGTATTAGTAGTCGTGGAACCTAGCGTGTTAATTGAATTTTCTCTTCTATTTCGTCAATGACATTTGATGTCACTTCAGTAAAATCTTTTAAAGAAACTAATAAGAAATTTATTTAATTTATTTTTGACATTTTTTTTGCAAGACGAGATCAGGATAAGACATTTAATGCAATTTTTTGGGGTTAGTCAATTTCTAATTAGAATCCAAAAATTAACCTGCCAATATATTCAAAAATAAATGTAATACCTTAAATTTAAGCAAAATTCCTGGCAACACCGATGATTTTCCGTTGGTGGAAAAAATAAAAAAAGGTAATTGATATAAATAAATATAATCATCTATTCTAATTATTTTAAAGCTTTGAGTTTAACACTTAGTGGCAGAGTATACATGTGTTTTTTTTATAAAATAACCTTAAAATAGGTACGTGACAAAGAGGAATCCGATTAGTAGCGATAATAAATCGCTTGGAGGTTATCGATAAGCTTAAATTTGTTCTGGTGTACTGCACTCTACTAGATTGTGGATTTATTAGATTAAAACAATAGATGCTATGTTTTCTTATCATGCTACAAGAGGAACTGAAAATGTTTTTACTCGATAACAATTATGATAGTAGAGATAGTTTTCTCGCAAGCAAAATATAAGTTTGTTTACTTATCTTAGTAACCTTTTTTTCTATCCGTCACAGTAATAATTTACTGCGACAGTTAATAATATTAAAAAAAACTATCATACCAAAGCTACTAATTAAAATCTAACTAAAATTTGAAAAACTATTGTCAAAACAAAGGATAGCTATGCCGGTCGGAAACACTAAGGCGAAGAGAAACAGAAGAAGTCTAAGAATCAAAATGTTTCAAGTAAGTGTCACATATTTTAAACTGTTTTGTGCTCTACTTTGATAGTATTTAAGGTTAAATGCTGGTATCACCCAGAATAGTTATAATTAAAGCGAAAGGGAGGCTACATATACACATCCTCGGTATATAGTTTGAAAACTTAAAACAGTAAAAAATTTATCATTGTCTGCTATACCACCATTCTTTCATATTTTTTGAAATGTTCGATTAATTTTGTACAGAATATAGAGATATCTCTTTACTTTTATATATTCCATCTGGAACCGAATTTAGAAGAAACTAATCCATTAAATTACTTTGAGTTAGAAATCTTTAATTTTATTACGATAAAACTTAATAAGAATACACTGTGTGATTTCTCTCTCTCTCTAAAAATGATCTGTAGAGTTTTTTGATGTTGTATGAAGATAGTTTAGCGTAATTTTTAAATCAAAATGAGCTTTTTTCTGGTTTTATAGTTCATATCAGTAAACGTATAATCTTATTGATTATACAATTAATGATCCCAGAGTAATTTATTTTTATAAATCTGTTCTCCCTTCAGTATAACTTACAGATGGATTTAACCCCATCCAGGTTCATCTTATTTCTGGATTATGAATAAAAAACAATTTTTGTTATGCTTATTTTCAAAAATGCATATCATTTTAAACAAAATAGCACCATTCGCGTACAAAATTTCCTAAAAATCAATGTAGAAAAAATCTATTTAAATAAATATGTAATTTACCTGTAATGTTGGTTTTTTTGTATGGTAGAAATTATTAGACTCTGGAGTCAATTTTCTCTAACTATATAAAGCTTATAATATATACCTATCTTTTATCTTGAATTACAAATTTTTTTCCATTTTTTTGCATTTACATGAATGATTAGGAAATTATTAATCCAATTTAATTGTGTATGATAAATTCGAAAGCACGGTACTGTACATAATCCAACACCGTAATCTGAACTGTAGAATATTGTTTCTCTTCTTCCCTTTACTATGGGGGAATGTAGACTACAAAATGTCTTTCAGACAAGTGTGAAGGAGGGTGACAGCAGAAGGAAGTGCTCTTGAAAACTAAAAAAATGTAATATAATTATTGAGAATTATTAAATAATAATTTTTAATGAAAAAGAAACACTGCATAAATACGTTAATATCTTTATTCCTATTATATATTTTCTAATATTTGTCACTTCTTCATTATTATTATGCTCAGTAAGAAGTTAACACAGAAGGAGATTTTAAAAATTTCGCCCTGTGCCCTAATTCTAAAAATGTAATAATTGTCTATCTTACAAGCCGCGTAGTTAATTAAGGATAATCCTCAAGATTCACTTCGTAATATATACACTTGATTTACATAATTTAAGAGCTACACTGAGTATTTATAAATGCAAAACTAGACATAATTACCATCTTAAAAAACAAAATTCTATTTTAAAATTTTGTAAGTTTTCATTTAAATTTCCTTTAATTTTTGCACAAAAAATTTTAATTCCCATAAAGTTTGAACATATAATACAGAAAAGTTAGTATTTTATGATACATATTATTACAAAACCGATTTTGAAGAAAGTGTAACTGAATCATAGTTACATCACATTTTCTTATAGCTTTAAAATTCAATTTGTAGCGTTTTATTTATTGAATTCTCATAAATAAAGCATCTACAGATGCAATATAAAATGTCCTCAATTTTTTAAAAGTAAAATTTTAAAAATGCAAAATTTGAAGCATTTTAAGTTCGGACAAAAATATTATTTCATTAGTTCATCTGTTTATAGCGTTATTAGTCCTAAATAGTTTATCATCAACACATGTAGAGTATAATAAATTTATGAGAAAATCTTTGCTATCTCTCTGAGAGAGATTTATTTTTACAAAAGTTCTTTAATAGCTTGGATTTCAGGGCCTTGTTCTTGTGTTTTGACTCTAGAAATGAGACTGTCTTGTATAATCGTAACTAGGTGTCTACTTAATGCACACCTACAGGATTAATTTTGGAGACAAAGTGGTGTTTTATTTCATATTCAAAATCCTGTAATTGAAATGATTATCACGCTTTCCAAATGCAGTAGAACGTCGTTTATCCGAACGTTAATAATTCCGGAGCGTCAAATATCCGAACCAAAGTCCGGATACGTTTTCGCACAGTGCAGTGCTCAACAGTTGTTTCGCGTGAAGCTAAAAGTGACGGGAAAACCCAAGGTGAGGGTCATTTGAAGAGTTTCAGTTGTGTGATTTGGTAAACATCTTCGCGGAATATTAGGTCAGTTTGTTTCCGAGAGGGTGTATACGTGCTCTTTTGTTGATGTAGAAACATGGATGGCATGCAATGCAGAAGATTGTGGATTTCAAATGCTAAATGATGATGAGATTGTGATTTCCGTGCAAGAAGAATCGGACCCTGTCGAGGATGAAACGGATGAAGACGAGGATAACAACAGCAACGAAAGTTGCTAGGGTCCGTCAAATACTGACGCGTTTCTGCATTAGAGACTGCTATGGAGTGGTACAAACAACAATCAGAGTGCTGTCCTCTCAACTACTGTTGCTCAAGAGAATCAGAGACCTTGCAGCGAAAAAACGAAGGTGTACAATGGTACAGCAAAAAATAAGTGATTATTTTCCACAATCAAGGTAAAATTGCGACATTTTGCACCTATTTTGCTTTTTCTTCAAGCACGTTTCCTGCCTGTGATGATTTTCAATATTCGTATAG
This sequence comes from Trichonephila clavata, assembly GCA_019973975.1. Taxonomy (NCBI): domain Eukaryota; kingdom Metazoa; phylum Arthropoda; class Arachnida; order Araneae; family Nephilidae; genus Trichonephila; species Trichonephila clavata. The sequence continues at coordinate 101,919 of BMAO01014627.1, read as the reverse complement.
TGTCCGGTTTCATATACTGCATGGATCGCATTCGGTTTTTGGTTATCCGAACAATCGCGTATCCGAACGGTGTCCGGTCCCAATTGATTCCGATAAACGACGTTCTACTGTATACAATTCTTTTTTCTTTAATATCATCGCCAACGCATTGAAATCAATGACTATTCTAAATTTTTTTCCTAACAAGCATACTTTAAACTCCTTTGACGATTGTACAGTAGTTGAAATCTCAGGTTCATAGTTACTGTACTTTGTTTTGGCATCTGGGTTTTTATACCAAGTGAAGCACATTATATCTGCCACGATTTTTGAAGTAAAATGTATCTGTAACCGTAAAAGGTTAGCATCGCAATCAATTTCAGTATCAAAATTCTGATGATAGAAGCTAAACACAGATCGAGAGGATAAACTGTGTTATAGACAACTGAATGCTTGTGTGTTTTACACAATCAGTAAAATTCACGCTTTTTCTTTAGAAGTTTAGTCAAAAAGTATGTACAATTAAAGAAAGCTTAAAACAAATTTTTGAAAATGTTCTACTAAACAAAGAAAGGATTGTAAATATTTTTCGGAATTCGCTTCAGGAAAGTTAAGAATGGCTTTATTATTTTTTGGAGGTGATGGGTACAATTCCCTATTTTCATTAACATGACCAATAATTTAGTTTTGTGATTACTTAAAGTTTATTATTCTGAAAATCAATATCTAAGCCACACACATAACAGGAAACAAGTGAAAACACTAATACCACAGACTTCCAAGATCCTCGTCTGTTTTTATTTTTATTTATTTATTTATTTTGATTTTATGATGACATCATCCATATAAATTTGAACAAGACCTTCGAAAATCAAATGTTTAAGTATCGTGTTAACATAACACTGAAAAAACGCTAGGGACGTGCAAAGACAGAAAGGGTGTGTAGAAATTGGTACATTTTAAATTACAAATAACGTGTACTAATAGGTATTTTACTCTATTTCTAAGCAGAAAAAAATCATTTTGCAAATATATTGCACTGAATGTATTTACATCTTGAAGGTTTACAAGCAGATCATATGTTAGAGGTGAGAGATTGTTTTCTTTTACTATGATTTCAAATTGTCTGAACAAACTCTCGGATTCTCTGTCTTTCCTTAGTCACTACTACTTGACTAGAAAACCGGAAGAAAATGGCTGAATTATACAGTTAGTCGACTATTTCACTACTTGGTCCTCTACAATTTTGCGTTCAGTATAAATTAATTGTTGTGATTTATGTTTTATTAATTTTTCATTTTTTAAGTGAAAATAGACGTCTGAAAATCAATCGTTTTGGTCTTTACTGGTTTATAGCTTTGTGTCAAATTGCGAAGAGTATTTCGTTCAATTTTAGTAAGATTTTATCGGATTTTGAGAGGAATTTATCATTTATTGAGATGTTATAAATAAAAAATTACAATTTTTCATTTTACCTCCGGAAAGTTTTGTTGACGTTGCACCGTCTGAGTTGATTTATATTTAAGGGGGGAGGGCATGTGTTAAAGTATCCACACCAATAATAGCATCAGATGTCATGGTCTTATTATTAATAGCAAAAAATATAGTGATCAATTGTTGACTACCGATTATAATTTCATGTATACAGCTACCAATTGGTGTAATTTTCCAATTATCAAATGTTATAATGACTCATTGAAATTAATTAAAAGTGATGAAACAATTTTATAATATGTATTTTTCCGAATATTTATTTCTGACTGCCGGCATCAACTAACGCAGCAATTGCATTATCATTAATGTGGTAACCGTTCTGTACATCTCAAATGAGGTGAATGATTTATAGCGAACACAATATTATCGGTTTCATTTGGAATAGGTCTGTTAGCACATTTTGCAGAAAAATGGTCAAAAGCTTTGCAAATACTATACTTTAAACATCGATGTTAATCGGGACAAAAATGAGAAATGTGTCATCTCGTGATAATTAAAGCAAGTATTTTTTGTTTAGAATACATGTTATTGCTTTGGGTTTCAGATCTAGCTAAGTCATATTTTGTATTCATATACAATTTCAGCTAAATGACATATCAAACCCAACACAAGACAGCAACCATATCAGGCTGGTTTCTAGATTTTTTAATAATGACAATAACTTTGATCACTCACCTACTGATACTAAACCTTCCGAAATTATTAATATAATTAAAAACTTTAAAATCAAAAAAGCTCCTGGTCGTGATGGAATCACAAATAAAATGACCAAGCATTTTAATAGATCTGTAATTTTTCAAATTACTAACATCATTAACAACATTCTTAACGTTGGTCACTTCCCACAGGCGTGGAAAACAGCTTCGGTTATTCCGATTCTAAAGCCTGGTAAAGATCCAACTCTACCAGACTCATTCCACCCAATTTCATTACTTCCGATTCTCAGTAAAATTGCTGAAAAAATTATTCAAAACAGGCTTTGCCTTCACCTAAACATTAACGATATATTAATTCCCCAGCAGCACAGCTTCCGTGCTGAACTCTTCACATCACACCAGCTTCTGCGGGTGGTGGAGTACATTAAATCAGGGTTTCAAAATCGGAAATCAACCGGTGCTGTTTTCCTCGACATCCAAAAGGCATTTGATAGAGTATGGCATGTGGGGCTACTCTACAAATAAATTAAAATCAACACCCCTCCCCACCTAATCGAACTAATAGAGCCTCCTACCTTAATAACAGAACATTCTCGGTTCGTGTTAACAATTCTCACTCTACTAACCACCCGATCCAGGCAGGAGTCCCTCAGGGCTCCTCAATCTCACCTACTATCTTCAACATCTATGTAAATGATATTCCTAGAACCAGCCAAACCATACATTTGCATGTATGCAGACGACACGACGATCCTTGAACAAAGTAATGAGTTAATACTCATTACTCACTTCTTACACAAACACCTATCCAAGATGGAAGATTGGTTCACGACATGGAAAATTGCATTAAATGTCGCAAAAACAGAGGCCGTCTTCTTCTCACACCATATCAAAATAGAACCGCCACATCTTTACCTACACAACACACACATACCCTGGTCTCGCAACACCAAGTACCTAGGAGAAATCCTAGATAAAAGACTCACTTTTATACAACACATTATACGCATTCGTAAAAATTTTAACATTTCCGTGGCTAAAATGTTCCCCTTAATTGCCCGGAAATCATGTTTATCATTAAGAAATAAAATGCTTATTTATACTCTGATTCTCAGACCAGTCCTTACTTATGCATGTCCAATCTGGGGCCACGCAGCCTATTCCAATATTAAACTGCTCGAAGCAGCTCAAATCATTCGTATTATCCCAGATGCTACATGGTACATGAGGAATGAAGACCTCAGAAACGCAGTAAAACTAAAAACATTAAAAGACATTTTCAAACAGATTTCAACTAAATTCTTTAACATTGACAATCATACTAACAAAGCAATAGCACGCATAGAAAACTACACATTAAATCCACTAATCAACAGACCTCGCAACATCCTTATCTAACTTTTCTACATTTTTTAATTTTTGTATCTTTCATTTTTACACTCATTTTTTCACTATTTTACTCCACTACACTGATAAATTCAACTTACACACACTTCATTAACCGAACTCGCTCTCGACCAATAGGGACAGAGCAGTTCGTCCATTGGGATTACTCGCTCTGGTACCGCCTCGGCGGCCAGAGCTCCAGCACCCCCAAGACACACCCTCCTAAAGGGGAGAGCAAGGCTGTCCCCGGATTGGTCCATGCATTCTCAACCTATTCACGTTAAATAGTCGCCCGTTTCGGACATCGCGCAGACGAGGAGGAAATTCTGGACGGTGCAGGTTGTCTGCGCTGCTCGAGTCTTTCACCCACTTTTCTACAAGTCGACCGCCCTGCGCTCCGGCTCACCGGGCCAGTAAGCGGCCTGATACAGTTCTCATCTGCATAGTTATTTTTTCACCATAGTTACACCTTATTTTTAATTTACTCTTACATCTAGGTTTTTATCTGTACACTTTAATTTAATTTGCTCACCTTAATGTAATTTACCTATTCAAATTTAATTCTCTTAGCTTATCCTATTTATATATAGTCTATTCACACCTTTAATGCAGCAAAGGGCTAAGGTAAAGCTGAACCCATGTAACCCTCAGTTTTTTTAATGATTGGAGTTTGAGCTTCCCTGCGGGAAGCAGGTACTCCGTCAAGCATTCAACTTATATTCATATACACTTGCCTCCGAAAGTCTGCGTACAGGCGATCATCCTTTATATTCATGCAAAAATCGCTAATTAAATGAAGTTTTTCTGAATCAATACTATTTATTATTGATTCATCTAACGTCGTTAATTCAAATAATATAAGCAAAACAATCATCTGAATATTACATAAAATAATACAAATATTTATAACTTCAGAACGACACAAATCCTGTGCGTCAAAAGTCTGCGTACACTGGAAAAGAAACCTTTACAATAATGGATTATAACTAAAAGTTAATACTTTTTAAGCTATTCCGTTCTTTCTATAACTCTCTCTTCATATTTGGAAGAGATTTAACTAGCTTAGTTGCTTCATCTGTGGATATTTTGTTCCATGCTTCTACTATAACAGATTTGAGCATTTCCTTGGATGTTATTACGTTTTCTCTGATTATTCACTCGAGTAAATCCCATAAATGCCGTATTGTGCGTAGGTCTGGGGTCTAGGATGGCTTACGGGGTTGTTTTGGGACTTGTCAGAACAGCCACGGCTTCGCAATGGGAGCCATTTGCTCGGCACCTTTGCGCTGCTGAAAATAAAAATCATCATTCACCGCAAGATTCTTGTCACTTTTCCTGATATTTTACTTCAATAAGTTAAAGTAATCAATTTTGTACATTGTTGATTCGATAAATTCCAGATTACTAGCCGAAAAGCTTCCAATGCACCACCAAACATTATGCCTCCTTCTCCATGTTTGATAGTCGAAAAAGGATTCTCTTTCTTAAGATCTGTCGAGGAATTTTTGGAGGCATGTTTTTGTTCTTTTTGATGCCAAATTACAAAAATACACTTTCAATTGAATATATTACATTTTTCGAATAATTATGTGTCCTATTTAGATGTTTTTTCGCTAAGGTCATTCTCTTAGCTCTGTTCACTCGAGAGATGAATGGTTTCTTGAGTGCAACTCGGCCATGATAGTCATCCTTTTTAACTTCGCTTCGAATTGTGGTTAAAGTCACATTTTTTGCAAGATCTCAGCCACACTTTTAGCTATTTGTGGAGCTTATAGTCTTGGATTTATTTTAATGGAGCATATAATAAAGCAAGATTCTTGAGGTGGCACTGCACATGGTTGGCCGGATTTTGGCGTGGACGTTAAAATTTTAGTCGATTTGTAGTTTATGAACACTTTTTGAATCAATGAATGTCTCCTATTAATGGTTTCAGCAATTTCTTTAAAATTTCCCCCATTTTCTGTAGATTTCGGATGATTTTTCTTCAATAATATATCGATCTCTATTCTGTTGCCTGCCATGGAACCACAAAAGTTTTCAAATCTCAAATCCTAAATAAATCGTAAAAAAAAGCTTATAATTACTTGAAAACATGATTTAGTGCGATTATTTTACAATCAAAGGACTTTAAAAGCTCTATTCTGTAAGTGTACGCAGACTTTAAGCGCGGATGGTTGGTGATTATTTGGTGGTCATTCTTGTTTTTTCATGCTAAGGTGAAATTTGTTGCTGCTGTTTGAATAAGGAAATTTTGAGGAATCCCTGACAGGAGAGAGAGAGTTATGTTGATTTTTTCTAAAGCGAGATTTTAATAGTAACTATAGCGTAAATATGTAAGATGATTGCCTGTATGCAGACCTTCGGAGGCAAGTGTATGTACCCAACTCAACTCAAAGAAAGCACCAGGATTTGTACATGAACATAGTTTTTTTTTTCTATTATTTACTATTTTTTCATAAGTACGAAGTTTTTCTTTAAATTCTGAAATAGATTTATCGCCATCTGAGCTAGTTTTATTTGATGATTAATCCTGTATGCCATTTGTACAAAGTTCAAATAAGGAAAAATTATCAATATTTGCATGGGAGTACTGTGAATTCTATGATTCCAATAAAATATTTAGAAAGTGATTCCTTTTGCATAATTTACGTCTGTGAATTACAGCTAGATTTAATTTATGGTGAAATGTTTCTTGGTATTTTTAAACAAAAGCCTTGTCATAAGGCTATGTTATATATATGTATACGAATATTCCTTACCTGACCTTCGATCAAAATTTTTGCAAATATTATTTTTTCCAGTTCATGCAACGGTGGAAACAAAACAAAAGATTATTCGCAGTCTTGTATGAGATTTCACGCTATATGCATCAGAGTCACAAAACTTATATACGCATTAGATTTCCGAGATGTTTCAAAACAAAATAAAATGAAGAGTTAAAATCATCAACATGCGTTTCAATTTAATTCTGGCGTCATTGCAATGTAGAGGGAAAGATGGTAATCGTATTTTTTCCGTTTCGTCAGCATAAAATTCATCCTTGCAGTTAGAAATTGGAGCTGTAAACAATTGCAATTATTTTAAATTCCAGAAAGATAGAGAAGGCTGTAAAGTAATTCTTCTTTATCGCCGTTAGTATTCAGTCCTGACACATTTACAACACAAACTAAATTATTTAGAAAAAATCTGGCTCTTTTTGTTTTCGATAATTTAAACCAGGGGTAGGCAACCTATAGCATGCGTGCCGCATGGTGGCACGCGGTACCATTCTAAGTGGGACTCTGCCCTATTCTTCACATTTGAAATTTTTGAGAGGATGGAAGTTGATAAATTTGTAACGGGCCTTATTTAACAAACATCTCCAGAATTATGGACATTTCAGAATTACATAAAAATCTGAAAGGTAACTTCAGTGAGTGAGTGATTTTGGGGTTTATTGGCGCAAGAGCCGATTTCGGCTATACTTAATGTGACCATTTATTCTTTGCCTCAAAACGGGACATTGTTTTGTTTAGGTAAATTAACAGGGATACAATGAAAAAAAAACACTTTTTTAAAGTTATTTAATCAGAAAAAACTAGTTAGCTTAAAAGTTACGAATTAAAAAATATACCCAAAATATTTAGTTATATTTATATTTATCAGAGGAACAAATTTCCTTTAATATAGCTGGTGAAGATTTTAAGTAAGAATGAAACTCTTGGAACGTTTTTTTATATTCATCTTAATTATCAACATCACCTTTATAACTGAAATTAGTAACTGGGATTTCTCAGATGTCCGTAATTTGTTCATCATAGAAAATATTCTTTTTACTGGAACATTTAAAGCAGGCAAACATAAAATATATTTAAATAAAGTAGAAAAGTTTTCATGCTGTAGATTGTTGGCGTGAAAGTGTTTGAATACTTCCACCCAACGAGTTTCCGTGAAAACATTTAGATCATTTTTATTCGGTTACTATTTGCGATGTAATGTAATTACTTAGTAAGACTTAATTTATAAAATTCTGTAGCCGTCTTTTCCACACAAACTCTTCATCTATATAAGTACCATTACCTTTTGATTTCCCCATTAATTAACGGACCGCAAATGGAAGAGACTGATTGGTATGTTTCTGAGTCAAATTGCCTTTTAGTTGATTGATTTCTTTTGCAGCTTCAATTTCCGATACAGTCTGACCTTCAAGTTTCAATACAGCTTTCCGAACAGCTTCGAACGGTTTCCGAAAACGGGACAATTTTGCGTCCCAGAGTTCATTTCGGGGACACCGGGACCCGTAATTATAAAAAGGGACAGTCCCGTTCAAAACGGGACGTCTGGTCACGTTAGCTATACTGCGCCAAACATTTGTTTTAATATCTGTGGTCTAGACGGGAAGAGAAAAAAAGAATGAATTATATGACAAGAAAGAGGGTCGAAAATAGAGAAGGATCACTAGGGTACCCCGGGTTCGTGAAGCCCGTGTTTACCAAAGACAGTAAACCCCGTGGGAAAAGGAAAAGATCACTAGGGCACCTCGGGATTGTGACACCCGTACTCACCTAAAGAAGGTGAGCCCCCTGAGGGGAAGGTAACTTCAGAGATGAATTTACAGCTATTTTGTAAATTATTGAATGCCACTGCAGGATAGATTTAATAGTTTAATAAGAGAAAATTGTATGTACTCTGCTTTCTGCTTTTGTGGTTCTATGCATCTAAGTAAAAAAAATCTTTCCTCATAAGAAAAAAAATATGTCGAGTCCGTAAAGAAATTGTTTAATAACTGATTGCTCAGAATCATGTCAAAAGAAAAAGTCACAAATTATACCCCTGATTTTGTGATATAAAAATGCTGTGCAAGCACTAGGCTCTCATTGAAATTGTTGTTTACCTTTTTATATAACTGTAACGAAGGGAAATACTCAAATTTTAAGTTGTCTATTTCTTATTTAAATAAATATGTTTAATAAACACAATACATGTAAATTTTAATTTTAAAAAATAGTTACGTTTAATGCTGTTTATTTTTACGTTTAAAGGCATTAAATGCAAAATTAATTGATAATAAAATTATAAATCTATATTATTGACCTCTGTTCTCTAACTCTGCATGTATTACAGCGGGAATCAAATTGTTTCAAATATGTTCTACAGTGTAGCACGCTGAATCATATGTATAGATTGGTTTGGCACGCCACAGCAAAAAGGTTGCTGACCCCTGCTTTAAACTATATTAAATGAAGGAAAATTTCTCGATTTTTTTCTTGTTCCACGATTAAACGTATCATTGAATAATATAATGTTTAGAAACTTCATTATTATTATTATTTTGATCTTTCCTTTTTTAAAAATTTTGAAACAATTTGAATATTATCACTGGCGTGGCTAGTTCTGAGTGGGCCCTGTATCAAAATTCCTTCAGGGCCGTTATTAAGATGAGAACCCTATTATGGGGAATGTAGATACATATGTTAGGGCCCCTGTAAATTGGAGGCACCATATCATTGATACGGCGATAACTACGAACCCTTACGCCGTTAAATTTTAACCGTTCGTATATTCCCCCAGCGTTGGGTTTTTATCGCTTCCTCCACAAGGTTTGCTTTTTTTTTAAGCGTATTGAAAGGGGTTTTTTTTCTTTCCATAAACATGAGTTAAATTTAGTTGTTGTCATTTAACCCTAATCACAAAATAATAAATCATATGAATGGCTAATTAATATGATTAATACTAAAAATTAAAACTTTTTTACGAATGCATATGCAGTGAAAAACGTTTAACGTGAAACGCTTAAAACGAAATATCAGTTAACACGAACCAATACAGTGGTCCCGACAAAATACTATGTACTTTCATGAATTTTTTCTCTTAAAACGAAATAAAAATCGCTTAACACGGAAAGATTTCACTTCTGGGAATGAACAAAATACCGAACACATCAGCCTCGCAGGCGAGATTTAAGACGAGTGTTTGAGAAAGTTTCTGTATTATTGGAATATCCAACTGTATCATCGGAAAATTTCGCTACTGTAGATGATAATAATGCGTACACAGCAGTCAAAGACATTTTGAAGTTTGTTCAAAGCTCAAAAAATATCATTGATGCAGATTTCGCCGACAAAAATGAAACGAATAAAGCAGCTCCTGTTTTCACGACATCCGAAATGAAGAGCGTCATAAAAAGAATGCGCAGTTATTCAGACACACATTCCAATAATGAAAAGAATAACAAAATGGACAACATCCAACAATTTGTTCACAATTTGATGCTAAAAAAGATAACGCAAAGAAAAATATCAAATTATTTTCCCAAAACTCAATAAATGCTTTGTTTTTAAAAAATTGAAAATTTTGTATTAAATTTCGTTAAGTTCTTGTAAATGTTTAGTTTCATTGATTTTTATGAAATACATGCATATATACATATCTATGTTCATAAAATGTACTCTAATGAACTTAATTTTGTTTAATATATATATATATATATATATATATGCAATATCCTTGAACACGAAAAAATATATTAGCCCCCCCCCCAGTTTTGTATTACCCGATTTTCACTGTATATATATATATCAACATTATGTACAGGACCAGTAATAACTATCTGTTATTACTCTTGATTGCAATTAGTGTTTGTTTGTACTTATAGTTACGAAGTAGAGCACCCATTTTTTTCCAACGTCGGTAAATCCATTCCATTAACTAATTTGCTTTGTTTTTTTTCTGCAGTTTTCTTATTAAATTTTGATTACATCTTTTTTTAATTCAGATTCTTTGTCCCAAGCCACCACGGAAAGTCTGACCTCGTATATTGCTTGAATCACGCTCATTTTCATGTGAAAATGTGCTTATTATTAGAGTAAAAAAAATAAAGAGTAGAACATGTATTCTGCTGGCACCTCTCTTTGAGTTCCGCTACAATCGGGACTGAAACGATGGACGCGTTCTCATTGGACATTACAAAGGTGAACACCTTCTTCCGAAGTGCCTTATTCAACATCTTATTGGATTAACTCCTGGCGTTATGCTCTGACTCGTAATTGAGTAACATAGGAAATCCTACGCAATCCACACAAATTGTAGGGAAACAAAACCATCTTGAAAGACCTAGTCGTAACAGCTTTCAGATAACTTCGTGGATGGAGGGAATAGTCTGCCATTCGAAAACATTCCTTAAAATGTTTCTTCGTAATGTTTCTTTTAAGGTAGCAGACCAATACTTATATATTGAATTCATTTACTCACTTTATTATTATCGTGAAGAAGTGCTCCTTTTTCCAATTCTTACTATTAGTTCACACTCTCCCTATATATATATAGAGAGAGAGAGTGTGTTAGTGGTACATCTAATATATATTTAAATTTTAATAACTTTATTAAACATTGTATTGAACATGGATACCTTGCTAATTTTCTTTACAATTATATTTCTAATAGTTCTCAGTGAAATGACAATATGTAATAACAATAGCATTTTTAAATAGTTGTGCAGTTAATCAAAAGATGGAGCCACATGTTAAAGAAATTAATAATAATATATTTTATTTAAAATTAATTGTGTATGTCTGGGTTGTACTTTTATTTTCTATAAATTTTAAAACAATATTTAGAGTTTTTAAATGTATATATATATGTGTGTGTGTGTGTGTGTGTGTGTGTGTGTGTGTGTGTGTGTGTGTGTGTGTGTGTGTGTGTGTGTGTGTGTGTGTGTGTGTGTGTGTGTGTGTGTGTGTGTGTGTGTGTGTGTGTGTGTGTGTGTGTGTGTGTGTGTGTGTGTGTGTGTGTGTGTGTGTGTGTGTGTGTGTGTAATCAAAATTTCTCTACAAGAGAGATGAATTAACATGATTAATACTTAAAAGAATTGCAATTGCAAGATAACCAGACAACAGAATTTAAAAGGAGATATGAAAAATTGAAATAACAGAGTTAAATATAAAAATATAAAAGAATGGATGCTACAGTATTATCAACATTGCTGACTTAGGACAGCTTATATACAAAAAATTTCTCTATATAAAAGTAGGGTTGAACATGTTTCTTGGCCACCCAACCTTCCCCCTTTCTGTTAATAATACAGAGCCAAACCCTATTGGAAATAATGGATAGGCAATCTAAATCCATTATGAGAAAAAGCTAACTTACCTAAAAATTGCATACAGAAATGCAGAGCCCGCTCTAAATCTGAGTACAATAAACAAGTTATTGCCCGATTCTGGACCCAAATACAAATTAAAAACAAAGCAATGGTTGAAAAATAGCACTTAGCAAAAGTATGAAAAGAATAGAAATAATAAAATAAGAATTGTAAACATACTACTATTATCTTAGAAACTCTAAGATAATATGATTTAAAAGTTATAATAAATTTTAAAAAAGCAATTTTATCTAAAACTGGAAATAGGGGGTATTTAAAACTATCTAGGAAGAATAATAAATCTATAATATTAACCTGTTAAATCTATGGAAATTTAATCCTTACTATTTAGAATTTCTTTATTCAAATATCTATTAATAAAATTAATTGGGTATTTTTGAATTAAACAGTATTTAGTAAATGTTTATAGTTTTTTATTTTTTCTGATTTATTTGAAACTAGAAATTTATTGCGTTGCGTGTAATTTATAACAATACTTCTGAATATAGAAACATGCACATAACTCTCCCAATGCGGTACTTTTATAATATTGAAATTAAAGTCTTCTCGTTTATCATAAATATTAGTAACTATTTTATTATCTTTTAATTTAATTTCTATATCAAGAAAATTTGCTTCATAATTGTTATTATTTGTCTGTATTAAATTAAGATATTGTGGATAAAAATTAATATTAGGTTCAAAGTTGTCTTGCTTGCCAAAAAGGATTATATCATCTATATAACGAAAAAAGTAATATTCTAAGTTGTCTGTGTGAAACTATTTTCAAAATAATGTAAATATAAATTGGCAAGACAGTTGCTTACTGGGCCACCTTGTGGTAGACCCTTAATCTGTTGATAAATAATTACCATTATGATAAACATAATTCTCTTTTAGAACTAACCTAGGTAGAGAACCAAATCTATCATATTTGACATTATTAAACAAATTATCTTTATGTAATTTTACAAGTGTTTTTATCATATCATCAATATATATATGCGTAATGTTATTTTATCATAATTTACTAATTTTATGCATTACTGATATACTCCTTTCTTTGGCGCAGGAAAAATAGTTGTTGTTGTACTCATGTAGTAAGTTTTTTCATCTAGTTTTTTTAGCAGTGATTTTAACATGTACTAGTAATTATTATAGGATATAACTTTATCGTTTTATATTAATAGATTGTGGTTTTATTTGTAATAGTTAAACTTCTCTTGATATTCCTTACTTTCCCTATGACCCAGAGTATTGGTAAATATAGGTGAAGGTTGACTAGCCGCAAAACTTTGTTTAAACCTGCAATCTTGGTTCCTAAGGCCAAAAGTTTGCTATAGTACTACTGTGGCTAATATACTTTTTACTATCTTGAATAGTTATCTTAGGTTTTATAACTATTTTGTATATATTTATGAATTATATACATATACAGTGTTTCAAATCAACATCAAGCTTATTTTAAAAAAGTTTCATTCAGCGAGCAATCGACATATCCTACGCTAAGAGAAAACAGAGGCCAAGGGAAGTTTAATTGGGTTTACCACTTCTGTCCGGAACTCTTTAAGTTCCCTTTTTAGTTTATGTGTTCTACTTGAAATGTTGTAAGCTCACTCGAATCCGGCACTCATGCGTAGTGATTTCACGTTTAGGTCTTAATGGAATAACTCACTACTCAAAGCATTGACTTCCACACTTCATTACAAATATAACGGAACTTCATTACGCACTTTTAAAAAATACTATCATCATACGCTAATTAGAACCTTCGGTAATATGGTAACTTGTAACAGGCCGCATACCTTCTCCCTTTCGAGTATGTGTGTGGGTTTTTTTTATACCACTACACCTTTATATACCCGCGCTTTCACAGCACCCTTTATAGTTGGACTGTAACAGAAAGTTAATGATAACATATGGAGGCTATAAAAATAATGATCTGGAATTAAAAGGGTTCTGTATGGACTGTCTGTTCGGAGAAATAATTTGATGTTTAATTTAAGACTTGAAGATGTAACGGAAAATAGAATTAATTGATATTTAGGGGATTTAATTTTAGATCTAATTTAATTATCCTTACACACACACACACATATATATATATATATTGTTCATATTCATTTTTTAAACTTGTAGTGGACACTTGATGTTAATACAGTTTTTTCAAATATTACTTCATTGATCTATTTAATTGATGGATAAACAGTAACAAACAAAAATAATAATCCAATACCATATATATAGAAAGGAAAATGGAAAATTGCAAGGAAAATTGCAGTTTATTTTGCCACTTAATGTAGTGATTCTGTGTCATATGTATATACATATTTATATTAATTGTAATTATTTAATAAAAAGTAACTAAATTAAAAATTTTCTTTGTTGACCCAAGTAGGAATTGACTATGACAACATTTTTTTTTATATATTACTTGTTTTAAATAAAGATATGTATTAAGGTATTTGACTAGCTCGTAAACGTCAATTATGTAAGAAAAAAAGATTTTTTTAATTCGAAATTTTAAGTTTTTGAATTCTCTGCTTTCGAAAAGTTCTTTACTTTATTTGTACTTCAATTATTTTTAAAGTTATTATAGTTCTTACTTCAAGTTAGATCAACTAGAATGAGCCGAAGTTTTATATTGATACCGGAAGTCTGCGTTTTGTGACAGAAACATTCAAATTTGATATTATACACACGATAACTAGTTTATCCACATTAAAACACTATATTCTTCTACAATAATATCATCCGATTTCAGTGGTGATTACAAGAAAATATTTCGATGCCCTCTTCTCTTCATCTCCCTTGATTTTTTTCTTCGATTGACGATTGATTATAATGCTATGTAAATAGTGTGTAAAATAATTTCAAATAAAGGTTAAAATAGTGCTGCTTTCTAGTAATTTAATTAATTATTTTTATTAATAATTTATTATATTAATAAATGCTAATTATTTATTCAATAATTTAATTTTTACTTTTATTTGTTCCCGACAATCGATACAATCAAAAGAATATGTTTGGTGACGTATTGGAGTATGATACGAGAATGTGTGGTGAGCTTTCAACCCTCGATCCCCTCTTCTTGAAAAATTTTTACATGCGTCACTGTCCCATTTATATGAAATATTTAATTCTCTTTTTTTAAATTAATAGTGTCAACTTTACCTCTCAATGTATTAGCTAAGAGAATTAGATTAAATTTTTAAGTGAAGTACCATATTTATTAAATGTAAAGATAATACGCTTTCAGCATGAATTTCTTTTCAGGCCGCAGAATATCTTGTACAGGTAACGGGATAAATAGAATCGGGCATTTGTTACATTGTCTAAACTTAGTTTCTAAATTATCAGCTTGCAACTTCTCAGTTAAATTATATTTGTAATTTTGTTATTAAAATATATTTTAATAACTCTGATATAGTGTTTATTATATGCCTAAAAGCACAATATTTTTTCGTGCGTAAGCAACCTTCTTGTTTCTTCTACTTAATTTTTTTTTAACAACTCAGCTACCGAGTAATTTTTTTTAAAAAAAATGTGAATCTGTCATTACTTATTGAGAAGAAAAGTATTCTATTTTTTTTTTAATCTAAGGTTTTGAACTTGTGGTTTTTCAGTATTCATTATTATCCAGAAATTTAAAGTATAGTTAATGAATATTGCATGTCTTTAAAAAGTTTTGGATAGCTAAACTTATTTTATAATACAGGGTATTTCATAAAAGATGAACAAAAACTTTAAGAGGAGATTTTACACATCTAAACTAATAACTTTCATCAAAGAATGAATGGCGAGAATTTAAGCATAACAGTACCCTAAAAATAAAAAAATATCATTTTTTTTTTTTAAATTTTGTTATGGCCCATATATTTGTGGAAAGCTTGCCTCAAAATTTCAAACCTGAAAATAAGTTCGTTTTTAAGATATTTGAAGTTTTCTGAGTCAAGATTTTAGTTTCGGTTTCATTTTAGAGCATTTTTGCATTTCTAAATTGAATATATTAAATATATTTTTTTTTAACACAATCCATTTTTTTTTCAGTATGAAATGGCTATTAACTGCAATTTTCATAACTAAAATCATTTCTATTTACTTACGTTTTGAATTTTTTGAGTTCTCTCATATTTACTTAATTATGACTAATAGCAAGAGTATTATTTATTTTTACACATATTTCACACAACTTAGAAGCTTTTTATTTTGTTTTCATTAATTTTTCCTGTTCAGAAAATGCCACGGACAAAATGTACTCAGGTTGCTATGAGAAATAATATTTGGAAGATATGGAATACGATTGAAAATGATAAACTAAAATCCAGCCTTCAGCTGATTCCACAATCAGCCTTCAGAATACAAATGTTCTGAATACAAATGCTGCAGAAAGAACTGAATATTCCCGTGATGTACCAAACTATATTGTAGCAAATATATTGCTGTTTGTAAAAAATGCAACAAAATGAAGCAATCATCAGAATTAAATAAACTTAGTAGCAAATATCAATTATAGGATGTTACGTAAAATAGTAAAGATTCAGAGCCACCGCGCATGCGTGGTGCGCACAGAGGCACCCTCTGAACTGATGCTGAAAGAGTATAAATAGAGGGCTGTAGCACGACGTTGAAAATAGTTAATAATTATTTGTTCGTAGCAAACATTTAGTGAAACCTAAGTATGCCTCCAAGAAGAAATAAGGAGAAATTCCAACAAATTACGGAGTTTGAACGGGAGAGGAGTATCGGTCTTCGGGAAGGATGATTTTCCTATCACGCAATAGGAGCTCGTATGCAGAGGAACAGTTCCACAGTGATGCGAATTTGGAAGCAGTGGACCGACGAGCACCAAACAGCTCAAAAAACTGGCAGTGGACGATGGCAGGTGACGTCAGCGCGCGAAGATTGACGGCTGCGTCTGCAATGGGCTCATGAGCACAGACCCTGGCAAGCTGATTGGCACCAAGTTGTCTTTTCAGATGAATCACGCTTCAATTTGTGGGACCATGATGGCCGCATTCGTATTAGATAGTATGCCGGTGAATGCTGCCTTCCAGATTGCGTTATCTAACGACATAGTGGACTAACACTCGGAGTTATGGTTTGGGTGCGATTTCGTATCATGGACGATCCAATTTGCTACGAATTGAGGGTAATCTCAATAGCAATAGGTACGTCCGTGAAGTGCTACAGCCCGAAGCCGTTCCCTTCATTCAAGGCATCCCTAGAGCTATCTTTCAGAAGGATAATGCACGCCCACATATTGCAAAGACTGTTCAAGACTTCTGTTCAGCCCCAAAACATGCAACTTCTTCCTTGGCCTGCTTATTCGCCGGATATGTCGCTTATTGAGCACGTGCACGAGCGGGATTTGGTTGGTCCATGTCCTGCAGCTTCCAAAGATGAACTTTTGCAGCGCATACAAGCAATATAGAATTCTCTTCCATAAGCAGACATTCAAAATCTATTTGACTCCATGCCACGTCGTATAGCAGCACTTATTTCAGCGTGTGGTGGATACACCGAATACAGATTTCGGACACTTAATATTGTTTCTTTTTTTGCTTCGAAAATTTCGTCATTAATTTGTACTAATATAAGTCGTTTGTGCATTAAATTTCATTTAATTATGATGATTCCTTCATGGGGTTGCATTTTTTACAAATAGCAGTTTATATTGTAGTACTATATTACAGTAATTTTAAGTGAAGCAATAAAACTTAAACTTGCTAACTGCTCCTATTTAAAACTGGGGGGGGGGGGGAATAAAGATATGCATTACAAATTTGGGGATTTCCGGCGTAAGTTTGTATCATTATTATTTTGAGTATAAATGCTTTGTATTTAAAACTTTTGTGAAAATATTAGGTAAGGAAAAGCTGAAGAACTCTTTGTTGTGGTAACAAATTGCTATCAATATTATACAAAAGCATATTTTGAATTTAAATAATGCTTTCAGTCATAATTACAAGGTAAACAAAAAAAGTTCTTGTAACGTGATTGAGAAACCATCAGTCGAGAGTAGGAATATCAGTTGTTATAAACACAGGTCCACTGCTCACATTCATCAGTCGGAACTCGTACAGGAGCGAAGCGAAATGGACGTATCGAAGGAGCTTGTTTGGGGTTGTTTACTTAACGACTTCAAAGTGGGCTTATCAGCCACTGCATCAAGTCACCGAATATGTTAAGCGTTTGGGGATAGTGTTGTAAATAAACGGACGGCAAGGCATTAGTTTCAAAAATTCAGGTCAGGAGATTTGTCCCTCTGTGATAAAGCTCGAACAGAACGACCACAGGCCTTGGATGGTGAAGCCCTGCATGCGGTCAATGAGGAGGATAGTAATCAAACGTATGGTAAACTCGCCAGACAATTCAACACTTCCAGTGAAACGGTTAGACTTCATCGGCACCACTTAGGTAAGACGTACAGGCTGAGCAAGTGGGTTCTTCACACGTTGTTGGAAGTCCATAAGCAACAACGAGTGGCAGCCTGTTTATCGTTGCTTTCTCGCCACCGTAGCGCATCCATTTTCAATCGGGTGCTGACCATTGACTAGATGTGGGTCCTTTATGACACACCCAAGCATTCCAAACATTGATTGTCACCCCAGGATACTGTCCCGCACAGAGCAAGACCACCTATGCAAACACACAAGATTATGCTTTGTGTCTGATGGACTTGTCGTCAAGTGGTTCACTATGAGTTTAAGTGGCTACCAACGGGCCAAACGGTCACAACGGACCTGTATTCGCAGGAATTGGAACGTGTATAACAGGCATTGCATCAGAAGGACACTGGTTAATCGAAAGGGTTTACTGTTATTGCATGATAACGCGAGGCCGCATGTCTCGTGTGTGGCCAGGAATACGATACAGCAACTTGGTTGGGAGATGTGCACCAAGCTCTCACGGACTTCTTAGCGTCCCACACTCCCGAGTTTTACTGCAAGGGGATTGAACAACTGGAGACACGTTGGCAAAAGGTGCTGGATGTTGATGGTGATTATTTCGAGGACTAACAAAAGGCTACGCTGTTTGTATGTCATGTTCTTTTGGGTCATTAAAAATGGCAAGAACTTTTTTGTTTACCTTGTAATTAATGTAGTGTTTTGATGTTGAACATAAGTTGCAAAATAGCATACTAAAAATTAAAGCTTTTAGGCATTATTAATTTTTGCTTTATGCCTAACAAACTTTTTTTAATTGTGTTTTTCTCAGACTTTTAATTTTGAAAATGTTAGTGTTTTCTAATTCCTAAGGCTTTTTTTTCTGTTCAAGATAGGGTCTTGAAATTTTTTAGACACTCTCAAATATATGTTCTATAACAGGGGTGGGCAGACTTTTCCAGGGCAAAGGCTACTTCTATTATTTTCAAGGTGTTGCGGTCCAATTAGTGGCGTAGGTATGGCGAACTAGGAAAAAGGTCTACAATGTTTATTATAATTTAATAATAAATACTGACTATGTACTTATATACATAACTAAAATAAAAAAAATTACACTTTTAAGACCGCGTTTAAAGCAAAACGCAAGGTAAACAGCAATAAAGCCACAAATATAATTATATCAAATGTGATTTACTTATATCAAACAATTCAAAATACATAAAAAAAAAGTATTTTCATCTATAGTTAGTTCTCTTAGTTATAGTCAGTAGAAGACTTAGTCTGCTTACTGTCAACCAATCTTGAATATTTTAGTACAGAATTACTAACTGCTAATCTTCAGGCGGTCAACCCAAAATATCTCGCTGGTCCATCGGTCGATCGCGATTGACTTAATGCTTACCCCTGTTTTATAGTATAGATTTATATAGGTCTGAGAGCTCTAGTTATTTTTTTTTTAAATCTTTAAGCCAATATTTAAAAACATTCCATGTATTTTCCAGGTATAGTTATAACAAGTAATATAAAAAAAATTAAATAAATTCCTACTTAGGTCAACAAAGAAAAGTTTTATATTAGTTACTTTTTATTAAATAGTTACAACTAATATACATATATATATATATATACATATGAATGAATCACAATATTAAGTGAAAAAATAGAATGCGATTTTCCAATTGAAAAAATAATTTTTAAAAATCAACAAGGAAACAAATTTTAAATTCCATCCTAACTTTTGGTTCCAATAATTTAAAAGAAACATTCAGTCACTGAAAAATATTAAAATTTTTTTAAAAAATTCAGCATTTTATAAAAATTTAAAAAACTTCAAAAATGTTTAATTTTTTTAAATTGTGAAATAACGGTTTTTCAAGCCGACTTTTTATTTTCAGAATCAATTTAACAATATAATCTGAATATAAAACAAATTACTTTTATTATTACTTCCTCCATTTTTTTAAAGTTACTGTGTAGCCTTAAAATGCGAAGATATTAAGGTTCACTGAAGGTGATGTAGTTTACGAGGCAAAAACACACAAAGAACGATTAAATTACAAACTCCGGCAAAATGACACGATTACAACAAGTATTCAAAATAGCGACCGATTGTGTTTATGCACGCTGAGCAACGAAGGTAGAATTGACGAAATTTGTGAAAAACACCAGCCATATCACATTCCTTCCCTGCAACGGCCGAAAGTCTAGCGACGAATCCTGCAGATTCATTGAGGTCTTATATAAAAAGGCCTTCAACTGCCCAGAAAAAAAATCAAAACATGAATTATCTTGGGAGCATGATGGTCAGCTACCGGATAACCTCGCCCAACCCTTCGGTCTGGAAATCTTATATCTAGATAGTTTCGCATATCTTTCATAATGGGCTGGTGCTTCATCTTGCTAGAAACACATTACCCACTAGATGCTTAGAGGATAGCTGTCCAATATGTTTGGCAACGCGTGTTGCAGAAACGTGATATATTTTCCCCTTTCAAGGCGCGTGCGAGCTCTCCCCAAAGCATACAAGTTATTTTCCCCTTGTCACATTTGTATGCAATTTATGTTGTCCTCCTGAAAACTTGCAACAGGAATGGAGCTTTACTGTTTGAAAGGACTAAGTTTCTTTTTAATTCTAAACATGCATTTTTGGATAAAAGTTATTTCTTTGGATATATATTGTGGCCGTGGTAGCTAAGTGGTCAAGTTATCGGATCATGGCAGGCATGTCATGAGTTTGAGCCCTGTACCACTAAAGATCCACCGTATAGGGGAGCGATGCACGTTAAATCGGTCGAGAGCTCAAACGTCCTCCCTAGGTGTGGTGTGGTAGTTAGGAGAGGGGGGTGCCAGCTCAGGTGTCGTCTTCTTCACTTGCCTATGGTTCAAAATTACGAGGTTCGTCGCCAAAAACCCTCGGGTAGCTGAACAGTGCGACGTTAATATGTCCTCACTCACTTGGATGTGTACTATAACCTCTTAAAGTTTTGCCCATCTCTTAAGAAACAGGATGACAATCACATTGTTTTCCTCAAAAAATTTTAAAACTAACATTTTGTCAATTCAAAATTTTTAAACAAGACTCTAGTTTAATATTTCTGTTCATTTCTTTTTTATAAATTAAAAATAGAGATGAAAAACATGCTTTTAGGATTAGGGAAAATTTTTAGGATCGAGACATATTGATGCAGTATCAGCATCTTTCTTATTTAACAAGTTATTTCGAAAAGATTTGAAGATTTGATAAAGTGCACAGAATCAAAAAATGAAACAATTTCTTTGCATTATTAGCTAGATGTGTTGAATAATAGTCTTTATGGTACCATCCTAAAGCTTAGAAAAAACAGTTTTTGAATGATCTGAACTTATTAAAAATAATTAAGAAAAACCGATCTTTTAAATTACCGACAAAATTTCTGTAGTCATGGAATGTAAATCCTCAGTATTCCTATTTTTATAGGTTGTCAATCAAACTGCCTCTTTATTTTACTCAATGACTGAACTCAGTGACGCAAAAGCCCATGAGAGCCAAGACCTGCTGTGTCTATTTCAGTATACGTGACCTTAGGCGCAGGGGTGCATGTGCAGATGTTTCGGTCAAGTGGTCAGTCTAATGCGAAACCCCCAGTTTTCAGTTCCAAAGCAAGCTTGGTACTCCTTTATCGACCCTCTGAAGGGATGAAGGACCGAGTCGACCTTGCCCAGCTCGGGATTATTTTACTCAATAAAGAAAATAATACTGAACGGTTGAGGTTGATTTTCCTTTTTCTGCATACTACAATTGTAATACTTTTATTATTCGCAATCGATCTTTTTATGAAAGTTTCATTAATTGATAGTATTACTTGCTTCTCATGGTCGTTAAATTTCTTACGGGGTCTCAGGGGCGTTAATTTTGTCTCGAGAGCTGAAAATATGAACAATTTTCGATTAGATATAATTCTTTGAGTATAAAATTAAATAATTAGGTTCTCTTAGGCGTTACTTATAAAGGAATGAGGTTTAAAAAAACGTAAAATATTTAAAATATAATCATGATTGTAAAAACTATAAGCATATGAAAATAAGATGAATTTCTGTAAGAAATATTAATTAAGTTTTACGTTGTGATGATATTTTCTAAAATACAAAAGTAGCTTTAATCGATAGCAATAAGTTGATTTATAAAGTTAGATATATATCCTCATTACACTGTAGCATTTTTATATAAATAGAATAATAAATTATAAATTTAAAAAATAAAATTACATTTAAAAAATAACAAAACTAAAGCAAAGGATATCAAAGGTTTGCATTTCGGGGAATAATTGTTCATAAATATATTCTTTAACCCGGCACTTCTCGCGCAGGGTATGTCATACCCACCATCTGACTTTTTTCAACCCTCTTTCTAAACCTTTTTTGGAAAATGGAAAGTTTCTCATGTAGCTGACTTTAAGGTCATATCCTTTGAGGGGCCTTAGCTTGTAGGCGAATTCTAAATATATATTTTTGGATATCGCCTGTTCAGGTATGTCATACCCTGCGCGTGAATAACCGTTACAGTTCTGAATGCACGAACATGTCTTAAATCTTTCTTATTCTATGGCATATTATTATAGTTATGATGAAGAAATGTGATATTTAAGTGATCTATATATAATTGATACAGTATTTAATAGATAGAGTGCAATAGTATTTTCGTATATGAGAAATTCTCTTTGCGGTTATGATGAGGAAAAATCAAATGATGAAGAGTATAACAGCAAGTATGATTCCTCCACTGAAATCGATCCAGATTTAGAAAAGGGATACACTGTTGAAAATAAATGTTTTGTTTGTAGAGACACAAAAGATTTGGGAAGAACGTAATTTTAAAAAAGACAACTGTTTGAACACTTTTGAAAAAAAACTATTGCTTGTACAATAAGAGAAAATAAAAAAGAAATTTCAAAATTTTTGAATTTAAAGAATAGAGAAGTTTACTCCTATATGTTTAATTTGAAAAAGATACAGAAAAAAAAAACTTAAGATCCAGTGAAAACATCGCACTCACTCACGACGAGATTAAAGGAGTATATAAACAATGCACTGAATGCCCTTATAAAAAAACAGAAACTCTAAATTTACGTTTGAAAAATGTAATAAACATATTTATTTCCTATTTTTCTTTCTTTTTAACTTTTGAATACAAATTTTACGGTAAAATAACAATGTAAACACCCTTGGGTATGACATACCCTGCGCGAGAACTTTAGGTCATTTTTTTTCGTGCGAGTAATGCCGGGTTAATGAAATCAACAACATATCCCATATTATAGATAGAAAATGCGAAAATAGTATAAAATTTTTGTTAAAAAAAGAAAAGAGAAAGTGTAAAAAAAAAATTAAATTGATAAACCGTAAGAAATTTGAGTAAATGAGTATTCATTAATATCGCATTCCAAAGTAACACAAAGGCTATTGGAAAGTGACCTTGTTATTATAAACCTCGGTCAAGTGACAGGAGCAACTGAGCTGACATCCCATTCTTCTAATTTCCACACCATGTCAAGTGAGGACTTCAAACCATGACAGATTTAACGTGCATCATCATATCTACACTGAGGATCTTCAGTGGCATCAGGACTCGAACGCGTGATTAAACAACACTGTCGATGCGTTCCTGACCATAGCCACTATAGCCACACAAAAAAAATTCGAATAAATTCCTAGCAAGCTAATGGCATCCATGATTGAGTAAAGGAAAAAATACACATATATCCAGATGTAAATTAATACAAACTAACATTACACTTTTTATAAATGTGAGATTTAAGAAATTTGATAAGATATAATCATGTTTTAACATTATCTTACAAATTTTTAGCATTGTTAATTTTATCACTATATTGATTGAATAAGTGTTACACTGTAAATTAGTGATTCCCAAAGTGGTCTATATAGACCCCCAGGGGTCTATGACGACCTCCAATGGGTCTACGTCAGCCAAAAATTAATTTGGGGGTCCATGAGGTACAAGAGAGGGTCTATGATAGAGGTTCTCATTAAACAAGAATGTGACTTTAATTTTAAAAGAAAATTTACAATAAAGTCGAAACCCAAATTTTACCTATTAACAGATTTATTTACTAAATTTATAATGAGGTTAATTTGCATTTAGAAGATGACAGCATAAATTTTATTAAAACAAGAACCATTTCAGCTTTTCTTTCCTGAGTTAAGCTAAAGAAGTATAATACTGGACATCGCGAATTTTCTAAATTTGTCACAGACAATCTGTCAGAACGTTTTAACCTACGTTCAACATTAAAATGTACTTTTATTCAGATTTTGAAAACCAGGTTTGAGAATGCTTTGACTATGGCAATACCACAGTAGGCAATGAATTCATATGGTCATATGAAAAAAAAATTTCAGTACAATAGGAACTGATCATAATAAGCATTGACGAAGATCTTTAAGTTTAGAAATGAATTCCAGCAATTTAGCTTTAAGTCAAACATGTTATTTGTCCAGGTTTATGGAATATTGTGGAGGAGGTTTTTCATTGCTAGTGTGAAGGAGTTTCAGCGTGATTGCCAATCTCCAAAACAAAACAAAAAACACTGGACACTACTACTAACAGAGGAGATTTAAGGTTAAACCAGACAAGATTGATACCGAATGTCCGAATGTTGAAAACTTGACATTGTAGTGTGCTAGAGTTCATCAGTAACATTAAAATAGTTTGTTGCTTAGTTAGTTCATTTAACAGTTTTATTTTTTAATTAACTTTTAATTTAATATTATCAAGTGCTTTTAAAATTTTAAACACTATACTTCATTGCAGTTAGAAATTTAAATCTTTTAAATTAAGTACTTTTGTACCACTGTCATAAACACATTTAAGTTAATAAATTTGCAAAAATTCAATATTAAGCAAGCAGGGGTCTATGAGACAAAAAAGTCTGGGAACCTCTGCTGTAAATAATTAAAAATATATTCATATAAATTGATAAATAAATATTATCAATTATGTAATTGTATACACATACATTTGTACTGAATGACCTAAAGTAATCACATACACTGGCGCGCAAAAGTTAAAAAGTAAACACATTTTTTGCAGATTTTTCAAAATTACCGAATCATTTTGAAGGAAAATTGGTGAGAATAAAAAAAAAACTTTAAATGCGGCTTTTAATCATATAAGCACACACACACAAATTCGATCTCCCGTTTTTATGTTATGCAAATTTTAAAAAACTGATAAAACACACATGTACTTAAAAAACCCTGTTGGTTGCTGTTTTAGTTTTGCAAGAATTTCAGAAAGCTTGCTATTGTTTTTAAAACTTTTGCAAATAATGTCACAAAGACAACGTCTAGATCAGGGGTTGACAAACTCTTAGATGTCTTGACAAATCAATCTACCAATATGATTCAGCGTGCCACACAGTAGGACATTTTTTAAACAATTCGATTCCTGTGATAATACTTGCAGAGTTAAGAATAGAGGTAAATCCTTTAGGTTTACAGTTTTTATTATACAGGGTGTCCAGCCTTAATGTGACCCAATAGGCTGAAATAATTCCCGAACCGTTCGGTTTAGATATGCACTTCCAATTTGAAAAATGTTTTAAAACAGGTAAAGAATGTTTTTACGTGCTTTTTGAACCAAAAAAATTATTTAGAAAAAAATTACAAAAATTAAATTTTTATACGGTCCCCAGGTCCTATTACTTATATTTAGAAACAGATGCAGGACACAAAAACGAATTAAACACAAAAATTTTCATTTTATTACGATAAAAACTGCCCTAGTTATGGAAATTTTAAAATCCTATATTTCATCCATTTTCTCGTCGATTTTCAACAGGCTAGTAAGGGGCCATCTCCAAAGTGAAATTAGTTGGAACACTGCCAGGAAACTTTCGCTTTTGCACGTCACTTTTATGTAAATCATTTTTAAATTTAAAAGCATACGTTAACAATACAACAATTGAGACCTTAAGAAATAAAATTTATTTTGTGTACGTGTAAAACATAGAAAAAATAAAATATTTTGAAGGAAGAAAACATTTTAAAAGCAGTTCCAAAAAAATACACTTATATGCTGCGGTTTCAGTCTGATTTGCTGCGTTTTTGCTGATCATGACGAACGTTAAAAATCTGTTGTGTAGTCACTTGCAATTGCATACAGTCGTATTCTAATATTACGAATTCAAGTACGGGAGAATGAGATGTATATAAATGAAGAATACTGCGAAATGGTACTGTTTTATTGGCAGTATAATCGAAATAAGAGAGAGGTGGCAAGACTTTATGCCATTAAATTTCCCACTCGAAGACATCCATCTTATTGTACAATTGCCCGTGCTGTTCAACGCATGTATAAAACTGGGAGTTGTCATAGACGTATTTCCTTGTATCGTGCCACACCTCGTGCCTTCTCCATTATTTAAGTTAATTTGGTCATTCTGATCTAATAATGATTGGCGCATCATTCCACATTATGCTATAATTTGAACGGAAAATCCTGTATTATTTTGATGCTATTTGTTAAAACAAGCTGTTTTAATCTCTTTTCGGTACAAGTTGTATTTCTTTAATTTAATTTTTATTGTTTGCCATACAGCAATGCAAATTGTCAATCTATGATGTTTACTTCTATGTTTAAAAATAACTATCATGTTTTTCTTTTGCTGTTTCTGTAGATAGTGAATTACTGTTCTCTAAACTCAATTTATATACGACCCCCTTTTCTGAGCAACTTGGATGCTTCAAATTTATGTAGGCATAACTCGGTCAGTTTCATCGTAATAAAATGAAACTTTTTGTGTTTACTTTGTTTTTGTGTACTGCATCTTTTTCTAAATATAAGTGATAGGACCTGGGGACCATATAAAAATTTAATTTTTGTAATTTTTTTCTAAATGGGTTTTTTGGTTCGAAAAGCACGTAAAAACATGCTTTACCTTTTTTTTTAAAAACATTTTTCAAATTGGAAGTGCATATCTAAACCGAACGGTTCGGGAATTAGCTATTGGGTCACATTAAGGCTGGACACCCTGTATATTAATTTTGCATCATTTAAAGATATTTCTTATATAAAAATATAAACAGCATAAAATATAACTATTTTTTCAATAAAAACTGTACATATATTTTGTATTTTGAATATATTTATTAAAGTAAGGAGTTAATGACGTAAAATATAAAATTTCTTTGCGGACTGGAGATATTTTTACTATGAGGAAAAAGTTTTTACTGATATGTAGAACCAGATGCAGAAAGCAAAGTTCGCTCGCGTGTAGTTTTCTCTCTTCAAACAATTAAATATATCACTAGCAATAACATTCAATAATTTACAAAATAGCAGTAAATTTATGTTTAGAGTTTTTCAGATTTTTTTCGTAATTTCATAAATGTCCATAATTCTGAAGATCCTTTCCTTGAAAATTTCCTAATTCCTTGCAAAGTACGACGTCGTTCAGAACAGCGCCCCCAGAATCATAACTGGTGGAGCCAAATCAACTCCAATTGCAGCAATGCAAGTCCAGGCCGGCATCAAACCTCTTGACAGTCGTAGAGACAAATTCACTCTCAAATTTTGGGAGAGAGCCAGAAGAGTAGATTGCAGGCACTGGAACGAGTACAAATGTGCAATACAGAGACTTAAGACTCAGACATCTCCTCTTTCACATGCGGAACTTATGAAGAAACAACAATTTCCATTACTAATGACTCGCCATTCTCCCATACAGTTCTACTCCACAGTCGTTACTGCCCTTCCATCTAAACAGCT
This sequence comes from Trichonephila clavata, assembly GCA_019973975.1. Lineage (NCBI taxonomy): Eukaryota > Metazoa > Arthropoda > Arachnida > Araneae > Nephilidae > Trichonephila > Trichonephila clavata. The sequence continues at coordinate 74,130 of BMAO01014627.1, read as the reverse complement.
TAACCTAATTAACATGTCATCAAATAAGGCTGATGCCATTCCTGACGAGCTAAAATCCTGTGCTATGGAAATGATCGAACAAAGATACCCAGCGAATGAGTAGCTCCATGTCTACACTGACGGCTCATACCTGGCAGAAACAAACGTAGCCGGTGCGGGATGGTTCTGTCGGCTGTTTGAGGGCTCATTTGCAGTGGGAAAAAACTCCTCCAACTACGATGGCGAGGTCTTGGCTATCTGTGAAGCTGCAGTGCAATTACTAGCTGCTTGCCTAGCTCCTGCAAATTTGACTTCTTCATAGAATTCCAAGCTGAAATTTTAGCTTTAAGCAGCAATAGACCCACTGACTGCTTTAACACAATTCAGTGTCAAACTAAAATTGCAGAGCTCATCTCATATGGCTGGACTGTGGCATTACAGTGGATCTCAAGTCCTGTTGGGAACCCCGGCAATGAGAGGGCCGACCAAAAAGCCAAGCAGGGAGCCGAGTCGTCTCAACCGGAAGTCCCCTTGACTCTCAGAAAAGCAAGGAGCAGTATTTCCACATTCATTGACAAATTTACTACCGTGACCCAAAAAACCAAGAGCCTTGGAAAGCCTTGCGAAAATCTGGCCACTGTGGGTTCAATCCCGAGACACCTGGAGAGAACCGAGGCTGTTGCCTGCTTTCGTCTAACCACTGGACATGACATTTTGGGAGTATACCTCTACTAGCTCTGCCTGACTGCTGATGAGGCCTGCTCACTCTGCTGCCCTGCCAGAATGGATGGCGACCACCTTCTCTAGTACACTGGACTCTATGAATACCCGACTGACGACATCGTCAGTTGGTATTGGGAGGCTCGGCGTCAAATGGTCAAGAAGCCAAGCATGGGCGTTGGATAAATAAATAAATAAATAATTCTGAAGATGTTTGTCCACAAAAATTTGTTAACTTCCATCCACACAAAAATTGACAAATTTGTGTAGTAGTTCAAAGTGACGCTGAGAATTGTACAACGTGCCACATGTGATACGCGTGTCATAGATTGCTGACTCCTGGTCTAGATGATGTATTCGGATGGAAAACAGTAGTGAAATTAGAGGCAGATCAATCCCAAGTGGTGGAAACAAGATGTCTCCATGTGTCCCAAAAAAAATTTGCTTTTTCAGATCATAGAATCAATTCCAAGAGACCAAAACAGTAACCAGACCACCAGTTACAGAACATCCAAGGACCCTCACAAGCCAAGAGGACTACTGACTGGCTATAACTACAAGATACAACAGGGGGGTGATGGCTAATTCTCTCGCAAATGAGCCACCTGCATCTTATGGTACCTAAATTTCAAGGAATACTGTTTACCTCAGATTTAATGAGAAAGAACATTATACCAAGAGACCAATGCAGATTACAGAACAGCCTTCCTCTGACATGGTGTAATCAACATTTGCTTTGGACACGTAAGCAATGGGGCTGTGTTCTCTTCACTAATGAGTTGAGTTAGTCTGAATACTCCATTCTCAAAGTGTTCATATATTCAGAGAACCAAGGTCCTCGTTTTATTTCTCGAACAACATAGAAATGAAATGCTATAAATGTGGTTTTGTTATGGATGTGGACTGGCGTAACATTGAGCTGTACACTTTTTAGGGAAGCGCCTTGACTGTTCTAAGTATGGGAAAGAGATTTTAGAGCCTTGCCAGTGGGTTTCAGAGGAATCGTTATTATCCATAACATTAATAACGTTCGTCAACATTGGGTCACATCTGTATAATTTATTGTAATATGATAAACTTCATTTTTTATTTCAGAATCGGCGGTCAGATAGTGACCCTCTCGGCAGGATGGATTACAGCATGCATGTCCGAAATGGAGCCATTACATCTCTACAGCCGACAAGGGATGACAATAGTATTGAAAGTTCTAATGACTTGAAGAATGTACCTGTTCCTTCTATTAATTTTCCTGAAACAGGTAATTTTCAGTTAAGCCGAGAAGTCATCAATTCTGCACCACCCTCTCCAGGAGGGAAGAGTGAGTACTTTCTACATTTATATAAATTTTTAAAACATTTGTAGAATAAAAGTGTTACCTTTCTTAGTTAAAAAAGTTGTTGAAGGTAAAATTTCTCTTCAAAAGTCTGTTTGAGGCCGTAAAAAGAAAAAACATACAGGGTGGTCTCGAATTCATGGTACAAACTTTAAGGGTAGATGCAGGACATTTTAACAGTCATTTATTGTATAGGAATGTATGGGCGCAAGTGACACGGTGAGGCACAAACACAAAAAATAAGAGACTAAAGGAAAAACAAAGTGTTTTTTGAAAGCGTCGTTGACAAGTGCAATGTTTATAATAATTTTTCAGCAAATGAGCTATGAAGTCGAGTTGCAGTGCTATTTGTTGTGCCATCCACTGGCAGTCGGAGAAGATAGCTTGCCGGATTCAAAGCTTGTACTCGCTAAAAATTGAAGAGATGTAAGCGATTTTCGTTTAACTCTTTACTGATGACTCACACTTACGTAATTAGCACCTGCTTTTGTACTTGACTCTGGTCTATCAGCCACAATGTTCAAGATTGTTCAAACAGTTGTGCCATCTAGAATTGGTCTAGATATAAGCTCTAGTATGCATGTCAAAGCTAGACCAGATCAAAATTCTAGTAAGTATACCAATGTTGGTATCTCTTCAACAACTTGTTAGTAAAAGGTCATCGGGATTAATGGAAATTTTACAGCAGATAATTCTTTACTGCTCTTTTGATGTGACGTCATAGCTTATGTAATGTCAAGTATAGTCTGCAGACGTATTTTTACATATTAGTTACATTCGTCTCTGAAAATGTCTGCTTCCATTTTCATTATCTGCTGAGACTACCCAGACCCTAATTTTATTCTCTTAGACTCTTTCCTTTACTCGAGTTACCAACAACTCCTTAGTATATATGCTCTTTCTTCATAATTATTGCCGTATTCACCGCTTACTGAACAGGGCTATAAACCCTGGAAGTAAGTAACCGAGGTCAAATTGTAACGGGTCTATCCGAGATTCTTATATTAATCCTCTTGGGTAAAATTAATCTTTAACAGTAATTTCAGTTGAAAAACTAGCTCAGTGAAGAAGACGAGATTTATGCAAATCTAAACTTCTATTCAAGTGTTTGCATTAGAGTAGGCGTGGATGGTTAAAAGGGGAGATTGAAGCGTGAATAGGATTACGACCGGAGTTCATATAGTTAGCCAAGTTATCTAAAGATAATCCAAATAAGGGAGTCAAGAGCGCTCCAATTATAAGATAAGTGCATTTATTTATATGATAATTCAATGAATCCTAAACGATTGCTCTCCCGGGTTAATGTTTTAGTGAATTCTCTCCCTTAGATTGTTTAGTGTAATTAAGTGAAAGTGATAATAAAATTGTGATTAAATTTTTATGGCTGATCTTTGCCCGAACCACCAAACATCAATATCCTCTGGGACGTTATAAAATGAAAACAAATCGCCGGTTAATACTTCATTTCACCACTATTTTCTAAATTCCGGTTACTCAACTTTGAGTTTGCAACTTCATTGGTCAAAATAAACACCGTCACTGCATTTACTAGGCAAGCGCGGTTAAATCGAACCAAGCTTTGAGCCCGGTCAAAATTTTCTAACTTAAACCAGAGTTAGAGAATGAAATTACGGCGAAACTCCAGTTTTCTTCCTTTAATCACCGGTGCAGTTAACGGTGATTACGGTGGTTGGACGGAAATAATATTCTTCCTTTCGAAAAAAAGAGTATTCTCTCTACACCTCTCTCTAGCTCGTTCCCTTGTTTACTTTCCTTATCTCTATCTGAATTCGTTCAGATTCATTTAACTGTGCTTGGTCTGAAAGCTGTTTTAGAAGTGATAAATATCTATCACACTTTCCATTGGCAGCTACATAAAAACATTCAACTGAAGTTAGAAAATGTTCTCCTCGATACACTGTAGACCTGCAGAAACCATTAATCAAAGTGACACGCTTGCTACAGGAAGCTTCATTATCATTATCTTGAAGATATTTCATCTTTGATATTGATCAGATACGATTGCCATTGAATTTTTAGTATTGATTGCCTTAGTTTTTGTTGTGTAACATCTTTCCTCTCGGTTGCTGGAGATGTGTTGGAGTGATTTCGTGAAAGGGGACGGAAATGTTTAACAGGAAGTTGGGGAAGCGCGCGCTATTTAATTTGACCAATCAGCACGCTTGGTGGTGTCTCTTCTCTACCTTAACAGTCAAGTTCTGTTTTTTCTCCTTCATTCGGGAGGGGCTCCACCCGCCTCCTGCGGTCTAGGCCGTGGGATCTTTGTTTTTGTTTTGTTTTCTCGCTTTAGGATCAGAAAAGAAGCTAAGTCCTTTAGCTGGATCTTGTAAAGAAATTATCCAAGTGGTTCCAACTCTAGTAGCCATTAAGCCGCAAGCCTTTTTTATATTGTTAAATTTAGCATTTCAAAAGATTCTAATTCAAAAACTCGATTTCGTTTGCGCTTGACTCTAAATCCACTTCGCACATACCAGCAAGTCTTATTAGATTTCACCAAGGATAAGCTTGCGATCCTTACGCTCAATTGTCAAAGTCTAAGGGCTCACCGAACAGATTTCGACGTTATTTCACAAAATTGTACGTTACTCATATTGGCAGAGACGTGGTTAGATACTGACGAACGTGTTTTGATACCTGACTTAGATTGCTGCGTACAATTTAAACGACCGGGCCACAGAGCAGCTGGTGTTGCGATTTATTGCAAACAGAACAACTCACATACTTGGCTCCTCATAAGGATATTACTTATCGTCAAACAAGTGGACTGGGTATTGTTAGTCAAGATATTGGGGATATATGTGCGCCAGAATGTTTATTTGAAAATGGACAAGCTGTAATTTCGGTAGTCATATACATTTCTCCGAATCAAACAGTTCAAAAAATTAAAGATTTCCTACATTTTTTACTTTAACCATATACGGAAGGTGGTTCTGCTCTTTTAAAAAAAACTATCCCTCGCTTCCCATGATTTTGAGTGGTGGTTTAAAAGTTAACTTTAGTTTGCCAGAAGCCGAGCCACTCATAGCTTTTTTAAATGATTAACTCTAGCTCGAAATGAACACAAATCGAAATGTTTCGACAATAAACAGTGGTGCTGTTATTGACGCTATTTTTCAACGGTTTTTAAATACTTTGGAATCACAGGTATATGTGTCATATTTTAGTTATCATAAGTTATAATTACCGCTCTTCCCCAAATTGAACAAGAATAATTATTTTTTATAAAAAGTTGCATTGCTCCTTGCGTTAATTAAATAAAATTTTCATTAAAGATATAATTATTCCATAGAAAATTATTTCCAATCATACCCGATTCATCTTTTTCAGGATTTAAGTTGCTACTGCGAATTTACCACGATAACATTTCAGATGTTACACATCGTATGCGACTACTGTAAGGCTTATTTCTTTTTTTATTATTTGAATGTTCAATAAATAATAACAACATATTTACTTTATCTCTTCAGATTTTCACAGCTACAACAACGTTCGACTCAATAATCTTCTGGGGATCCCACAAACTGCTCCAATTACAAATGTATCACCGAGGCTTCTTCGGCGATCCTTATCAGCACGTGCACCTCGAGATATGAATCAAGGTTCTGCAAGTCCAAGAATTCGGAAAAGTAGACCTCCGTCTCTAATTGTGGGACCTGAATTTTATGCAGATAGTATTTCAGCTATTAACGTTCCTGTAGGAAATCCTGATCATAATAAAAATCATGCAGAAAGGTAAATGATTTAACATACTTTTAAATTAATGGTTCTTTTATTTAAAAAAAAATTATGACCATTTTAATTCGCTTAGAATTTTTAAAAAATAGAATGCGAAAAAATAATATATATATGACAGAAATTATTAACGTAAAGGACCGTTTTGTTTCCACGGTAATTTTGAATGTAGCTATTTAAAAACAAGAAGAAAAATATCCATTTGCTTTTAACTGATAGGTCTAGATAGAAGTGATTTAGTGAATTTAATCTCCCGTTTGGTATTTACAGGTCATCAGAGAAAATGTTTATTTATTTATTTATCCAACGCCCGTGCTTGGCTTCTTGACCATTTGGCGTCGAGCCTCCCAGAACCGACTGACGATGTCGTAGGGTTTCTATTCATCGAGTCCAGTGCATTGGAGCATGTGGTCACCATCCACTCTGGCATGGCCGCAGAGTAGGTAAGCCTCGTCTACAGCCAGGTCAAGCCAATGGAGGTATACTCCCAAAAAGTCATGTCGGGTGTTTAGGCAAAAAAGGGCAACAGCCTCGACTCTCTCCAGGTACCTCAGGATTGGACCTACAGTGACCAGAGTTTCCTATGGCTTTCTAAGACTCTTGGTTTTTTGGGTCGTGGTAGTATATTTGTCAATGAATGTGGAAATACTGCTCCTTGCTTTTCTGAGAGTCAATGGGACTTCCGGTTGAGACGACTCGGCTCCCTGCTTGGCTTTTTGGTCGGCCCTCTTATTGCCGGGGATCCCAACAGGACTTGGGACCCACTGTAAGGCCACAGTTCAGCCATATGAGATAAGCTCTGCAATTTTAGTTCGGCACTGAATTGTGTTAAGGCAGTCAGTTGGTGTATTACTGCTTAAAGATTAAATTTGCTGTTTAGAAAATGTTATGAAACCATTTCATGTATTATCACTGAAAGAGTATTTTAAGATAAAGGTGTTAGTGGAGCCTCATCACACATGCTATAACTAAATCCGAATTCAATAGAATCTGGAGTAAAATATGCGGAAAAATACGATAATTGTCATTGATTCATAGATCAACTGTAAATAAAAAAAAGCTTCATTGTTTCATGATAACTTCCGTAGTCATTTTCGCTTTTCAACGGCAAATAACTGTTAATTTCGATTTCTATTGATAAATTTTTCCTCGATTTTCTTCTACTTATATCTTGATAGCAGTCAATGGATCAACTGCTCTATGATCCATGATCTTTCTGGTGTTTGTGAAGTAATAGTTAATAAATTGTAAGCAATTTACAAAACAAATTTTTTTTAAAATAAAACGCCATTTAATTAAATATAGCATGCAATTTTTTTATAAATCTTTATTACAAAATTTTCCCTTCACACAATGACATTCAATTACATTATATCCCTCTGGTCAACAACGGCAAATAATCCGTTATTTCGTGTATGGTATAAATAAACAGTGCTCATGCTGAGAGTACTTACATAATGCTCGCAATTTTTTTATCAAATAATATTAAGTGAATGTTATAATGGAGACACACACACAAAACAAATGTACTTCACTAGAGTTTCACATCATAGGATATTAGAAAAAATAATTTGTATACGATTTCTTTGAACAGATTTCACTATAGATTTCAGATTAACCCCTTCTTGGCCGGTGTTGCATCCCATGCGACGAAGAGAAAAGTTTCATCGCAGAAGCTGAAAATTTGTCGTTACTTGCACGTCTGTTTAAATTCCAAGATATTTTTTTTAAATATTTTTACAAGATGACGCAATTAATCATACTTCACAGATTTTGCACTGTGAATGTCCACCTTGGATTGAAAAAATAATTTTGCATTTTCTGTAATTTCGCTTTCATTAGTATTATTTTCGTGAGTCAAAATAGCCTTAATAATGGATTCAGAGAGTGATTTTGCGAGAACAGTGAATTTAATAATTCTCAGTTGGAAGATGCTATAATTCTGATTTATCAAATTATAATATTTATTCAGAATCTAGTGAATCAGAAGACGAGTATTTGTACTCAGTTAGAGGGCCGCGGTAGCCAAGTGGCCAAGGTATCGGATTGTGGCCGGGCGTGTCATGAGTTCGAGCCTAGTACCACTAAAAACCCGCCGTATAAGGGAACGATGCACTTTAAATCTGTTGAGAGCTCAAACGACCTCCCGTTGGTGTGGTAGTTAGAAGAGGAAGTACCAGCTCAGGTGTAGTCCTCGTCACTTGACCATGGTTCAAAATTACGAGGTCCGTCTCCAAAAGCCCTCGTGTATAACCGAACAGTACGACGTTAATATTCACTCACTCACCGTCTACAATGTCTTGCTTATTCATGCATTTCTATAAGTTCATCAATTGCCAGCTTCTGATTGTGGAAATTCAGCAGTTCTTGAATGTCATCACAATTTACTTCTGAATTTATTTGCCTGGAAAGATCGACTACTTCTTCAATCAAATTACTTTTTTCCTCAGGCTCTGGCAATGATTCCGCCTGTGTTTTTAATGATGGGGGGAAAAGACGAATCGACGAGATTTGAAAATTGCGTATCTCCGAATTCGCGTAAGTCGAGGTATTGCTTGCAGTTTTCCTTGACACAGACAAAATTTGTATGCTCTTAAATTTGCGAACGTAATGACTTTCATTTTTAATCTCTTGAAAAGGTGAGCAGTAAAGTGATTCTTTCATATTGAAATCACAATATACTTACTTTAATTGACTTGAACGGTGTAGTTTAATATTCATCTCAGATCATTTATATCTTTCTCTCTGATTGTGAGAAAGTAAACTAAAAAGTCTAAATGTTTTATCTCTTTAAAAAAAATCATACTTTTTTCAGCCGAGCGCTATCTATCCTGATGAGCGGAATCTATGCAGTATTTTTACTTATGATGGGAGTCATTATTTTTATAAATGATCAGCATAAAGAACATAGAATGTACTCAGAGGTAAGATTTACACTCAAAAGCAATAGTAGTACTTATTTTTATATTTAAAAAGAATCCTCAGTCTTTATTAACCAATTTTTTATGAAAATTTTGAAGTTATAGTTAAATATGTGAAAATGCTCATGACTATCTAAAAAAAATACTCAATTCTTATTTATAAATCCAAATTTCAATGACATTTCTTAGCGTATTTTACACTCTTAGCTCCAATTTAAAAAGTACGCCTAAATATGGTTTATTCCATTGATATAGATTAAAACAATTTTTGATTGAAAAATAAACTAAGTTGCTCCTACAGTTTAATTTCAGTAGCTCTGATATGATGTTGGAATACTACAGATATAAACACAAAAATTCATTTTAATGATTTTACAAAACATTCTTAATTCTCTCTCTCTAATGGTTCCTTTTTACCTTTTCTGATCATGAAATATTTTTCAGAAATCTTACAGTAAAATACACTGGTTATCATAAATCAAGGAAAAATCACAGAAATGACGATAACTCAAAAAGTTATGCGTAGAATTTAATGAAATTTATCCACATTATACAATACATAAGAAGGTATAAAATAGCATAAAAAGAAATCACCGGACAATTATGATGTTATAGAAATTAGCATATGTATACAATGAACAAATCGGATGTGTCAGTTTGGTATAGGAAAAATACCTTTAATGTGGGTTATGATTCCTCCGAGAAGCAATATAGCACATGCAGCCATGTGTGATGCTTTCAATTATGCGGTCTAATAATTCTGTAGGATTTTCGATCCATTGCTGTACCAAGAAAGTTGAAAGCATGCCTAGGGTCCTAGGAGGGGGGTTGAGAGCAGCTACACGTCATTCCCAAACATTCTCGATAGGGTTAAGGGCTGGTGATCGAGCTGGCCACAGCATGCGCTGAATTGTTTCCTGATCAAGGTAAGTATCCACGATGCGAGCCCTGTGTGGTCTCGCATTGTCATCCTGCAGCACGAAAACATCACCTATTGCCCCGGCATTAGGGCTCACTTAAGCATCCAGGATGTCATCTTCATAAGTGTGATCATTAACATTTCCGTGTGAAAAAACATGGAGGTCTCCGCATCCCCCCAAACAGATACCACCCCAAATACTGGCACTGCCTGATCCGTATGTACACTCATGTCCATAAATTAAGGATAACGAAGCTCAGGCAAAGAAAGAGACAGAAACCAGACAAATTTGACTTATTTGTAAAGTCTCTTTATTAAACAAAAGGTAAAGAGCAAAAAACCTGCTATATGTTTGACATAATTAATAAAAATTGCGATTTTTACACCCTGCAGCAAATTTCAAAAAAGAACCTATTTACAAAAAACAGTATAACATGGTTAATCTGATGGTTAATATGGAGTATGTCTCCCGGACGATGCAATACAGGCCTTACAACGCCTACGCATGCTGAGTATCAAATTATCAACCTGATCTTGGGGAATATTACACCTTTCATCAAGCAATGCCCTCCGAAGTTCCGGTAAACAGGTGGGAGGGGGTTGACGGGCTGCAATTCGTCGGCCAAGCATATCACACACATGCTCTATTGGATTCAAGTCCGGTGAGTATGCTGGCCAATCCATACGGGTGATATCCTCTGACTGAAGGCATTCGTCTACAATGTTTGCACGGTGAGTACGGGCGTTGTCATCCATAAACAGAAATTCAGCACCCATGGCGCCCCGAAACAAACGTACATGTTGTTACAGAATGACATCCCGGTAGATGTGGCCTGTCATCGTTACACTCTGAACATGCAGGTCAGTTCTTTAACCAAGAATAATTCCTCCCCAAACGAGCCATCCTGCACCACCGTAACGGTGTCGTTCAATGGTGTTCTCTTGGTAGTAACGGGTACCTGGCGCTCTCCATATGAAAGTCCGGCGAGAATCAGACTGCAAACTAAACCTGGACTCGTCGGAAAACATCACACAAGACCACTGTCGCGGTGTCCACAATGCATACTCTCTGCTCCAGGTTAATCGCAGGGGACAGTGAGTTGCGGTAAGGGGAATACATCTGACAGGCCTACGAGCATATAGACCAATGTGCCCTAAGCGTCTGTACACGGTCTGCCTTGAAACTGTCGTACCAGTAGCTGAAGAGATCTGACGAGAGAGGTCTGATGCTGTGCTCCGTCTGATTCTTTTGGCAGTAACTGCCAAATACCGGTCCTCATTCGGCGTTGTAACTCTGGGGCGACCTGTGCTGTAACATCTACTCACATTACCATCATCTTGGAATGGTTGCCAAAGCCTGGAGATGACACTCTGGGCGATTTCAAGTTCATCGGATACATCCAGCTGGGTACGTCCACATTCCAGTCGTCCGATAAATGCTTCCTTTGTGCCATAACTATGCGGTTATTGCACTGAAAGACTTTTAAAGTGATTGTGAACAATTTTACTTCTTTGCCACCATTCCTTATATACCCCTCTCTTACACTCTCGTCATTGTGACGTACTATCCGCGCCATCTGGTGGTTTCCTGTAATTTGCATATTCTTCTTCAAGATGTGTGTGATAATTCTACAGGTGAAATTTTTATTTTAGAGTTCAATTTCTGTGGGATTCTGAATTATCCTTAATTTATGGGCATGAGTGTATATCTTTCACTGGTGTATTATGGATGAAAACAAGTTCCAGGTTCTCTCCAATAGAAAATACGTCTAGTACGTCTACGTTTAGATGCTAAACAACTTGGACTGATCCGTAAAGAAAACAGCCCTCCATTGATCACGTGTTTAGTGGACATGTTGACATGCCCACTGCAAACGTTCTAGCCTATGGCTTAATTCTGAGCGGTACGCAAATGGCTTGTCACCTTGCATAAAGACCACGTTCGTGAAGCCTTCAACATATGGTTGACTTTTATACCACAGTTTACAGCGTGGGAGAATCTGAGTTCAGCCGGAGAGACGGTTCTATTTCTTGGGGCGCGTAATAACAGCTATCGGTCATCGGTACTCGTGGTAGCGCATGTTCGTCCTTGACTGAGCCTCCTGGATGCTGAGTCCGTGGTTAAAAATTGTTGCCAAAGTCTCTGAATCACAGACGAACTTATATTCAGCCATCTAGTCCTTTCTATTTGACTTTGTCCAGTCTTTAGTCTCCCAATAGCTTGCCATCACAGTTCTTCGGTCAAATAATAGCTGGAGGTCATTGTTACAATTTCGCTATACCAGATCTCTAATCTCAGACACTCAGCGAAAACTGTCACCTTGCTCTGAGGCATCCATTTTTATGCACCTTACAAATGACATATTCGGAATTTATCGCCACTATTTAGCATAATGTAATATTGTTCAGCTCCTTTTACTTACCAACATATTCAGATTTCATTGAGATTGGCTTGTTTTGGGACGATTTATCACTATTTTTCTGATTTTTCCTTCATTTATGATAACCAGTGCATAATTTCTTTCAAGCACGAATGAATTTTCTTTCTGGAATGTGTTAAAATTAGGACCAAATAAGTATGTTCTTAAGACTCGTATACTAAGACACTAATAATGGGTAAAAAATATTTCAATATCTCTAAATGTACTGAAAAACTTTTTTCTGTTTTTATTGTAATTATTTATGCATATCAGAATCTTTTTTTACAAAATAATTCACTTTAACAATTAGTTTTTCATTATTTATTTCCTTTTGTTTTTGACAAGAACCTTTTTTAAAATTACGACTTCAGTAAAACAAGTGGGTGCAGATTTTTTCTATACCGGGTGTCCATAACTAAACTTGAAATTTGTGAGTAGTCTGTAGAAAAAACTATGCAGCAGAATTGCATGACAATTGGTTGATAGCAGAATGAAATGATGGGAATTTTATCGAGAAAAAAAGAAGTTTCAACAACCACTACTAGATGACTTTGTGCAATGTAAACTATTTGCATATGCAAATTTCGTAACCATAATAATCCTGTGCGCGCCCAGCAACCCGAGGGATATAAAAATGCGAGAGGCGAACCGCAGTCATACTTGTTTCCAAGTCAAGGAAGATGACGTTAACTCTCTAGGAACGTGCTTTACTGGTGAAATTGTTTTACCAAAACGGAGACTCTGCTACCAAAACTTTGAGGAGGTTTCGTATTTGAAGTGGTTACGAAAAGGTCCACTCATAGTCAAAGACAAACAAACATGATTATTAAATTTGAAGCAATGAGAACATTGAAGATTCAGCCAGGAAGGGGACAAAAGTTTGTTGAAGCGCAGGTAGTGGATATTGTAGCGACGCAAGTGGAGGAAGACAGATCGCAAACCATCAGCAACATTAGTGCTCGGCGTGTTGCAGCATCTGTTGACCAATCTCGTTCCACGGTTCATAAGATTCTTCGAAAGGTCTTTCGCTACTATCCCTGTAAACTGTCGCTAGTGTAGCTGTTTTTATCAGGTGATCTGGATAGTAGACAAACTTTTGGGTTGAGGTGTCCATTAATTTGCATTCTTTGCCAATTTCAGCTCACTCACATGATACCTTCATATAGCTATGTAATATTTACGCGAGAAGGGGCGTACTAAAATGTATTATACTTAAATTATTTTTTCATTCAATGGCGAAAGTATGATAGCATTGTTATAACTTTATATTATTTTTTGTTTTCAAACAATTATGGTGCCGGGTAATGAATCTTTTGAACATCAAATGAATATTTTTAAATTACTCAATCAATTCAAATTTCTGATATTTTTTGTGTTATATTGTTCTGATATGTTAAGTACTTAAAAACCATGGACACACTCACATCGAAATCATCTAAAGATAGAACTTATTTTGATTTTACTCAATTACCAGCTTTTAATCAAATTATAATGATTGTATCAAAATTTGGTATTTTTTCCAATATAATATTTTTGAAAGTTCCTTATTTATACGTGTATTCATTTTTCTTTTTCATAAAGAGAGTTAAATGAAATTTAAAACTTTCTTCCTTTTCCATTGGCAGTCCGATTTGGTACTACAAATTTGATAGTAAATTAATATAACTATTTCTCTTTGACGCATTCCATACTTACGTATTTTTCTAACAATGTAGGTCTTCAGCAGTGTAATATCAGGACTTGGAATTTTATGGTTGCTAATATTTCATGTAGATTTGTGCATGTACAAAACTGAAGTTCTGAAGCAGCTGAAAGAACGTGAAGATGCAATGCAAGAAGCAAGTGATAGATTCAGCACAGCAACTGAATTTATCATTAATTCAGGATTTGATTTTTCATCCACCCAAAATATGACAGATGGTAAAGCTTACAAGCCTCCACCATATCGTTTTTTAATGGGAAGGCATAGTGGGAGCTTTTACCTTAAAATAGGATCAGCAGGTAAGATTATATTTAAAAAAGTATTGCATTAATTTTTGAGAAATTTCTCCTCAAGCACATAAAATAAACTTAATCAATCCAAATTTCGTTGTTTTAACTCTACTAAACTTAATGACAGAAGATTGAATGATATAAACATTAAACAAGTTTTAATAATCTTTTATGCAATAATTCGTTCAAGCTGATGTACTAATTTATCAATAATGAGAAAAATGTTCTTGCTCACGATGTTCTGTGATCAGGATTTTAAGCAAATACGTCTAATTTTTTGTTCAAATGTTCAATCTATATACTATTTTAGCTAATCAAACAATGTTGTCGAACGCTCTGTGAATTTAAAATGTTCAAGAAAATGTAATGACCTCACTTCCAAATACGTGTTATTATCAATTTCTTGATTGCCAGAAAAATGACACCAAGAGATATTTCACCTTATTATAGATTAAATGCAGTTATATTACTGCTAATTATATTCAGTGGAAGAAATATTCGTGAGAGTTTTATCGAAAGTTATGAAATGTACACTATAAGTAAAAATTTCCTTTTCTTCTATATAGCCATATTTAGAGCATGTCCAAGGCTATCCTTTAGGTTTGACGTAAATGCCGAAATTATCTAAGCAACTAGGAATATATAGAAACGTACAAATTTACATTCGCTCTTGAAAAAGTATTTTATTGCATAAATACCAGAATATAAGTTAACCAAAAAAAGTTATGTCACACTTTCTTTAGTACTCGTTCTAAAGTGGATATCAACGTTTGGGTGCAACTGTGTATTGTAAATTGAAATAATGCAATAACAAAGCATTATAAAAAGTACTTTAAAAAGTGAGGCAAATAATCGATTGAAAATGCATCATAATAAAAGTATCATGTCAAATAGCATTTGTTTTACAAGCAATACTAAAGCTATTCCCCTTAGAACTTAAGATTGAATTAATTAAGTTTTGATGTAACAGGCTATAGAAAACTTCGCGTTAACTTAAATGGAAAATCAAAGATTCCTCACAGTAAGCAAAATAATTAAGCAAGAAAGAAAAACACAGGAATAAAGGTCACTAGGAGTCAGGTTTGTAAAGCTCGTATCTACAAGAGATGAGACCCCTGAAGGGATAATTAATGTGAATTATTATTACTTTCTTATGTACTGAATTTCATTCATTTATATACAAAGTGGTTACATAATTAAAGTTACCCTTTTTAGACCAATATAAAATTCATTCTAGAAAATGGATGTCAATAAAAAACTCGGTATAAACATTATATAGATCATGGGGGGAGGGGGAATCTGCAGTAAAAAAAAATAATTCAAATATCGACTGATAGAATGCGGTTTTCGTATACGAGAAAGGACATGACGCAATTCTGGAGTGGTTTTAAAAGCCAGTAGTCCCTACCGAAAAATCATTTATCATGCCATTAGAAGAGAAAATACAAAAGAGTTATTGGTGAAATCGTTTTAGCAGAACTGCAGTATTTTTTTTATGTTCCGTGGGTAAACCGAGGCTTAAAATGCTTACAAAAAGAACCTATAGCGTGGCAGGCTTCGAAAACAAGGCAAATTTGAATTGACCGAGAGACTGGAGAGTTGAATGAGCTGCAAGGAAGAGAACGGAACCGGTTTAAATGAAATTGTGATTTATCTGTCTTTTGATTTACAGTACGAAAAGATTCTTCTATTCATTGTAAAGCTATATCCATAGAAGAACCCCATATTGCAAGCACTGAACTCAGGAGACAAAGGAAAACACACTTAGTTTGCTAGAAAACTTTGGCTAGAGTAGTCGTTGACAATACAGGGCCTTGGAACATTTTGTGATCTGGCGAGATAAATATTATCCTAGTTGGAGGAGCAGTGAATACTCAGAACTGTTGCACTTGAGGTACTGCAACTCCTAATTTTGAGCATAAATAATCCATCCTGATAAAATTACTGTGTTGTGTGATTATTTGATTCTGGTTTCCTTTTTTCGTTGAGGAGAACGGTTTCTTTCCCCCCTCAAATATGTTCCAATACTCGGGCCCGTATATGCGATCTTCTTCAGTAGCAAGTCATTTTAGACTTACTTGAACAATAGTGTTTAGAGACTCCTATCACGCAAGATGGTACACCACTTCACACTGTCCGACCGCTGAAGACACTTTTTCGTGCTCACTTTTAGGATTATCGTATAATTTCGAGAAGTTTCTCAACTGCCTGGAGTCCTCGCTCCCCGAATTTGAATCTCTGTGGCTTCTGGTTGTGAGGATTTCCGAAAAAAGTATCTATGGAGGAAAGATTCAGACTATGCCTCAAATGAGATACAAAATATAACTCATCTTGCTGCGGTAATTATTAAAGAAACCCTTCGTGTTGCTGTTGAACAAGCTAAAAGACACTTTGCACATGTGTTTGATGCGAATGCACATTGAACATGTTCTGTGATTAAACAAAGTTTTGTGCTTTTTTTTATTCTTCTTACATTTCCTGCTCACCTGTTGATCAAAATTTCAACGATTATTTTTTATTGCAGATTTTTCTTTTTTGTGGTCCATATATCGTATATAACAAGTTTCTTTGACGTCCATCTTCCAGGACGGACTCTACGTAGATATAAACAGGGCAACTTTAATCGTAACCACCTTGTATATTTTGTACTTCTCATCTCTTATTTCATGCGAAAATTCGTATTTTTCTGCCCAGTAACCTAAAACAAAAAAGGGAGGGGGGGGGGGTAATGACAGATTTAATAAAACTTTAACCGTAAAGTTTCTGTCTCTTAAGTCTTAACATACCAGTTTAAATGTTGAATTCCGTTTTTGACTTGTTTTTTTTTTCAAAGATATATTTCTCAAAATCGAAAATAAAAATTTCTTGGTCTGATTTTCTTTCTCATTAAGATTTCCCATTAGCAATTAAAATATTTCATAAGTTATATATATTCACACATACCAACTTTTAAAAACAACAAAGCGTAAAAAAATCACAGCATTGACATATCAAGCAAATTGTTAAGATAAAGGATGAACAAAATTTTAAATTTTATAAAACAAAGATCAATATACAAACATTAAAATAATGCTATAAAAATTTCATTATGAAGATATTTTGATAAAAAAATTACTCATAGAAATCTCTACTTTTGTATTGACTTGATGTATGTGAAAACGATATTATACACTAAGATAAATTTAAAGACATATACATACACTAGCGTACAAAACTTAAGCAACAAATACATTTTTCGACATACAATCATGAAATTGTTGAAAAGAGCTTTTTGCAGCCAGTACATTGAAAAGGCAGCTCAATAGAAAGGTGATGCTTATGCAAATATCAATAATATGACATCAGAAGGGATGTCACGGCACAAAAACGCGTGGAATGCGCTTGCTCAGTGCTAAGGCGACTTAAAAAGTAAGAAGGATGCATTCCAGATATTCCCTGCAAGTGAACGTTAAATAGTTGGAAAGCTTGAAGAGGGGCGTAATTTTTTTGATGAGTACTGCGCAAGAGTTTTGATTTGACAAACTTGTAGTTTCAAGAACTTGTGTGAAAAGCCTTCCAAATGACAGATAGAGCTGTAAAAAAACCTGGTGGTGGTCATCCAAAAAAAACAACAGCAATTGATGACTAATGTATCGTTCTGTAGGCGAAAAAAAACGGAACCGGACGGACGTTGCTCAGCAGCTACCGGAAGATAGGTATCATATATAGTTTACTGTGGGCAGACGTCTGTATAAAGGTGACTTATTCGCCCGTCGTCTTTAACACTGCATACCGTTAATAGTAGATTAACGGAACGCAGCGTAATCTACTGTTAACAGTAGAGTGACAGCATCGTATTCAGTGATTTAGGAGTACACAGACTGGATATCTCATCAGTATATAAAGTTATGTTCTGTTTACTGATGAGAGTCTTTTCAGTCTGAATCAATGATTCTCAGAACCAGTCGATATGGAGCGAGATAAGGACACTTTTTCATCCCACTGACATCAGTAGGGGTGGTCCTTGAATGTTTGAGTGGGGAGATTTTATGTTGAATGACAGAAAGGAGATTCATATTTTCTACAAAGAATCACTTACTGGAGATCATTACTGTGAAGAAATTATCCTCCTACACTTGCGTCCGTTCCAAGGTGCCGTTGGTTCAGATTATTTTTGTGGGAGTCAAAGTACGTCCACACCTGACCTCTGCTGTTGAGCAGCTTCTGAAAAGTTCAGATATCTGCTGAATAGATAGTTCAGCGTGCTCTCCAGATTTAAATCCCATCGAATATGTGTCGGATGCTTTGAAGAGACGCCTGGCAGTAGAATCGAATCCTCTGCAGAATACCAGAAAGCTGAAAAAGATGCTCCTTAAAGAGTGTCAACTCCTATCTTAGAACTGCTGGATAATTTGATATTGAGTATAAACAGACTATATCACGCAATCATTGCAGAACTAGAGAAGATTATATCCTTACTAAGGAGCTTTGGTTTGTTGTTCTTCCTAAGGGCCAGATAATGTATTTTACCTAACACCATTCTATCAATAAATCCTTTTTTTTTTCTTTGTTCCATAATATATGCATACAATTAATTTTTTGGCTACTGTACTTTCAGCAACCGTTAAGTGCTACATATTATGCATATGTTGTTTGAATTTCTTGTCACCCAGTCGATTGTTTTATGAATTATGGCACAATTTGAAAAGTTACTTATATGTTTTGCTCTTTAGAGTAGAACATACAAGAAAGTAATGAAAGTTTACAGTAGGTTCCTAAATGATTTATATTGCACAACCTTCAGGTTATATTTCTAAAAGAAATTACTCATACAGAAGATAACGATCAAGTTAGGTGTTGATGCCAAGACTACGAAAAAGCGATAGCCTTTGATCTAATGCCTTAAAATTATGAAATTTCCTTATTGTGTAAGCTTAGAAAGCTTTACAGATATTATGCCTTTGCCACTTTTTTGCATATATGAGAATATATCTACGAGCATCTTATCAGCTTTTAAAGATAAGGAATCAGCACGTTTTCTGATGCCAAGTTTATTAAATGACTCGAATAACCCGTAATTTCCTTATTTTCTCTTCATTAAATAGGTAACACACAACTCCATTTTTTCCCTACCATTACTGTAAAGGTACCTTTCATAAATTAAACTACAGTACTGTGCAAATTAATTGGGACGAACATATTTTTTAAGAAAATTGTACTTTTTTCTCGGGAATTTTCTGCCTCAAACTGGTTTCAACTGCATTTTCTTACAACTCGCGACTACCCTTGACTAGTCTAAACTGGTTTGAACACGTGATCATGACATATCGAAAAAATTTTCCTTCAGTTGAGGTTCAGTTCCTGAAAGAAGTAGTCGCTTGTGTGAATTGTCTCCTTCTGACGTGTATTTAAAAAATGGATATCACTCCCAGGAAAAGAACTAGAATTGTTACCCTTAATCAGCATACATCTATGACTGTGAGGGGTATTGCTGTGAGTGAGTGAATATTAACGTCGCACTGTTAAGCTACATGAAGGCTTTTGGCGATGAACCACGTAATTTTGAACCATGGTCAAGTGGCGAGGACGACACCTGAGCTGACACCCCCTCTCCTAACTACCACACCAACGGGAGGACGTTTGAGTTCTCGACAGATTTAACGTGCATCGCTCCCCTATACGGCGGATCTTCAGTGGTACTGGGCTCGAGCTCATGACACGCCAGCCATGATCCACTTGGCTATTGCTGCCACAAGGATATTACTGCAGCAGTTGGAGTTGGAAAATCCAGTGTTTCTTGGATTATTAATCAGCGAAAGAATTTTGGGACAGTGTCTCCAAAACGAAAGAGTAAATGTGGATGCAAATGTAAGAACACACCTCCAACAAATTTCTCGTACGAAATATACAATGCATCCTTACAAAACAAGAAGAGATCTTTAGAGAGAATTATTAGCTACTGGTGTGAGCGTGTGGATTCATCAACAGTTCGACGAAGACTTATTGAAGCTGGGAGATTTGCAAGAAAACCATACTAAAAACAATTATTAACACCTGCAATGAAAAAAACGTTTGTATTGGCCAGGAAATATCAGTCCTGAACTGCACAAGATTGTTAAAAGGTTGTATTCAGCGACGAAATGCATTTTTTGAGCGAGGGTTACGACCAAGATTTGTCAGGCGAAATGGTGGAGAACCCATCAGGGAACATCTTATTCAAACAGTTAAGCCCCCTCAGAAACAGATGTTTGGGGGTTATTTTACTTCTTGAGGACCTGGCAGCTTAGTACCATTTGACGGGATGATGAACTCTAAATAATACATTTCTATAATAGAAAGTAAAATTGCACCAATGATGCAAATGTTTGCTGGTGGTGTGTTCAACAAGATCTCTCTCCAAGCCATATTTCTATGCTAACGACGAATTTTTTTCAAAAACAGAAAATAACGGTTTTGGATTAGCCTGCTAATTCTGATGTAAGTCCCATCGAAAATTTGTGGAGCATTGTAAAGAGACGGGTGAGTAAAATCGACTGCTCAATAAAGAAAACAATTATTGAGAATGCTATAAAAGTTTGGTTTCGTGATGATAAGATCGGAAATTTATGTTCTCATTTATAGAAATCCATGCTAAACCATGTACGAAATCTCATTCAAGCTAGAGGAGGACATATTTTGTATTAGATTGCTATACGATGCATGTAAGTTGTAAATGTTCAAACGGTATCCCCTTGGTTTTTAAATTCATTCAATCAGTGGCATATATAGACTACTTTTATAGGAGAGGTTTACATTTTTTAAAAAAAACAAGCAGACGAGAGAGAAATCACCAGGCGTAATCTTTATGCTAAAAACTAAAACTCTCTTGAGTCCCACCTTTGTGTACACTAGTGCATCCAATTGAATCTACAATTAGACTGGGAATTGAAAAAGTCCACTTTAAATAATACATTTTGTAGGACCATAATGAGACATGGTTTGTTGTTTGTATCATTACTTTCATTAGATACTACTGCAAAAGGACCTTGTTTCATGCATTTAATGATATGTTCTTTCTAACTTGATGCTAGTTCACTATTTTAGTCCTTGCATGTTAGTACCACTTGGTAATATCAGACTTTGAAAATATTTTCCAAAAAAAGAAGACTGGCAGAATCAGCTGCGGTCAAGTGGAAGCTAATGTTCTACAAAAAAAGTGTAAATAGTTCTATAGCCCTAATTATAATTGACTGGGCATCGCTCTTGGGAAAAAAGACAAATTTTGAGAAACTACTACTTGGTTATCATTTGTAAAGAACTTTGGAGTTTTCACGAGACGGGTAATATGGCGGAGAATCATATTGACGAATGTATTTCAGTACCACATACGCGCGTGCGTCACAAAATGCATAATTTTTTCTTTATGGAATACGTTAACACAATAGAATTCCTTTTTATAACATTTTTTATACGTTCGAAAGTATACTATTTTGTCTTTGTTAGACATCGTGTAACAATGAACGAAAAGTAATCGTTTGGCGAATATGAAGAGTAGAAAATACAGACATATGCAAAGAGCTACAGATAAAGTACTATTAAAGTTGCTACAGAGAAAGAAAAAAAAATAAAACAACTTCGCTTATGGAATAAATTAGGAACCAATAGCTAACGAAATATAATATGCCGGAAGAAGGATAAACATCATGGTTTTTTAAAGCTTAATTCTATTCTTTTTATCTACTTATTGCCGGTAATTGTGAATATAAAACCATAAAAAAGAGCTGTAAGGGAGGAAGTAGTCGACGGATGAGAGAAATTTTACTAAAATGCGTAAAAGCATAATGAATCGCTGGAAGGCATAAACGTTACGCTCGAAGCGTAAAAGTTGGCAGGTATGTATATTGTTACATGTGGTAGATCGTCTTTGAAATGCAGGGCAAAAGTCCGCGCAATTAAAGCACGTAGATTCTTTCGAAGTATATATAAATCGTAATTAATTCTTAGACTCTCAAAAAACTAAAACAGATGTCCTCCTGACGGAATCAAATATCACACATAAAAATCTACAGTAGTCAGATTAAAAAAAACCACTCAAATATTGTGTGAGCATAGCTATTCAAATCAATAAGCAGAATTTCGCAGAAAGCAAATGAAATGCACAGTCACTGTCTAACGCTTGACTTTAATATTATTTCCTTGCATCATCCTGATAAGGACCTTCTGGGACTTTCTCTTCAAATAATAATCATAGGATTTTTTCTAGTTTTTTCCAGATGCATCTATTTTTGTCAATAAATTTGACGACCCTTTGAAACAAAATATGCCGCCAAAGTCACTCCTTATGGTTACCGTTATTAAAAAAGTAATCTCCTTTGAACCACAAACGATCTTTCCAGCCACAATACCATATCAATTGAGAAAAAGAGGGTCCGAAAGTTTGTATTTTAGGATATAAGTAACAATATATATCTAAAGTTAATCGCCAAATTTCGTTTGCAAATTTATTCATTGAAATTTTTTTGGAATGACTAAAATTTTGTGTTTAATTCTAACTATACTGTGTCCAAAAATATGGTCTTAAACATGCTTTTCGTCATAATTTTAAAATGCCTCCAGTAAAACTGATAGAAAATTTGAATTTTATATATTTTGAAGAACGGATAGAACAAAATCAACCTTCAGCTTAGGAAAAAATATTTTTTATCGTTAGTTTTTACAGAAGTAACTGGATTGAAGCCGTTCAAGCATATGGGAATTTTGCTTCCAGTTTTGTGAATATTGCATTAAAACATACAAATTAGTGCGTTTGCATTGAGAATGACTTCTCACAACCGTTTAGATGATTCCTGGGGATGGAGAGCCAATGGCAGGTAGAATCTGGCCAGTCTCAAGTGGAGGTGGCTCGATGGTTACAAGTGACCCAAAAGTGGTCTCCCGGATATGGAATCCATTCCAAACAAGTGTTACTATCAAGACTGATCCTACCAAGTGTGCAGCGCATCTACCGCACGCGGGCAAAACAAGGGGTGGACGTATACAGTTCTATCAATCAAGCAAAGTTTCTTACTAATTTCTCAAAGCAAAGTGTGTAAGCCGAACAAATACACTGAATTTTAAATAGTTATTGAAAAATCGAAATAAGTCTTGGTTTCCCAATAGCATATCATAGTTTAAGAAAAATGGAATGTAAGTGCACAGTCCACCGTCCATATAAATGTCTACTTTTACACACATCCTTAATTTAATAGAAAAACTCGTGGCAGAGCGGGCATTACCACGATACAAAATGTTTTCTTGCTTATCAGTGGCAAATGCAATGCACTGTGGATCGATGCTTTTACAATGGCGTCTCAAAAATTATTTTTACGAAAGTTGCTTTACGAAAATATCTATATATATAATATGGTTAATATTACCAAAGACTTAGGAGTGTTTAAATGCTATATCGATTGGGGGAAATTAAAAGTTTTCAATTTAATAATGGCTTTACAAATTAGAAAAACAAAATAGAAAAAAGAAGTTATTTTTGTGTCTATTTGCATTTTTATAAATGTTTTACTTTTTATATAGGTAGATTTGTCTATAACGCCAACATTAAGTAGTTGACAAAATATATATATAAAAAATTCAT
Organism: Trichonephila clavata; assembly: GCA_019973975.1. Lineage (NCBI taxonomy): Eukaryota > Metazoa > Arthropoda > Arachnida > Araneae > Nephilidae > Trichonephila > Trichonephila clavata. The sequence goes on along the minus strand of BMAO01014627.1, from coordinate 50,504 downwards.
CAGGTCTTCGCACGTGGGCGGCCGACACCCTGGGATAGGCCCTAGGTTCTATCACAAGGAAAGTCGACCAAGGTCGCAACAGAGCATCAACCTCTGCACAGGATCACTACTTGGCATTAAGCGCATAATTACATAAGCGGGTAATGGCTCGTCAGCTTGCTGCTGTGTCTGGAAGAATTTCCAGGCAAACAGTCTACAGTCGAATTGTAGAGACCGTCCTTTTCGCCTAGTATCCACTCTGGTACGTCCCTTTGACTGCATCCAGCAGGAAAGACCGAATATTTTGCAGCTGAAAACATCAGTCGCGTGGACACCACAAGAATGGGGCGTGTTCTTTTCAGTGATTAGTCGAAATGTACCAGACAAAGTGATTCTTGTCGAGTCTTCACCTGGAGAGAAAATGGAGCTAGCTCCCTCCCACGAAACAAAAATCGACAGATTTGGTGGCAAAGAAATCCTTGTGTGTGGTACCATAATGTTGGGCAGTCGTACACCATTGTATGTTTTCGCTGCGGCACAGTCGCTATAGTGATGAGATCCTGGAAGCCTATATTAGGTTTTTCTGGGTGCTTTGGGCCACGACTACATTTTTATGGACGACAATGCATGGCCACACAGAACTCATATTGCTTATGAATTTAATGAAGGAGTGGATATTTGTGCCATATAAATTCACCATCGAGGTCTCCGGATCACAATTCTATTGAATATGTTTGGGATGGTCTAGGAAAAGCCCTTTCTCAGTGTAGCACCCCTCCCAGGACATCCGAGGAATTAAAAGTACCAATTTTGAAAAAATGGGCTTTGTTGCCACAAATACTTATTGACATCCTTATTAACAGTATGTCAGCTTGTTGTGAGACTTGTATTTGCAGTTCACAGTGATCCCACTTCATATTAGACAGGCTTTTCCCGAGGTAAATACTCTATCTCTGATTCATGATTTCACAGATTTTGATAAAACCCTTATCGTAATTCGAAATTAATTTTTTTTTATATTTTAATTATGCTGTATTCTTTTTCACATTGTAATACGTCTCTGTTCAAAATTTCGTGGCAACACAGGGAATAGTTCACTAGTTTTTAAATAATTTATGTTCGTGACCTTAATTTTGGACATGAGTGTATTAACATAGTGCTTATCAAACTTTCAATACTTGTGACCCAATAATTTTCATCGTAGCCCCCTTCATACAATACAATAACAATTTATTGAATGCAACAATAATGAACTTTGCTTTAAGGCTGCAACACGATTTTAATCATAACCCGTACAAATTATCAAGATAAGTATTAAATTTTGTATATAATTTTGTGTATGACAAGCCCATGAGAGTCAATAGTAATTATTAAACTGGTTCTTAATTTAGTATTGAGAAATTAGTTATTAAATACATTGTGCAGTGCTGTATGTTATATGTATATTATATCAGTGTAAATGTGCATTTTACTTTTTATTATGTCAGAATGTATTTTGTTTTGATTCCTTCAGTAAATTTGTAATTTTTTAAATATTTTATTTTCGAATTTTCGATATGCTCGTTCTCCCTCGTTGGGTTATCCCGCCCCCCCCCCCCTCCCAGGTACTCACCCCACAGTTTGAGAAAAGCTGCATTAACGTCATCATAACAAGGGTTTTTAACTGCTCTAACATCTTTCTATAAAATGCTAACATTTGTAACATGTTAAAGTATTTTTCTTCACTGTCTAATATGAGACGCTTTTATCTATGAAAAATATTATCACCTCGCAATCGAAGATAGCATAGACGACTGGACGATTTCAAACATGGTCAAATAGTAAGTAGGAGGTGGGAGATAGAACTTGTCCCTATTGAGTAACAGATCTTCAAATGAATTATTAGAATATGGTTGTGTAAAGATGCTGACAGCTATAGCTGCAGCATCTTTACACATCATTGAAATTAAAAATCTGGAAGGGCAAGGTACATAATAGCGAGACAAGATCGACTGAATGTTCGAACTTGCCATATGACTCACATATCTCTGAATCGTCTCAATGCTGTTCAAGCTCTGCCTGGCTAGCAAAATCATTAGATCTTCCATAAAAGTTTTTTAAAAAATGTAAAATACAGCAAAATGATTGAAAGAGGCTTGCAAAAATGTTATAGAATAAGATCAGTACTCTCTGTATTACTTATCTAGCCTCACATTCAAGTATGCATCTCAACGTGAACAAGTTTCATGAATTGTGGACCATAACTATTGACCAAAGACGTGTTCTACAACCTCGAAAGTTGTAGTCATGTAATAATATATGCATGTGTTTTAGCATAGTTCATTTCAATAAAAATAGACACGTTTTTCATGTTACTTTCTGTTTCCATTTTTGCAAGAAAAATATAAGCAATAACTACATAAGCTAATATAAAAAAAAAAATTTTAATTTGATAAGGTTATATAGGATTTTTGTAATTAAGTTATAAATGAAATTTATCCTATTTTATCTGCACCAATTTAATTCATTTTTTTAAAAAATAAACTGCTGTATATATATATATGCAAATTTCCAACTAAAAAATTCACTTACAATTCATATTTTATATTAATAAAATGATATGATAACAGTTTTTTCAGTAAAATTAATCGTAAATTATCTTTATATTTTGTATCAAAAACATTTTTATTTGATCAAATTTAAATGTTTTAATTTCACAGTGAATTTTAAGAATATAAGATTTTTCTCTTAGGTTTTTGCTTCGGATACTTGATTTATCAAGGGCTACAATTAGGACAACATATTCTAACTTTTGTTGGAAATGAAGTTAACTGTTCAAACGCATCATCTGTGATATTGCACGTTGTTTCACCGCTTTATGCCTTTTATCAGCTATTCATCACCTTCAAGTATTCAAATGTATGTAAAAATAATATACCAGTTTTTCATTTGTAGTTTAAACTTATTTTCAAGATTAATGCATTTTCTGAGAACAACTCACAATAATATTTGAAGCATTTACTTATTGATTATGATATGCATTGTGTACATTTTAAAAAAAAGTGACACAACTATTAATTCAGATAAAGGAATTTTTATGTTGCAATTTTTCAATTTTACTGATGTTGTATAGGAAGCCTCTTATGAAACATTTTGCTTTTCTGTATCGCACTCTATTTTAAAATAAATTATTTCGAAAATTACAAATTTTAAGCTTTGAAGAGATTCCAAGTTAAAAGTTAAATTTTAATTCTTAAGCAGAAATGAAACATTTAACATACATTCTTTTAAGCCATCTTAGTATCTCTGGTCAATTTTTAATTAATATATATGATAAGTTAACTTCTCTAACTGACTAAATACTGTAAACAATATCCAATAGTTTTCAAAAAATTTTAAGGACATTTTATTATTTTTGTGCGATTTACAATTTTTAAAACATACGTGCGAAATTTAATTTTTTTTCTTTTAATTTCTTAACCATTGAGATTCTCATTGATTTAAAAAGCAATTATATCATAAAAATTATTATTATTACTTTCAGAATTAAATGTTAACGCGTCGCAATTATGTAGATTTGATGGCAGGGAAAACAGTAATGGTTTCCTTTAGCTATACGCTGGATAAGATGAAAAAAAAAAATCACCTTTATTTCTTCTAATCACTTCAATTCGGATATCTTATAAGCTTCTTAAAAATGCATTTAATACAAATGTAAGTACCTCCATCCAGTTTTAATTTATTATCTTCAAAAAATGACATCGAATAATTGCCTATATATTAAACAGTAAATAATAAAAAATATTCCTTTAAATACTAGAAGTTATTAGACTGACAGTTGTTGTGATTGATTTTTGTAATTATTAAACGTATGAAGAGAATTGAAGAAAAAGAATTTGTTTTTCTAAACCTATAATAGTGTATTAAAGCAATGCTTTTAGTACACAGTTTTACAGGAATCGTAAATAAATATCTTATTTTCAACCAATAAATCGGAGTTCTTCTCTTTACCAGAATCTTTGTAATCATTACTTTTGTACAATATAATCCATTCAAAAAGTTCTGTAATTGTATTTAAATTTCATACGCTATTTATACTTTCTTACATCATTATTTTGTACAGATAGTCATCAACAGGCACATTGTTTTGGCTAGATTTGGCTTGATGCATCTCATCGCCACATGTTTATGCAATTGGTTTAGTACGATCGTAGAAGAAGCTGTTGAAGATTATAGTCATACGAGAAGTAATTCATCAGGGGATGTCCCAACCTCAGAATTCTGTAAGTAATTTATTTTTTCTCAACTTTTTTTCACTACAAAATTGATTCCAGAAAAGGAAAATTTCACATCTTGAATTACTCTTTATTCAGGAAAAAAGATCCAATTCCAAACTATTTCTTATTTAGAATTTGATTTGTATTTGAAGTATTTTAGATGTATCTTATATAGTATACTCTAACTTCGTATTTAATTTTTACTTTTCCATAACTATGCAGTTTTTATTCTTTAAATTGGTTCCCACTTGTAAGTATAAAATAGGAGTTGAAGAAGTTTATCATCCAATTATTATTTCTTCTCTACAACTGCTAACGTTTGAAAGGAATTATACCAGAAATTATTTTATTGATCATTTATCGTAAGATTTATGAGGGGAAAAAACCTTTTATTTAATACCAATATTTTTTAAAGATTCAACAGCCTGATTATTTAATAAGGAAAGAAAAAACTTCCCCATCTTGTAAATTTACAAGTCTTGCAAAAGAAACAAATATAGAAAGAAACTTCTCTCTCCACATGTTTTTAAATACTTCTCACCTAACTATATCACTTGAAACCGATTAATTTCAGAACATGAAAAGTAGAAAAAAATTACCAATCCATTTCGAATGGTAATTTTTTTTCCACTTATTCCATTTGGAAAATTATCATATAAAGTTTTTAATCAATTAAAATACCTTTTCTTCAACTAAATGTTAGAATTTCTCGAAATTGTATGGAAATAGAAATATATTAATCAGAAAAGAAAATGCGTTATATCTTCTTTTGTCTATATCTCCTTCTAAATATTGCATCAGTAAAGTATTGATCCAAACTCATATTCGTGCGTAGAAATTGACACCATGAAGAAATCATAAGAATTAAATTAAGTTTAATGTACAATTGACTGGTATTGGTATGAATAAATGATCAAAATTTCAAAACAAGAAACAATATTAAGTGTTCGAAATATGGATTTGGTGTAACCACCATTGCTGAACGAAGCGACATGAAGTCAATTTTGAATGCTTGCTTGGGGATGAACATTCCATATTGTTTCTATGAGTATCCAAAGTTCGTCTGCAGAAGCTGTTTGACAAGGATCCCGAACGAGACTCTAATCAACGTAATTCTACACATATTAAGTAGGTGACATATCCGGGAAATAGGAATGTCAACGAAGAAGCTGTATCTGTTGCGATGAAAGGAAGTTTTGAACATTCCTGGCAATATGGGGGTGGGCATTGTTCTGTTGAAATACAACTACTGGAATACCTTAAAGGAAGGAAACAGCTTCGAGATCTAGCACCTGACTAGTCCATGATTGTTGTTTAAAATTATTAGCCACAATTCATAGCACAATTGAGATTTTTCATTATATGCAATCGCACCCCAGACTATAACTCTGGGTGTTTCTCATTATGGCGTTCAATAATGTACTCTGTGGCTTTCACTGATTGACACAAATGCGCCCATCATGGTACCTCAAATTAAAGTGGTATTCGTTAGAGAAACCACTTGCTGTGGCAATCATTACGCCAGTCTCTATGACCATACACCCATTGTAGCCGCAGTCTACAACCACAGGATCCTGTATAAATAAGTCCTTGCACACAATCCATGGTGCAACAAACGTCGACAAATTGATGAAGCAATGATTCCCCTGTAGTATTGACCAATGTGCTGCCAATTCTCTAAATGAAGCCTTAAGGGTGAGAGTTTTTGTTTTGTTGCAGGTAAAAAAAAACTATCAATTATATCAATATATATTATATTTCAGTTCCATATAGCTACAAAAAAGTATTTTAAATGTATACTGATCTCAATAAACATAGGAATCAACTCCTAAGGGAAAAATGGGTAAATGTACAGTCCCATTTATTTTTTAAACAGACCCTGTAAGAATAACTCTTTAGCACCAAAGTGTACTTTCAGATTTAACAGATTTCGCGAGTGTTCCATAATGACTCAGACATTCGCTCACAGACACTTACACTTAGGCCTTTTTGAAGATTCAAACTTCAACTCAAAAAACAATAACCAAGTCATTGAAGACAAATTTTTTGAGCAAAAGCATTTAGTGGGAAAGGTTTTTACCATAATTAATGTTAATTTGTCAAAAATTTAATAAATTTCTTCTAAACATAATACGTGACTTTAATAAACTATAAAATTTATGATAGGTTATTTGTAGTTAATACTTCAAAAATATTAATGATACTTTATACTTCTTTTTTCAGATATAGCCAGTTTTCATATAACTGTTCAAAAGAGAGAAGACTGGAATGATCCATACCATTGTAATACGGATTCTGTTTTATCAACGCGTTCTCTAAGTGCAATACCTTATTTATATCCATTTGCTATAGAGTACAACTTGCTTCTCGCTGGTGTATGGTTCATAGTATGGCAAAACATAGGACAAGAACACACCCATTCAGATCCACATCATTTGAGGCATACAATCTCTCAAGATGAGCTTGGCAGTGACGAAATAGCCTACCAAAGTAACCTTGTCATTAATGCTGATTGTCACTCAGCCAATAAGGGACTATTCATTGGATTGTTTCTTTTACTTACTATTATAGTGACAGTTATCGTCTTCTTTGTGGCCATGACAACTAAAGGCTATGAAGCACAAGCAGTAACTATTCATACAGCACAAGAAGGCGTATTAACTTTAATAGGAATGCTTGCTGTGTGCATTTCTTTCTATCAGATCCGAAAGCTTGATTTGAGTGAACATCCTATCACCTTTCTAGATGATGTACTATTATTTGTACCCTTACCTTTTTTCTTCATACATGGAATCATGTCGGTAATGGCAGAATTCAGTAATGAAAACTATAGTAGACTAGTTTTACACATCCTTGTAACTATACAAGTTGTTGTTCAAACTCCTTTTATTATTGATGGTTTGAGAAGATGTAGCAATTCCCAAACTCTTCGTTACCAGAAGCCAGGGAGAGAAATTATTACTTTCCTCATTATTCTGAATCTAACTTTGTGGATTGTGAATACATTTGAATTAAAAAGCGTTGAGCATTACCATGGCCAATCAGAATATTTTGGAGATTTGGTATGGATGTTCATTGGTCATACTACATTGCCTCTCATGCTTTTCTATCGCTTTCATTCATCAGTGTGTCTAGCCGACATGTGGAAATCAGCTTATGAAAAAGAAGCACCTCAATGATGCTAAGATATTTGAAGCAAGGCGGTAACATACTTAAAGAAAAACTGAATATGAAAGAGAAATCCAAAACGTGTACTACTGATTTCATTTTCAAAGACTTTTTGACAGCAACTAAAAACATTTTGTCATGTAAATAGTTATTTGTCCTTATCCATGTTACGCTACATGCGTGATTATATACTTAAAACAGTATATTTCCAAGTCACACTATAAAGATGCTGTACTAAAAAAAATCGGAAATAAACGATTGTAATGCCTTAAGGTATTAGTAATACAGTAGATTTTGTTTCAATCGATTTAAAACTAATTTTACAGATGATTTTCCAACTTGTCCAAAGTTCTGTAAGAAGTATTGACACTTTTTAAAATATCTATTTAAGATTATTTTGATGATATTTCTCTTTCTCTCTCTCTCTTTTCATAAAAAATGACATAAGTGAACACACACAATTTCTTGAAATAATTTCATTTCTTAAATTCTTGGGACATGATATAAAAATTTATGATAAGAGTTTATCAGAATAGGAATATTAATACAGCATGCAAATAATATAATGCATGCTTTGATTACTTTAATTATAATAACTACTTTAATCATAATAATAAATGCATGCTTTGAATTACTTTCCATTTATTAATGGCTAGATAACTGAATTTAAAATCAATTGATTCCTCTAAATTTTTACCATATAAACTCACAGAGTAATTTAGCTTGTGTTTATTTCTCAAAATTCAATAAAAACAGCTTGTGGAAAAAATAAAAAGTAATAATTAATTCTGTACAGTGGGCGTGTAAACTGTTCCAAAGAAATAAGAAACGTAATAGTAATATTTAGGATGAATAATATTTAATGTGTGTAACCTAAGATCACTTTTTTCAGGAGTGCATTTCTCATATTTATACTATGAACTATTTTACGAAAAATTTGAGATATAGGTATAGAAATTAACAAATTAACTTTCCATAAAAATGATACCTAAAAATTGTTTTCGATTTCCATAAAAATCTATTAAAAAACCTTTTTCTAAAAAAAAGATCTCATGTTAACATTTCTTTTTTAACATAGAAAACTTCGCACGTACGAGCAAAAAAAAAAAAAAAAATGAATACAAATACAATAATACTGTATAAAATACAATAATACTATAAAAGAGATAGATATTAATTATCGAAATAGCAGTTATTAAAAATTATATCTCGGATCACACACTCCACTCGGAATATCAATAACGTGTTAACTTAATTGTCCAATATGAACATTAAACATTGGAAAAAATGAGAATTAATGAAATTATTCCATACGAGAAAAAAAGGTATTCAAAATGGCATCCTAGAGGTTGCCAGCAATGAAAAATTAACAAACTCTTCTAGATTTTTTACATTGTGTTTATTGTGCCGACTGTAAGAAATCTTCTAATAAGATCTCCAACAGGTGCCTCAAACCCATTGATTTCACAAAACAAAGCAATTCTAACGGATGTAGGTACGGTTAGTGTGGAAGTCAAACTACATATCCATCAAGTCTAATCACCTATCTGAGATATGTGTGTTGCATTTAGGTAGTGTAGGAAGGTTTAGGTACGAAGTGTGACAATTAAATAACCGGACTAGTCTTAAAAATTAGATTTATTGAAAACAATATACAAATTCCTTTTAATCCCCTTCAACAAACTCCCCTTCCCTATCAATATACTGCTGTATAAGTTTTCCACCGTACAAAGCAGTACATAAGCTCATTAGATGTCACTTTCTTCAGTAAGTCTGCCGTTTTGACACAGTTATTTTTCTACAGAATTTCTTTTATGATACCGTGTTCCTTTCAATGCATTTTTCCCTTTTGAAAACAGGTAGGTGTGCGATCTGGTGAGTACGGTGGATGCTCGAGCGAGCACAATAATGCGTTTTTGTGCCAAGAACTGATTCACAAAGAGCCCATTGTGCACCAATGTCTGTTGTCTTGATATAAAATCCAGGTGTTGTTGCTCCATATATCATGTCTTTTCTTCCTCACTCTTTCTTTAAGTTTTCTGAGGACCTCAATGTAGTATTTCTGGTTTACCGTTTGACCTTGTGGTACCCATTCAATCATGGTGACACCATTAATATCGAAAAAAAACAATGAGCATAACCTTCAGTTTGGATTTGCTCATCCGAGCTTTTTTTTTTTTTTTTTTTTTGGACCTTGGTGTTGTGGGGCCTTTCAGTGCATGAATTGTCATTTAGTTTCAGGGCCGTACTGAAAAAGCCCCGTTTCGTCACATGTGATGAGTTTTTCAATCAGTTCAGGATTTTCTGTGAAGTGTTCCCTGATGTCAGAGCAAATTTTTTTTCTGTTCATTTTTTGCTCGCATTTCAGGTTTTGTAGCACGTTTTCCGTTAACTTTAGTCATATGCAAATCCTCAGTCAAAATTTTTCTTATTGTTTCTCTGTCAATGTTCGTAATATCTGACATCATCTGAACTCTCAAACATTGGTCTTTATGCATGATTTCATTAATTGTTTTAATGTTTTCATCAGTTCTTGTGATGTCAATGGCCGACCAGAACGTTCATCATCTTTAACAACCTCAGACTTTCCCCAAATCATTTGTCCCTTTCAAAAATTTGAATACAACAAGCAATTATTTCCAAATACCTCCTTTAACAATTTAAAACATTTATTTCGAGTTTTTTTAATTTCACGAGGAATTTCAAATTTATTACTGTTCGATTTTTAAAGTTATCATGATCGTGGCACTTCGACTCAACGTCTTGCTCAAAAAAGAGTAGTAAGCAAACTGAACTAGATAGAAGGATGGAATAAAGTGCCATCTGTACCAGAAGTGTCAAGGTAAACTGAATTCATATTCCATTCCTCTACACTAAGCCTAACTGCTAGTGTATGTGGAGTCCGGATATTGCCACTCTTCACTGCCAGAAATGGTAGTTCAAAACTGAGAGCAAACTACTCACTTTTGAGTACTTCGCATACTCAAAATGGCTCCGATGCACGCGTACTCAAATTTGAGAATCGCATATCCTCATATTGAGTAACAAGTACATTCTCATTTTTGAACCTGTTACGTGATCAAATTTTTGAGAATGAAAGAACAAAATGAGTATGTAATGCTCTCATTTTTAAATTTGTTAATGTATGTGAAATATGAGTTTAAAACAATAAAATGATTATGTATAGCATTCATTTTCGATACTGTTGTATCTAATATGAATTTTTAATAGAAAAATATGTACTAACTCAATTCTTAAGGGATTTAAAAATGTGATACCTAAGCTGTAAATTTTCACTTTCTTCATCTTACGTATTATTTTATTTTCATTTTATGAAATTTTTACGCTAAACTTCGAAATTAAAATTCTCTTTACATTTATTGAATGTAACAAAAAGATACTCAAGTATTATCGCGAAAGTGCCAACGTTAAAGATAACTCGCCAATTTGGAAGTAACGATTTTGCATGTGTTGTACGCGCTGAATTAGCAACCATGTACTTCGTTTTATATAATGTCGCCAATACGGTTGCGATAATACGCAAGTACAAACAAAAATATTACTTTCAGGAAAAAAAATATGCAAATATTATTTGATCATAAACTGTATGTTTTTGAACTTTTACCGCAAATATAAATGTTTGAAAATTGCAAAAATAGATTCGATGTAATAGTTAAACAAATGTGTACGCAATTTGAACTAGTTCCAGAGGCAATTTGGCTCATTATAAGTTATATTTATGTTTCTAGAAGCATTATATTGTTTCTTTAAAATCCTATACAAGCAGAAAATTAACTTTTACTTACATTCACCCCTTCAATAATAAGTTATTAGAAATATCTAGGAAACATTATGATAAATAACAGATTTTTCATAGTAAAAATTTCCAAACAATGCAAGAAAGAAATAGTTTTTTACATATTACGTAACCTGAAGAAAAAACCTTTTGACTAAAATAACACTCATTAGGCCCAGGTGTGTAAATATTCTTTTTATCAATTGTTTTGTTTAAATAGAAACACATCCATCCAGATGAAAATAAAGAAAATGCATTGTTATATTACAAATTAAGCTTGTTTTTTGTTAAATTAACTGATTTAGCACTCTCCTATCACCAAAGAAAACAAATATTATAGTTTTTAAGTTAATGTTTTTTTAATTAAATTACTTAAAAATTTCAGTCCTTAGAAGAATGTATAAACAACTAAAACAGTAGATTTTTACATATACAAAACATTTAAAATGCACAAGTTTTTAACCAACTGGAAAGAGTTTTTAGAGAAGTGTTTTCAGCACTCATTTAGAAGAAAAAATAACATCCTAAGGACCAATAGAATCATAATTTAGCCATTTTACTCGGTGTGCAGCATTTTATTTTGAATGCCTTTTTTGTTCAATTATTCACTATTAACAAGAAAAATAAAACAAACCAAAATCATATTGTTAAAATATTTATTCTAAAAATTGTACACATACATATATACATTAAAAAATAAACAAGAATATAAGTGAGATTTTTGAAACATGTTTTCTTCAATAAGTTATTTTTTATTGAATTTTTTGTATAAACACTACATCTAATCTATATTATAGTTAACTCCATCCTTATTTGTACAGAACAGCTGTTTTAATGTAATATGCATTGAATTATAATTTTAAATATAGGAAGTTCTAGTGTGTAAAAGTACATAAATAAACAGCTTTTATATTTTTTTTTATCAAATCATGTCTTTGAGTTATGAAATGTGAGTGAAAATGCCTTTCAAACAGTGTTGTTTCAAATAAATTACACGTTAGGATATGTGAGTCATCTAAATTATTTACTGAAGAATTTATAGATAGCTGGTTCTGAGAGGAATTTTGAAATTTTCTTCATTAGAGTAAAATTTTTACAAATGTTGTTCATAATTATACTCTAAATGGCTATCTACAAAATTTAGCATAACACATGTAGTGTTACGCTACACCCATATGAGTATTAGAACATGAACTAATGGCTACAATGTGATTGAGTGAGTTAGTGAATATTAACGTCGCACTGTTTAGCAACGCTACGATGTGAAACTAATGGACTTTGGCAGAAAGAGCAAAATGTATGAAATTCATAGATTAATTTTTATCCATAATATATATATATATATATATATAAGATAAAAATTCTGACATATGTGCAAAATTTAAAATAAAATATGAGTGGAAATATTAAAATGAAGATTAGTGCTAACAAGCAGAAAGGAAATTAATGCAAATTAAAAATAAAGCATTCATAATTTAGAAACAAGATAAAAGGTTTAAAAAATACAACTTTATAAATATTACACATGAAGGCATGTCTTTCTGAATTTCACATTTATAAAAACAACAGTTCAAAAAATACCACACATTGGAAAAATATATACATATATATATATATATATATATATATATATACAGGAACTACTTTTTTATCAGTACACTACAGATTAAACATCTTTTAGAAGTGGTTTTGAAATCGCTGCAAATAAAATTTTGGCATTCAATAGTTTTCAGTCAACGATGACGGTCTCCCGCTGAAAACTCAAAATGAAAATAATTTAAAAGAATGGCTTATTCCTGGCAAAAAAGGAATTACATTAAGAAGCAAAAACGTAAGTACTTTTTTATAGAAAACAAATTAGAAAAATATGAGTGCCAGGATTTAAAGAAATAGAACACAAGGTATTTAGAAATGCCAAGAAAAGAAGCAGAAAAAAATAAAGAAATTGAAACTGGAAAAATAATAACAGAGTATAAACGCGTGGGGTGCTCAATATGAATTGTTATAATTTCTTACTAGTTCTATTCCAAAATGCACAGCTCGTGTAAAAATGTAGTACAAAAGACCCCCACGCTTTTACCACAATGACATTAATTTTCTCCTTAATCATTTTATTTTTATATTGAGATTTTAGTTCGATAAAAGCGTGTTTTCTTAAACTATATTTTAAATTTATGGTGCTTCATGTATACCAGACTGAACAGATTTCAGCACTTAGGTATTATCACAACAAATGCCAAATCTAATAATAACTCGCCTAGTTAGCAACTCCGATTGGTACTTGCGTCTTATTGCAACCTATTGGTGACATTATATGAAATGAAGTCCTTGGTTGAAAATTCAGCATGTAACATGTCGTAGCCTTTCACTCCCCCTATGATTATTAACTCCCCTTTGCGTATTATCTAAATCTGGGTATGTTGGATTCATGATTAACGACTGATTAATTAATAAATCAATATTATTTATTGACCTTTCTTAATAGAGAAATGCACAAATATTATTCAAACTATAAGAACAACAAATTACAGTGGAGTGCGAGAAGAATCTGATTATGAACGACGGAATACTAACTGAAACCACGGAGAATAAAGTATACAATCAAACTACGCATTTATATCTAATTTATGAAAATAACTGACCTGATACCTTTTTCTTAAGGCAGGTTTCTCTAATTCTGGATTGCTTTAAGGTGCGGCTTCAATCTTAGATATCTTCAGTTCCGTCCCGAACCGATTAATGAACACTTTTCAATCGTCTTCTCCCGACGAATATATTTCCACTAGATAAACTAATCTCTCAGAATCACCTTCTTAATCAACCTCGTAATCATCCTCCTTTTCTTCCTTTCATTTCTCCCTTTTATATCTTTTTCGAACTCGCTAAACCCGAAACTATCTTGTTTGCATAAGTCACACTTTTGGCTCTCGGAAGATTGGTTGATATAAATAAAATATTTAAAGATTTGAGAGAAGGTTAGTGAAACGCGTAAGCACCCATCACAACCCCCCTCCGAGAAAAAAAGCGTGACTTATTGAAGGTCTAAACGACCTACAAGAACTCGCTTAATTTATCTAACGTCTGAAAAACACTGAACCTGCACAAAATTTTAACTACTCTAGAATGCCTAAAAATACTGAACTTGTAGAAAGTTTTAACTCACGAACTTTAGAATGCCTGAAAACACTGAATTTGCAGAAAATTTTAACTCTCTAAGTTAGAAACTTTAATTAAACTCGCACACAGAAATGACTACTCAAAGGGGTACTCCACTCTAATTTATTGATCTTGTACAATATATACAATCCCTACAGTGCATCCCATTCGGGCGAAGATCAGGGGAAAACCTTTCCAGGAAAAAACCCTGATCATGCACTTTACTTAAGTGCTAATAAATATAAAATTTTACATTAATATCTTCTCACGACATCAAAGTTTTCATCGCATCACTATGTTCAGGGACTGCTGCCCTGAAAGGAAACCTTGTCAATTTTTTCTAAAACATGACATTAAATGCGCAGAACTTTTATACAACTTCCTTATTGACATAAAATATGGCATATATTATATTATATATATATATATATATATAGTTTCATAACAAACTAACCTTTATTTGGTTTCATTTTCAAAAAATTCCCAATCAATCGCGCTGCGCTGTTAATGTTTTTTTGTTAGTATTCCTAATTACGCCGCGCCCCGAAACCAGACACTACTTATACATCTTAATAATTGCACACAAAAATATATACATTTTTTACATAGAATATATTACAACAAACAATGCAAGTAATCTCACATATAAAGCCTCGTCTTTAATGTGTAGTAAAACAATTGCAATTCAACAAATGTTTTTCCACAATTTGGAAAAAAATTAAATACAAAAGCTTTTTCAACCGATATGAAAATACACATAACGCAGTAACTTTTGTAGGTTAATTTTACAAAAAATAGACTAGCCCACATGGAAAATACTCCGAACTGTCTGTCAGAGGAAAAATCAACAAATTAGAATTATACAACCTGGCTAGTCTTTAGATCCAATCTGCATAGGCTTTGTCTCCAACCATGGCCTCTGTGCTGGATGACCTTGTCCTAGGGTTGTCCTCTCTGCGCTCCCACCTTCTGGGTCTCCTCTTCCATTGAGTCCGTTGAAGTTGATATGCTCCTGCTGAGGCGTTCTTTTGGGTTGTCAGATTTGGAACGTGGCAGTTGTCCACTTGATGTCGGCTCCGAAGGTTTTATGGACAGCTCCTTTCCTGATGAGGTATGTTGTACTTGAATGTGTGGGATGGTCCTGGAACTGCTCTTTCTGAACTATTTTCTTCCACCTTTCTATACCGCTTTCTGGAGGGACGAGACGGCATTGACGAGGACAACTTTCTCTTGTCTCGGGATACCTGGGCCTCTGGTCTCTTCTTCTTTTGTATGTTTTCTCTCCAAGAGTCTGGTCTTCCTCTTTTCTCTCTCTCAGTCCAATACGGTTTTTTTTTCCTGTAATTATACACATCACCCCCCCCCCGAAGAAACAGCAGACTCCGTTCGCCCGCGTTTTTTTCTTCTCACCTCCACTCCATCGCGTCTATTCGCAACTATATCTCTACTACCATCTAAATTTCCTGATTTCGATCCTTTACGACAACCCCCATCACTCTCCGATTGCACCAATCTCGACTGCCCATCATCCGACCTGACTGATGCCACTGCACCATGATCACTACTATTGGCACTTTCCGACTCGGCAATACTGTCTTCTCTTTGATGGTAAATTCTCACCTGGTCCACATTAACAGTTATTCTTTTACCAAATTTTAATATTACTAAATTATTATTATTATTTACACTCAGAACTTTATATGGGCCCTCAAACTTTGGCATAAATTTACCCACTATTTTCTTACTTGCCGAACTTAACGGGTGAGTTTGAACTAATACTAGATCATCAACTTTCACATTACTTTCACGCCTCTTTTTATTATAATATTTCGCCCACTTCTCGTGCTGGCGCTTAGTATGAATTCTAGCCTCCTCAAACAACCTTTCTATGTTCCCACAAACTAAATCTGATCCATCAGTTACCATAACTAAATTTTGAAAAGGGGTGATTAAATTTCGACCTAAAAATAATTCCGCCGGTGTTTTACCCGTTGTCTCATGTACTGCTGTCCTAATAGCGTATCCGAACTCTTGCAGAAATTGATCCCAGTTAGTGTGATTATCCGCGACAAAACTCGAAATCATTTTTAAAAGAGTACGATTAACTCTTTCTGTTTGATTAGCTTGTGGACGATATACCACAGTTTTAACGTGTTTTATGTTCAACCTGCGACATACTTGCTCAAAAACTTCGGATATCATTTGGGGGCCGTTGTCGGTGAATAACTTAACAGGAGCTCCATAACGCGAAATATAATTCTCAAAAAATGCATCGGCAATTGCTTTAGCCGTAGCTTTCCTTAAGGGAACTATTTCAACCCATTTAGAAAAATTATCTGTAATTACTAAAATAAATTTATAGCGTTCTGGACTAGTTGCAGGGTATGGGCCTAACAAATCTAAAGATGCGATTTCATTCGGAAAATTCGTTACTATCGGAATTAATTGACCAGCTGGTAATCCGTTTTTATAATTGACTTTTTGGCATTGGTCGCAGGTTGCTACATATTTATAAATGTATTTCCTCATGTACGGGAAATAACACGCGTCTTTTAATTTTAAGTAGGTTTTCTTTTTGCCTAAATGGCCTGCCATCGGCGAGTCATGGAATTCTCGCATAACATCTTTACGTAATGTTTTAGGTATAAATACCCTTAATTCACCTAGTGTGGTTGTATATTTTGCATAGTATAGCAATCCGTTAATGACTTTAAAGTCATGGGACCAATTTCTACAGATTGACTCATTAATGGAACTATCGTCCGGATTTTCTAGATACCGTACGATGTGACCTAACTCTGGATCATTTCTCTGTTCCTCTCTCAACTGTTCTCTAGACGATAATACTAACGATCTAATCACCGCACAAGACACCTTTGGTTCTTCATTACTTTCTAACGGGTTTCTAGACAACATATCAGCCACTAAATTTTGCGTACCTGGGCGATGTTCCCATTTTACATTAAACTTTGCCAACTTTTGTTTTTGCCCTGCCTTTAACTTAGTCTTTAATAAATCTATCCGTACCGGTTCGTCCGAAATTGCCAATTTCTCAATCTGCGAGTCCGGAATGATTAACGATTTTTTAACAAAATCAAAACTGATCCTTGCATGTGACATAAAATCAATACCTATGATGCATGGATCTTGCATCTCAGCAATCACATGAAATTTCCACAACTTCGAAAATTCCTTTATTTTAATTCTTAACTCAACTGTGCCTAAATTTCTGCATTGTGACCCTTGAGCTGTAACTACTTCAGCTAACGATTTCTTAATAGGACAAAAAGAAAAATATGATCGGTATGTCTTTTCTGAAATAAATGACTTCTCCGCACCTGTATCCCAGAGCGCTTTTAAAAAAGTATCATGCAATAGAATCGGTACATACGGAAGATCAACTGGTGATAATCGTAATGAATTAAGTTTAATTCTATTAGGAGGATTTGACTCAATACGATCTCTTTGAAAGCTTAAATTGGCATTTCTCTGCCTTCCGCTGTTGCAATCAACACGCCTCCAATTCTGCTTTGCTGAATCATCTCTAGGACCCTTCCTAACCACCATCATCCTACGGTTCTGATACCGGTCTGTTCGCTGATTTGGCTGATTGTAGCGATTTCCTCCCTCGAATCCTTGATTTTGATAATTACGACGAGAAAAATTATTCGCACCCCTGCCTAGTCCTCTTTGATCATTTTGACTATTTCCGACCCCAGTATCTCTCCAATTTCTATTATTCCTTCTTTCCTCAGGATTCCTACTCATATCCCAACTTCGTCTAGCAAAATTATTACTCGAACCCTGGTTTTCCCTGCGGCTATGACGTTCCTCATACCGGTCTACCAACTCTACCAACTGAGCTTTCGTTGTGGGGTTTCGAAATTCTAAATAATCCATTATTTGGGGTTCTAGACGCATTACTATGTGATCGACCAATTTTATTTCATCATAATTCAAATCTAAAGCCTTATGAATTTTTAATAGTTGAAAAATAAAGTCTGACGGGGCTTGACCTCTCCATTGTTTCGATGGAAAAAACTGAGCCTCTAACTCTGATTTATTCCGTATTACAGGAAAACTATCTGACAATTTCTTTTTAAGCGTTGCAAATGCAGTCGCTTCTTCATTTACACACTCGAATTCTTCATTACTACATTCTTCATTTACACACATAGGAAATTGGGGTGGCCAACTCAGCGAGTTATTTAGAGTCGGCGATAATATGCAAGTACCCTCCAATTTCCTGTGTGTTGTATGTGCTGAATTGGCAAACAGGTGTTTCATTTCATATAATGTCGCCAGTTGGTTGCAATAATACATAAGAACCAAGATTTCTTATGTTTTTCCGCTTGTGTACAACATACCTGCAAACAGGAGTTTTTGTACCCAAGGTGTATTAATTTTTGGTACTTACATACTATTGCAACCATATTGGAGAAATTATATGTAATAAAACACATGGCTGTCAATCTGGCACATACGACATATGCAAAATTGGGGTCACCAACTTGGTGCGTTATCTTGAACATTGGCATTGTTGTGGTAATATGTATCGTAAAATCTGATGTACAATGCACACTATTAACACAAAAAATAAGATTGAATTTTATGTGTGCACATTATATGTCAGGTATAAAAATTAAAGCTTTAAAAAAACGTGAGTTGAAATGCTATTCATTTAAAAGAAATGGCGTTTTTTTCCCTTATGAACTTAAAAGGTTGCACTTCTAGATGTATACTATTTTTTAAGATTTATTTATTCTAGATTTATACTATTTTTCTATTTTTTTTACTCGAATAATCTGAATCAATTGGTTTGGAATTATAAACCTTATTAAATGAGTAACGTAATAAATAACCTAAATAAATAAATTTTAAGTTTTATTTGTATGTTTGATAGAATAAACGATTGAGTTAAAAAGCATACAATCGAGCATCGTTTTTTGTCAATTTCTGCAATTTAGAATGAATGCTTTCTTCAAATTTTGTATGCTTTTAAGCCATGCATCCTCAATATTCTATTATTTTTTTTAATCATGAATTGCCTAATATAAGTCTGCACTTTGCTCTGAATATTGAAAAAAAGATCCTCTCTACTTAGTAGAGGATCATGTAAATAACAAAAATTGCAGAATCTACAATTTTTGTTATTTACATGACTAACTACAAAACTATCATTAATATATACATAGGAACAAACATTGAAGGAGATTGTTGATGCAGCGTCAGACTCTGAGGGAAATAATTTATTCAAGCTATTTATTTACACACACGCCTACAGCTAGAATTTAAGAACTGGCATGTGGAAACTTCATTTGGGACAAGAGAAAACAACAAGCATGCGTCTGCCTTCTTTGACGTATCAGTCGAGTCTAAAAGATCTGCCTTTTCTTAAAGACGCTTTTTGTAAATCCTCAAAACCCCCATAAGATTCGGTTAACAAACACAAAATAAGAGGGTGTTTTAAGTTTATGACAAAAGCCGGACCTCTATATTCAACGAAGTCACAAAATCCTTAAAAAAAGTTCGCTGTGTCGAAAATTCATTAAATAGAAATTCATCATTCAATATTCTTCTGTTCTTGGTTTCAGGAAAAAAGTTCGCTAATTAGAGAAATTCACAAAATAGAGGTTCGTAAAATGGAAGTTCGATGTATTTGGTTGTTAACATAATGTTAGGAGAAGAGATTTCCGCGAAGGTACTTAGCTAATTATGAATTTTGTAACGTCAAGTGAAGCGTTTCTGGGAAGACCGGTCACATGGAAGAATTTGGTTCTATCTACATGAAAATTCCGCTTTATAATGTTGAGGGGAAATGAGAAGCATTATGTATATACAGTCAGACCTCCATTTTACGAATCTCTATTTGTGGAATTTCCATATTTTGCAAACATTTTCCTGGAACCAAAATATTTTAATATTTTCTTTGTGAAATAAACTCCAAATAGCGAAGTGCATCGTCTATTTAGTAAACTTTTTCTCTCGTGATTCGATTTTTTTTCTCCCAATTTTTAAAATGTTTCTATATATTTCAATTTATTTTCTCTTTTAACATACTTTATAGTGATCAATGATCTTGAACTGATTTTACCAGGTGCTTATCTCACCATAAGCAATAAAATTGCCGTAATTTTCTTTAAAAAAATATCAAATAAAATTAACAGATTTTATCAGCAATTAAATTTAAGGACGCATTTGGTAATGTATGTTTAAAATTATTGGTTATATAAAAAATGTATTTTTAAAATTACACTTGTAGGTTTAAAATTAGAAATTGTCATGAAAAATTTATTAATTTTAATGTAAAATACTATTTTACAGTTGAAAGTACAATGCATTCCTGGACTATGTTTTTTTCTTGTTTTCTTTGCAGATTTCTTCTTTTTGGTGGGTAAAATATATGAAATAAATAGATATTAATTTAGAAAAAAAGTCCGAATAATTACTTTTTTAAATAATATATGATGTTTATGAATTTCAAACTTATTTTTTGGGGGGTAAATATAGTAAAAAGATAAAGGATGAATCTCTGTTTAAGGAATTTTCCGCGTAATCAACTTTTTTTCTATATTTCATGACTTCGTTAAATAAAGGTCCGACTGTATGCATAAAATCTGAACACCAATTCTTTACACACAACCAGAGTTCCAAAAAATATCCATAATAGGGAAGCACTTAAGGAAAATTTTTCAAAAATATTTTTTAAATTTAACTAAAAAAAGTAAAAAACTTATAAAAAAATTTAAAAACATTTTCTTGGAATAAAAGACTTGTATAAATATCAAAATGAGGTTTACTGAATTTAAAAATTGCCAAATGAAACTGCCGATGTCGTTAACTAGATGAAAGTAAAAAAAAAAAGTGTTTGGAGAATTGAGAAAAAAACTAATAGAAAAAAATATAAGTAAAATCTTATGATAAACCAATAATAGTGAACTTATTTCAAATACATTCAAAAAAAGAAAATTAATAACAGTCATTATCAAAATAATGATTCATAAGTTTTTAACTTTATTAATTTTGTCACACAGTTTTCATTACCTAAAAAACTTCTAAGCTGTAAATAATTAAGAATATTATTTCTGTAAGCATAAATATAAATATTACAATTTCCTAAAGTAATTGAATAATAATAAAATTAAATGCCTCTTTCATCAAAAATATTACTATTTTATTTATTCTCTGTAATACTGATAGTATTACCGAACAGCAGTAGTAACTGGATTAATGTTTTTTGATCCCACAGATTCAGATAATTAGGATTTAAATCAATATTAGGAATATATTCACTACTTTAACCAGAAACAGTTGAATCATCAATATATCTAACTTTAAAATCATTATTAATAATATAACTTTTTCTGAACATGAAAATATAAATTAGCTTAAATATTTCTAGCAGATTCACCTTTTGGTGAATTATTAAGTAATGGCTTTAACACCTAAATAATAATATTTTGCGAAATGGTTTGTAAGAGTTTAGTAAAAGGAGTGAAGAAAGTCTTAAGAGCCATTGGTTACTGAACGAAATTAAACAGAACTTTTGTGAGATTTAAAAGTTAAAAAATAAGTGAGAAATTTAACTTCTGGTGGATACATACCTAATTTTTTTTATATAGCCATTACACAATAGCCTATTTCTCGCTATAACATAGTTTACATTTACGAAAGGAATTACCCTGTAAATTCTTATTAAGCTTAATTTTATCAAAATATCTCCAAATTAGGGCAAAATTGCAAGTCACTTTATTGTTGTAGTATACACTATTATGATATATGAATGCATATGGGTAAGAATGTGTATGGTATTCACCATGGACATGGATGGAAATTGTCAATACTAATTGCAAAAGGTTTTTTAAAGAAAAAAATGTTTAGCTTTATAGAGTAACGTATTTCACTTTAAGATACCGTTTTAAATTGTGCGTATGTGTAGAAACTGTTGGTCTAAATTATATTTTTGGCAACAAATGAATCACGGATATTCAGAATAAGATTTATCACTAATAGATCGTAAATTCAAGCACCGGAAATGTTGCCGCCCATTATAAATAGATTGGTGTAAAAACAACGAAGTGTGTGCGTGCGAATAGGATCGATTTAAAACTATAGCAAGCCAGCCTTTTTCCTCAGAATACTTCAAGGTCGTTTCTCCGCCCTCCTTATTTGCCCTTAAACATACCCGAAAACAGGAAATATTTTTTTATCACTTTTGATGAGGTTAAGCTTTTGCTCAAATAACTTATTTCATGAATTCTCACTTGTAATCCAAGAAAAAAAGCATTACTGGAAATGATTTAAGGAGTGCCTGCGCGAAATTTATAGAGATGAATTAATCTTCCTGCTATTTATACGTTTAATATTTTCTCTCACAGTTCTTAATAAACTTCTTTTTTAAAAATAATATTTCTTCTTAAAGTTTTAATCTATTGAAATTTATTAGGGATGAAAAATATAAGGAAGGAATAGGTTTAAAAAAAGTGGTCAATGTATACTATATGAATTTGAAGAAATATAACGTGTGTTTGAAATTTAAATACAATATAAATTATCACAAAAAATGATAAATGTCCTCAATTTTTTATGTCGCTTTGATTAAATTAATTTTACTTCAATAAAAATTGTAATGTTGAGCATATCTCTCCCAAGAGCAAAGTTTTTTTTCGAATAGTTCAAATATCGTATTAAAACACACACACATAGACACACACAACACACACACAAATCACAGTTTTAATTACAAGTTAAAATAACTCTAATAGAAACTCTTGTACACATTTTGTATATTTTAGAGCACAAAAGCATCAAGAAATCCCCCTAATATATTTCTCTAAAGCAGCGATCGCCAAATTTTTTGACTTCACGGACCAGTAAATTCATAATTAAATCCCACGGACCACTAATAGGATTTTTTAAATGTTAAGTATATTTTTTTAAAAATTGTGATCTAAGAACACACATAAAATGTGCTTAGTTAATAAAATGAAATTATTAATTGTAACCAGATTACGAAAGCTTTATTAATAAACCAGTAAAAAATAAACAAAACAAACAAAAACTTTAGGAACACAAAACAATTAAAAAAAGGTTTAAGTATATCAAACTTTTAGCAATATACAATCCTAGTGTGATGGATATTCCTGTGCTTACTTGAAATAAGGTTATGGATATTTGGATCCTTTGTTGTTACTTGCAAGACGGAGAATTGCATTTATTTCAAGCTGAGATCGGTACCGCGTTCAGGGACGATCCTAGCAGGTATGCAGCGTGTGCACCGCACGCGGGCGGCCAATGCCAAGGGGCGGCCGCAGGCCGTATATGGTTCTATCAATCAAACAAACATTAAAAAAAACTTTTATAAATCCAATAAACATGCTGAATGTTGAATAGTTATTGAAAAATCAAGTCCTGATTTCCTTATAAGTTAAGAATAATGCAATGTTAGTGCATAGTCTGTTGGTCGATTGTCCGTAAATGTCTACTCTTTACAAACATCCATCATCTGATAGCAAAATTCGTGTTGGATCCGACAATACCGCATTAAAAAAGCGGGTTTCTTTTTGTTTAATAGCACACACACACACATAGCAGGATAGCACATAGCACATAGGATTGATGCTTAATAAAAGCGTGTCAAAAAGGATTTTTGCGAAAGTTGCTTTACGAAAATATCTCATACAGTTAATCTAATGTTTAAATTCAATATGAATTTGGGTAAATTAAAAGTTTTTAATTTAATAATAACCTTACAATTTAAAAAAACAAAATAGGGGAAAGAAGGGATTTTTTTTTTTTTTTTTTTTTTTGCCTTTGGTTTTACAACGTTTATATAAGCAATGCTCGTTTTCTTTTTTAGTGAGTTATACCTCTTTCAAATGGTAGTTTCTTATAGTTTTATTTGGTATTAGTTATAAGAGAAAAATTCTTGCAGCTTCTTTTGACTTTTGAGTAAATGATTTTCATAACAAAGCCTGCTTGAAAAAAGACTTCAAAAGATTCACACATGATATTAATGTTAGCGAAGTTCTAACGTTAATTTTATATTGTAGGAACTTAATGGCACCTTGGTACTATGTTAAAAAATGCTAGTTTTATGGGTTTTTTTAAAAGTCCTAATTCTAACCAGATGCCATATAATCAAATAGACGAATCAAGGGATTCACAACATAGCTAATTAATCAGAAATAAAAAAAACTTAAATTAAAAGCTAATCTTGATCTATATATATCTGTCCGCTTTTATGTATACTTCTAGTTGGAGAGTAATTTCATATGATTTAATTCACATAGCGCTTTACCGTGTTTACTATTGTCTCTATGTTAGCAGCATAGAGACAACAGTCAAACAAAGCCAGAAAAAAACAAAACCAGTTTAATCTAGGGCCGAGGAAACTGGACCCATGTTCGAGGCGGCATTTGGACCGCGAATTCGGAGTATACTTTTTTTGTTATAAAAAATTGGTATGAAAATATTTATATTTTTTGAAATATTGTTATTTATACGAGCACTTTAGCAACATGTGTATGTGGTACCTTATTTAAATACCTGAATTTTATTTTAGACTGTATTGAAATGCCAACAACTGCTAGTAAAATTTTTGTAACGACTATATTTTTCTAAAAAATAAAAATTACACTGCTTGGTGATTTGTTGTAGCAAGTATATGGACCCCGATCTCGGGATACAGGTACAAGCGATTATCTTTTGTATTTGTTATTACTACGTTAAAGGTGACAAATGTGCACAAAACAATATTTTATTTAGAGCCCCGTTCGGCAAATAGCAGTTCTTCAAAATTCTGCTTTTATGTAGAATTAAAAATTATGTTTGTTAAAAGTTGTTTACTTTTCTAATTTATAAATATCTCTCACAAAAAATTACTTGCATTTGCATGCTCATTTTAATATTTGACTGGCTTACTGACAGAATTTACTTTTTAAATATGTATTATCTTTTTTTGCAATTTCCAGTTATATATTTGTATCTAGCAATGTGAATCTGGTATTTTATTTTAGGAATCTTATTCTGTACTGTGTACGTTTAAAGTCAGTTTTCTTATGTGTTGAACCTTGAAGGGTGTGTACGTTAAATCATGAAATTTTATATGTTTATTCTTATTTTCTTTTCCCATCCCGAGTGGGTCACAAAGGACATTCTTTCCACTCACGGGATGTCCGGTGTCAGCTAACTTAAAGGAAGCAGAGGCAGTAAGAATGTTTGGAACATAGGTTCCCAAACTTTTCTGTCTCATATACCCCTAACCATGCTTTTCATTTTTGGATACACCCTCCTAATATTAAATTTTTGCTCATAGATAAATGGCTTTTTGACAGCTGGTACAGGACTACTTACTTTAAAGCATTAAAAATTTTAACTGCAGTGAAGTATAATTTAAGAAAAACATGTTAATTAATTTTAATCTTAAATTTAATAATATATAAAATAATTGAGCAACAAACAAAGATGTGTTTAATAGCAGGGAGGAATCTAAAGCTTCAATAACAAATTTTCAACATTTGGCATCAATCTTGTTGAGTTTAACCCTAAATTTCTTCGGTTAGTTGTGTCCTGTTTATTTATTTATTTTTTGTTTTTTGTCTACCATAGTCAAAGCATTCTCAAACCTAGATTCAAAATCTGAATAGAGAGCATTTAAATGAACATATGTTCAAGAAACATTATCCTGGTAGATTGTCTGTGAGAAACTGGGAAAATTCGTGAAGTCCAATATAATGCTCCTTTACCTTAATTCTGGCAAGAAAAACTGAGATGATGGTCCTTGTTTTAATAAAATATATACTGTCACCCGTAACTGTGCAAATTAACTTCATTATATATGTATATAAAATTAGTAAATAAATCTGTTAAATAAATAAAATCTAGTATACCTTTGGTTACATTTTTTTTTTTAAATTAAAATTACGATGTGGTTTAATGAGAGTCTCTATCGTAGGCTCCCATTTGCATCTTATGGACCTCTAAACTATTTTTTCACTGACGTGGACCCTTTGTTAGTCGTCATAGACCCTTGGGGATCTATATAGACCACTTTGGAAATCACTGGTTTGGAAGATAGCGAGACACAGATGATGTTTCATTTTAGTCTTAAATGTTATTTGAAGTTAAAACAAACTCTTGTAATCTCTACCATCAACAGACTCGTTTTCGAAAAAAAATGGCTTGCTGAAATTGACACAATTCAATCTCTCACATTTAGCTCGTTTGAAATAGCAGAAGGTAATTGTCTTTATTTTCGAATTAATTTGTACTTTTTAAGATTAAAATAATATACGAATTCCTCTTGTAGTGTACACCTCCGAATAAGGCACAATAAATGTTGCTACCGGTCTCTTTGAACATGGATCTTACGTATTGATCTCTTATTAAGGGACATTCTATTTATATATAAATGACACCGAAAAATGTTAATTTCTCTTTTATAAAATTTCTTTGAAATCATTTTTGTAAAGATTTCAAAGACAAGTTTGTGTGTTTCTCATTAAATAAATTAAATGTAGTGCTCTCCTAATAAATCAATATAATTTAACAGAGGAATAAAAAATTGTAACATTGTCTGTTCAATGCTTTTATTTAGAGAAAACAGAATATGTGTAATAAAGCGATTGCACACACACACAACTCTTGGATGCGTGTTTTCTTTGGGTTTACAAAGAAATAAAAATGCTAGCTTAGGTGGATATTAGTGCCGGTTTAAGCTCATTTCGGACACTAGGTGCAAAAGATCTAAGGGCCCCCTTTGCACTGTAGGATCCAAGGAGGGGTCCTTGGATCCGGTTTAAGTCCAGCTTTTCCGGGTCCATGCCCCAAGCGCCCAATGGATAAACTTGCACTGGAGGACACAATGCTCAAGCTTTCAAAATGATCCTTGCGAATATTTTCGATAAATTTCTGTTAGAACAAGATTTTATTGCTCGTTTCAAACATTTATACAGTAATTAAACTTTTTGTATTAAAAATTTTCATTTTTCTCATGAACTTCAAACTTAAAAAAAAAACTGTGACTAAGGTATTTATTTGTATATAATTTGTTTAAAATTAATACGACTTGAATTTCTGATTAAGAGAAACCAACATCATATACTTTCAAAAAATTGATTTTTCAATTTTAGTTCTAAGCAATAGTGCATATATTTCTGAATCTAAAAATGTATTATACTTACATGTTTGTTGATAAAATATCCCTAAAATATGAAAAATAAAAATGTAAACAGATGACCATGCCCCTTTTGACATATTTTAAATAGGTAGTTTCTCCTGGGTTTGATCTATATAAAAAAAAATTTTATTAGAATGAATAACCTCGCTATTTTTTAGCCACGTTTATTAGTGAGCTATTGTTCCAAGCTGTGTGGTAAAATTTCTTACTTTAAATTTCAGTTTATGGCAATGTTTTGAATCACGTCCGTCTATTCTAAAGTTTCTTGTCCTATACGGCTACTTAATTTTGCATTAGTTTTCATAAGAAATATTTATTTTTTACTTATATTTAATTATATTCATAAGATTTTAAAAGTATTTAACTTTTTTTAAATAAGTAATTATGCCACGAATAAAAAAATTTGGCAGAAGGAAGTTTGTTCGCAATCAACATAAAAAGTCAAAATCGAATAAAAAATTCCTTTCGAATTCCGTGAAAAGCGCTTTTGGGAAAAAAATTGAAACACCAAAAGAACAATATGATCCTCAAAATGTAAATATAATCGTTGATGTAGTTAAGAGTACATGGTTTGTAAAATTTTATCTTTGCATTAAATTGGTATAATATTTATTATGCTAAATTTTTTTTCATAAGACACAGCTTCCACTTCCAGAACGAAACATGCACATCCCTCATTACTTTTTCCAGTGTTTAAAAAAACTGCGGTTTATTTGTCTTGTTTATTGTAAATGTTTAATTTTTTTTTCTGAATCATCAATTATATGAATCACTTTCATGAATCACCATGTTAAGTCAATGTAGCACATGTGTTTTTAGATGGTTCTCTCTCTTTTTATACATCAGGAGAAATTTAGTAATATTATGTTACAATTACTAGTAATTATAAGTAATTGTGTTATTGCTAATCGAAGTATTGAAAAAGCATTTCTTAAAAATTCTTTGGGGATATTTAAACTTTGTGAATTAGGTCAATAATAGGTTAGTTATTTCAATGTTTACTTTCTTTTTTAATTTAAAGAGATATAAATTTAGTAGAATTTTTTTAAATTTATTTTCAATAAGACTGCACACACATGAGTTAATATTTAAATGTTATCGAAAATATCCCGAAATGAGATTTTTGCAGGAAGCTAAAAGACAGAATTTTATTGGAAAGAGAAATATAATGTATTTTTTTATTTTTATAATAATCATGAAAATACACTGAAACATGTAAACTGTATAAAATCGTGGTGCGAGTTAAAGACAAGGTTGGAAAAAAATTGTACTATCGCCTCGGAACAACAAAATGTATACAGTCGAGAGAAAAAAGCGATGACGCGCCATCATTGAAAGAATGATTGCTGTAGTACAATTTTTAGAGTCAAAATTTAGCATTTAGAGGAACTAGTACGAAGTTTAGATAATGGTAATTTTTTAAAGAGGGTTTAGATATGGCCAAAATTTTATCCAGTTATTTCAGAACACCTTAATAATGTCAGTAAATACAAAAATAACAAAATACGTATTCCATACTATTTATGGCACCATTTTCAAAATGAATAATTACTATTTTGGCCGAATCTATTCGTAATGAGATAACACGCATTGGCAAAGAAGCAAAATATTTCTCTATAATTTTTGACTCTAACCAGATATTAATCACACGGAACACACACACACACAAACAAAGTTTGTTATTAGATGTGTAAACACTTGATGGTAAAGTATAGGGGAGACCGGGGCAAGATGACTAATATCTTAATTTTTCCGTATTACACTAGGTAGCAGCATCAAATGAACACTACTGGCTCTCCTTTTGGCCTTTCGTTAAACTATAGTATAGACAAGCTGAAATCGCCCTTTTTGTGTTAGTTGTGAAGCTTTGATTGTTTTTTGATGCCACGATATAACTTTTATGCATGTGTAAATAAGCTCTGCTACAAATACAGGTAAGATATAACGTTGCTCTTTAATATTTATGAGTAACTTGGTTTAAATACTACCTATTACCATGAATAAATGTCAATTAATTGCCTTCCTTCATGGTAATCAGAGCGAATATTTTTAAACAGACAGTCTGGGGCAAGATGACGATCCGAAACACGGGGCAAGATGACGAGCTCGTCGTCTTGCCCCGTGTTTCGGAATTTATTAAACTTACAATTGTTGTCCATTCTATTAAATCCTGTGAACACTTGTTTGTCTGTGTGTATGCCCGAGTGACCTTGCGCTTCCATTTCTTTTGGGGCTAAGAGGTGTATCGGATCGGGAAAGGTTTCATTCGAAAGGGGGTGACCAGAGGAAGACATTTTTGCCATCCGCTAAGACTCCCCCCCCCCAAAGAGGAAGGAATGTAACAGTAATTTGTTGCTTTAGAGCTACTGGCTTTTATCTGCCACCTTTTCTAATTTTTTGCGAAAAAACGAATGGCTCCTGAACTTGTAGGAAGAGCCCCACCAGGAACTGTAGGAAACTGTAGTGATAAGGGCTGGAACAATAAGGGCACCTTTTTCTCTTTTTTGAAGCACTTTTATCTTCATGTGAAACCAAGCAAAGAATCTCCTACTCTGTTGATTTTTGACAATCACAAAACTCATATAACTTTGCAGGATATCTTATATTGCTGAGCGAAAAACATCATCGTGGTTGGGTTGCCGTCGCACACATCACATCGTCTCCAGCCCCTTGTTGTGTCATTTTTCAACCAGTTAAAAACGCACTATAGCCAAGTATGTGACAACTTTATGGTCACTCATCCAGAACAAACTATCACAGACAAAAATATTGGTGAGATTTTGAGCATCACTTACTTCAAATCAGCTACAGTTGGAAATGCCGTTGAAAGGGTTTAAAGAATATGGGATCGAGCCTCATAATCCTCTTGTGTTTAGCGAACATGACTATGCTGTGGTAAAAACTACTAACCATGCTGCTGTTGGACAGAGAATAATAGTGCTAATCCTCAGACTCCGGTAATAGGAAACCAACATGTAAACCCTCCAGAAAAACCAGAACTTATGGCAAACGCTGATTCCGATGCACCAAAGATGCCATTTAGTGTTTTTTTTATTTCAAATCATTGCCTTAAACAACATCATGTGAGGAAAAAAGAAAAAGCAAAAAACTGAGATCTAACATTCTTGCAAGCACATCCACCAAAGAAATGTTAGAACAAAGGGAAAAGCAGAAGGAAGAACGGGAAGTTTTAAAAAAACAGAGAAAAAAATCTCGTGAAGCTAAAAAGGGAGTACAAAAACTCAAACTGTTCCTGTAGGACTAAATCTATAAAATCCAGGCCGAAAATTCCAGTTGTATCAACTTCAAAGGACGATGTTATAAGATGTCCTGTTTGTGAAGAGGAACCCTCCAACAGAAGAATGGATCCAGTGCTGTAAATGCCAAGAGTATTGGCATGAGGAATGTTCTCCAATTATAAAAATGTCATTTTTATTTGTGATTATTATTAGGTACACAACTAAACACTTCAACATTACGTTACAATGCATTACGCTTAGTTTGATACTTTGTAAGATGTAAAAACACAGTTTTCATTTGTTAAACCATGTAACACATTCAAAAGATAAAATATGCTCAACCTTTTTCAGAGTCGCCATCTTGCCCCAAGGCAAAAGTCATCTTGCCCCAGTACTGGGGCAAGATGACGATTTGTTAAGGTTATGAAAAAATAAAATAATCCTTAACTTCTTTTATTGGAAAAATTAAATGGTAATATATTTTAATACTACAAAGGACTACTCTAACAGTTCATGTAAAATTGATTTCACTACCCTTAAAAATAAATAAATGAATAACAAAAAACTGTTAACGTCGTCATCTTGCCCCGGTCTCCCATATATTTTAGAATGTTTTCTAGGAGTTTTTAGGAATACTACACAAGAAAGGCTTTCAGATATGGACACATTCTCTATTGAGTGAGTGAATATTTACGTCGCACTGTTCAGCTACACGAGCGCTTTTGGCGAAGGACCTTGTATTTTGAACCATGGTCAAGTGACAAGGACAACACCTGAGCTGGTACCCTCTCTCCTAACTACCACATCACTCCACTTTAAGCCCTCGATAGATTTTACGTGCATCGCTCCCCTACACGGCAGGTTTTCAGAGGTATGGGCTGGAACTCATGACACATCAGCTACGAGTCCTTTGCCTTTACCTCTAGGCTACCACGGCCATACATTCTCTATTGAATCCGAAATCTCTGAGAAAATCTATTTCACCAAAATTATCGACAAATTTGCTTCTCAGAAAACTAGAAAAATTATTTCATGATTAATTATTAAGTAGTCTTTGTAAGGACTGATTTATATACTTTTCGTTTCACGAGATTTATGTGTGATTTAGTACTTTTTCATTAAATTATATTTTCTGCGTGTTTTGTTTTTCTAATTATATAATGTCTATTTTTATTTCAAAGGTAATGTTTTTGCCTGCTTATTATTTTGTTAAAGTATTTTGTCGCGATCATAACCCATTAGCTGACCAAAAATTAAGTTTTGCACTTCAAATTTTATTTTCATTTTTCTTAATGTTTTACTTTTTACTCTTATACAGGTAGATGAATATATAGCCTCAATATATAAGTATTAAATAAGTAACTATACATATAAGTATTCTAATAAGCAATTAAATATATAAGTATTGTAATAAGAGTAATTAAATAAAAGTAATTAAATATTAGTATTGTAATAAATAAATATGCAAATATTATAATAAGTAATTAAATATGCAAATATTAGTCAAAATAAAAAAAAATTCTCTATAGGGGTGGCACATTAGGCCTTCGCACGCAGGCGACCGACACCCTAGGATCGGCTCTGCACTAATATGCACCTAAAACACCTAATTTTGTTTAGCATCTTCACGAACTAATCCAAATATAGATGATTTAGTAAAAAAAACTACAAATTCAAAGGCCACATTAAGAGACTGCTTAGTAATCATTTAAAATTAAATGTTTCAAGTTGCTTATTTTTATTTTGTACCTTAGCTAACTGATTGATTGTAAAAATTTATCAGCAATAAAATATAAGTTTCTACTTTTGTTTTATTTGTTATACCATTTTCTTTTTACATTTTCACTATATAGAACTTGCATTTAAAAGTATGTTTTTGGTGTAAATAACGCGTAATAAGCCTATAAGTAACATTTTTTCACTTTTGAATATTTTTTAATTTGGTGGAAAAGTTGTACACGCGTAATTTTTTTTATCAGATTGTGGCACGCTTCCCAAAAAGGTTGGCCACCCCTGATATAAATTGTCTAAAAGTTTCAATTTTGAGTTTTTCTTTTCCTTTAAGCACAACATTTTTTACATCATCGTCATCATAATGTCGTTTTCGTATGCGCATACGTCTACATTCATCCGTGTATTGCGAATCTATTTTCTTATTTTTCTTTCATATTCGTAAAGCGTTTCTCTTTGCGAATTTAAAAAATCCAGTATTGATTTCAGAAGATTGATGGCAGTGTGAAGTTCTATTGATTTCATTTGTAAAGGTTTATTTTCTCCATTGATCCGGTTTAAGGTAACTGGGACGTGGAGGTGCTTCAAATTTTGGCATTTTTTTATTTTACTTTTAAGAAATAGAGGGCACTTTGCAGCATCTATAGATGCATTATTTATGATAATTAGATAAAAAGAACGCTAGAAAATTGAATTTTAAAATTGTAAGCAAATGTGATGTAATAGTGATTCAGGTACACTTTTTTCAAAATCCGTAGTCCATTTAATATGTATTATAAGAAAACTAATTTTTCTATTCGAAGCATATAATTTTTCTGTTATATGTTCAAATTTATTGAAAATTGCAAATTTTTTTTTGCAAAAATTACGGGAAATTTAAATGATTTGTTACAAAATTTTGAAAAAAAATTTGTTTTTTGAAATGTTAATTATGTCTAGTTTTGCAGTTATAAATACTCAGAGTAGTTTTTAAACTATAAACCAAGTGGGTATAGTATAAAATGGATCTTGAGGATTATTCTAAATTAAATAAACAGCTTGTAAAATAGATATTTCGTTTTTCCTAATTGCTTATTGTTAACATTTGAATGCTCATGAATAACTCAATATGTTTATTACTTTTGGTTTTGCTTTTAAATAAATAAACATTAATATGTATGAATACAAAAATAGAGATTCTTTTGTAATAATTTTTGAAAACAGAGTTCCATTTAAATTAGACATCAAATTAACTTCTTAAATTCATCTAAGACATTTCCTGAGTGTATTTTTATAGTAATAAAAATATGTATAAGGAATTTTGTAATATATCCTGTAATGATATTCAAAATGAAGTAAAAGTACTAAAACTTATAGACATAAAACTTTGGTATTTTAAATGGAAGAATATGTGAATCGTTGACAACATGTGTTGATGAAGTAGAGAAAGAGTAATTAAAAAGACTTCTAAAGAATCTAGAATTTTAAACTTACAATTTAAAAACTGATAAATGATGCAAAATAATTCAATTAGTAATTGTATGGCTTTATATTGTATTAAAATATATTATTTTACAAATCATAGATGAAAATATCTTTATTTGCAATTTTCTCAAGATACATTTTTTTTTTGGTGATTTTTTTGGTTTTTTGGTTTTTCCTCAAAAATCTACTTTAACTATAGTTCTGATATTTTGTATACTATAAGATCCACAAGTTTCAAGAAAGTGAATGAATTTTTTTTCAAATAAACATCCACAAATTGTAGATATAGCACAATTTCTGCATAAAATTTAAAGGAAATATAAATCACTAAATTAAAAAAATTTTAAAATTTTTATAAATTTATATTTTAAAATTTCATTTTGTTAATTTTGGGGATTGTTATGTTTACAAAAACTCCATGAAATTATATAGCAATATATGCAGTAGATTTTATGCAAAAGTGTACCTAAAGGTAAGAACATGCTTGAAAATAAAAAAAATTGTTATTGATTAATTATTGTTCCCACAGATTTATTTGTAATTGAAAATGAAAAATTTTTTTACATTAACAAATACACAAATATACAGATAATTCAACGTAAAAATTTTATTTTCGTTCCTCTTTATTTAAGTAAGTAAGAACCATTTAAAGTTGGAGCAAAAAAAGTTCATTTTTCCTTCTCGCAGATGTCCCAGTTAACTTAAGACAACAGTCCAAAAGCCTGCCATGATAGAATTTTCTTTCTTTGGCGTCTTTTAGAAGGCATTTAACTTCCTGAATTACTTGTAGCTTTTGAGTTATATCTTCAGCAGTGACCTGTAAAGCTTGTGACGGATCTATACGCGACCTCCTACTAATAATCCTCTGGGGTATTCTTTGGGGCCAGCAAAATTTATTAATCTTCTCCTAAGAAGGAAACTGAATATGCAAATTAAGTTTATTATATATAGTTCTTGTTCGCGAGTTAAGGAAGTTAGTTAGTTAGAAGTGAAGATAATAGAAAGCAGAAAGTTAGAAGTTTAGTAAACTAAAGGTGACAAGAGAGATATTAGGTGAAGATTACCATAAATGGTTGGAAAGGCCTTGTAAAAGATTATAGCCAGGAAGAGTTATAATTTGAGTAATTTTATTTGGATAAATTTTAGTGATTATTATTATTAATAATTTCTAGTGTTATATTAATAAAATTAACGAAAAGTATTTTTTTTCTGTGTTAGTTGTATACGTACAACATTTTTTAGATAAAAATTCATGTAAATCCATTATATTTTTTATGCATGACATGTGCAGATGTATATGTGGGTTGTAGAAGAAAAATTAACTCAGATTTACTTCTTTTAATTTTGAAAAAAATATGCTTTTTATTAGAATGTCCCCTACCATGTATTTATATATATATATATTAAACATAAATAAATACAGTGTTTCAACGAAAGTAAAATAAAGGCTTTTTATTCTTTGTTTTAAATTTACGGTAAGATTTTGAAAAATATCAAACATATATCGATTTTTAATTCAAAGGGGTTAATCTTTGATAAATTCAACTTTTTTGTGCGGAAGCAAAACACTCTGTTCATTATCTTTATACTTTCCCAACTTAATTTAAGCATATTTGTTCAAAAATTTTAGAAAATCTGAGGAAAATCTATCAGATGCTCTATTAAAAAAAGGAGTTTTATTTTCGTTTATAATAAATATTTATTTACAAGTATATATTGTTATGATGCCTTTTTCTTTGCAAGAACTATTCAAGTTTAAAAGGTATGTATTTATGAACAATTTTTATCTTTTTAATAATATTTTTTTTACTTCGGAGAGAGAGGCGGCATTTTTCATTTTTGTCCTGGGCGGCAAAACTCTCTCTGCTAGAGCCGCGGTTCTGCACCTCCTCCCCAGTTTTTCAATTACCTACACTCAACTTTTTGTCAATGAACCTAATGTTAGATGAAGTAGGTTACGTTTCTTGCATGGATAAACTACAAACAAATGTTTCTTTTAAGAAACAGTTAACTTTTTCTTTGAAAATTACATTTACCTTGAATACATACCAATGACAGGATGTAGCTCTTTTTTGTTCGATCTCACAATAGCTTGGCGAGCAATCTCTGTACAGAAAAACTAAAGTTCTCAAATTGTTCTTCATTTTCTAACATACCGCCAAGAACTTTTGCCTAATGACTTTGAAAGCCCCGTCTCCTTTTTCGATGCAAGCCCTTAACCGTAATGTACTATAGACCTTCAGATTTTCTTCTCCCCCCCCCCCTTTTCTGAGAAGCTTCGTAGAGGTGCATTTTTATGCTCTGCGTTTTCTCGGGGATTGATCCATCATTGAGCAGCCTTTAGTACTTTTCACTTTTCAAAGGGACTGGGATATACACTGGTGTCCAAAAGTTAAGCATAAATCGTAAAATGCGAAAAACATGGAGTAATTATTCGTAAAATTATTCCAAATTTCTTGCGGATATTAATTGTGTGAAGAAGAAACATTGGGTTTATGCAAAACTTTTCAGTCGACTACGTCCTGCGCGAAACAGCGGGGCATGTCGGAACGCGCAGAAACCGATTCACGCAGCATAGGCAGTTCAGACAAGTTTCGTGCAACTGCTGTGCGAAGGAACGTTGTTAACCATCAAACAAGGTGAATGATGGCACAAAGACGCCAATTGGACATGTTTACGAAAGGAAGAATCGTTGGAATGCTGGAATCCTCACGATCACAAACCGAAGTGTCTCGAATTCTGAATGTGGACCAGTCTGTGATCTCAAGACTGTGGCAGAGGTTTCAAAGAACGGGAGATGTTACCCGACAACCAGTATCAGGTCGACCAAGAGTCATAACCCCTCGCCAAGACCGATATCTGGTAATAAGTGCGCGACGTCAGAGGGGCAGTACTGCCAGAGCACTGGGTTTGGCGCTCACAGTCGCCACAGGAATACGAATTTCGAGACAAACTATTTACAGGAGACTCAATCATGCTGGCCTGTATGCCAGAAGACCAGCAGTTTGCATTCCCCTCACGTCTGCGCATAAACGTGCTCGTTTGAACTGGAGTTTGAAACATCAACATTAGAGTGTGGGAGAGTGAGCCAATGTGATGTTGAGTGACGAGTCCTAGTTTAGTCTGAGTAGTGATTCTCGGCGGGTAACGATATGGAGAGATCGTGGAACACGTTTTGAACGAAGAAACATAACGGAAAGACATAATTTCCCATCAAGGGAAGTAATGGTATGGGCAGCTTCTTGGATGATGGACGGTCGCACAGACCTCCATTTCTTTGACACAGGGTCTGTGACTGCTCAAAGATACAGAGACGAAGTTCTTGAGCCTTATGTTCGCTTGTTTCGAGGTGCTGTCGGTCCTGACTTCATATTCATGGATGATAATGTGCCATGTCACCGAGCGGTGCTCATTGATGACTTCCTTGAAACGGAAAACATCCAGCGCATGTCGTGGCCTGCGAACTCCCCTGATTTAAATCCTATCGAGCATGTATGGGATACGCTCGGGAGACAAATTGCAGCCCTTTCGCACCCACCATGCTCCGTTACAGAACTGAAGAGAGCTCTCCAAGAAGCTTGGAACCGTTTGAGCCCACAACTCATTCATCATCTCATAGCAAGTATGGTAAACTGCTGTGCAGCGTGCCTGGCTGTCAGAGGTGACCACACGCCTTATTAAACTGCAGCATCAGCATTTTATTTGTTTTCTTTCATTTTTTCTTTAAAGTGTGAGTCCTTGCTATGCTCAGTTTTCTTTCAAACTGCTACTTTGGATAATAAAATTAATTATTATCATTCTTTTGATTTGCTTCCTTATTTTATAACCATTTTACACTCGCATATCACTTTTCCCGCCATTCTGATTTATAGTTCCTTCTTTATTCACATAATTATCAATTATGCTTAACTTTTGGACACCGGTGTATATAAATATCTCGCTCAACCAAAACTTTAACTTCCATGGACATATATATACGTCTTTCTGAAGTACAATCTTTTTTATACACTGCTATACGTAAAATTATTCCAAAGGCTTTGGAATGTAATAAAAGGACCTTGACAGTGTTTGCGAAGGATTTACTAATTTCAGGTAATTTGCTTATGCGTTCCTTTTATTGCCACCCCCCAATACATCACAAACACGTGCTTATGTGGAAAAAGGTGTTATTGGGGAGCGAA
This sequence comes from Trichonephila clavata, assembly GCA_019973975.1. Classification (NCBI taxonomy): domain Eukaryota; kingdom Metazoa; phylum Arthropoda; class Arachnida; order Araneae; family Nephilidae; genus Trichonephila; species Trichonephila clavata. Next base: position 12,354 of record BMAO01014627.1, on the reverse strand, counting down.
TCACATAACTTTTAATCGACAGTTAAGGAATTAATAATAAAACGTGCAAATTATGAGATAAGTGTTAATTTTTGTATGTAATTTTATGTGAAAGCCCATCGCGGATCACTTGTAATTATTAAACTTGTTCTTAACTTAGTATTGTTAAATTAATTATAAAATACATTGTGTTGTACTAATACATTTATAAGTGTATTATATCAAGGTAAATGTGTATTTTATTTTTTATTATGGTTTGTTTACTTTCAGTAAATTAAAATTTCATTTAAAATAATCTTTGGTTTTCGACTTTTCAATATGCTCACGCCCTCCTCGTAGAGTAATTATGCTCTCCTGGGGAGGGGGCACCCCACAGTTTGAGAAACGCTGACTTAGCCCCTTACCGTGTCACCATGTTTACTATTTTCTCTATATTAGCAGAATTTATCTATTCAATGATTCTTCATAATATTTCCTGTATGAATCACGTTTAAGACTGAATTGATGAAGCCGCGTTGAATTGTTTCTAAATATTTAGCCTGATACATTCCTTTATAAATTAAGTATCAAAATTGTCGATTACTGTCGGTTTCGGTATACAGCCAGATCATTCTTTTATTTTATTCGTTGCTCTAAGAATTTCAGATATATTTATTCATACAACTGGATTAAATTCTTTTTAAAATATTTTTTCCGCATTTAGAAATTTGCTATAAATATGTAGGAAATAAACTGTTTATACAGTTAACTATTTTTAATCAATTCAACATATTTCAGATATACTATTTGGTGCTTAGGCTTAAAATTTTGCTTTCCAGATATAGCGGTAATTTGTAACAAAAATTAATTTTTTATGAAAAATTATTTAAAATTATTTTCTTGGTTTTATTATTTTTACCGCACTTGTACATTAAAAATAGAGTGACATTTATCAAACTATGAAAAATACCTTTAAATTAATGTAAAAGAAAAAAGAAAGCAAAAAAAAAATTTAATTTCAAATGGATTTTTTATTAAGGATTTTTAATCTAAATATCCCACAAAAGAACTCTTAATTTTACGAGCTATGATACATTTCAATATTTGCCAGCAAATATTAAGACAATAACACGAGACAAATTTTTTACTACATCAGCACCTATGTTGCATTGATAAAAGAGGGGGAAAACCCCTATTTTATATTGTATGTACATGTTGTGTGCGTCTCATTCATTAAATCGCAATGATAATGATGCTGCCAGCTACATTGGGGAATTTTTTTATAGGCACAAGTGGTATGTAATTACCTTTCTACGTCCCCATATCGATGGCATTTACCAAAAAAACACGTGAAAGGTCTAACGTTAAAACCGTTAATGGAAACAAGGAGTGAAGGTCGTATCAATACTATTAGACCTCTTAAACTAGACCTAAAAATTATTACCACATTAAAGGCCTTAATTTGAAATACCATCTGAGACGGGGGGGGGGATTGAAACATTTAAATTTGTGTTCAATTTTAATTTGGTGTGCTTTTTTTTATCAAGAATTGATTTAATGAGTTAATTGCTTAAAAATCCTAAGCTAAACATCAAGTGGAATGCATTGAAGGCTTAGATAATCTTAAAAAATATTTGGTTTCCCAAAGATCTGATGATAATTTTAAGATATCTGGAGATTCAGTAACAACACTTGCTAGAGATTTAGGCATTGATCCCGAATTTCTCATTTCAAAGCTCAGCCCAAAGGTCTAATTATTTGTTTATGAGGGCAGCTTCAAATCCCTTCCAGCAATTCGCGATATCTTCAGCTAATGGACGTTTTACCTTATTACCTGAGTGTTATTTGATATTCAAATAACTTTGAATAATAACACACTTTGAAAATTTTCCAAATACTACTTTTCAAAATTATCACAATATTTTTTTTTTCTTTCCACTCATCTTCAATTGAATAATTCTGAATTAAATATAGAAAAGTATCAGTTGTTTTTTAAAATAAAAGCCTGCCTTTTAAAACAATTATCCGTGATGAATGAAAAATGCTTTTCTATAAATAACTCAGGCAAGGAGCGAGCATAACACATGGAAATCCCCTCTATCTAACGTCACTAAAAACAACCTCCTCATTCCACCCGCCTTATTTCTAAATTGAAATGTGCCGACAGTGACCTTCGCTGATTCGTCTACCGCGTATGCGCAAAGCACTGAAAAAATCTTGTGAATGTTTTTTTAAAGTTTTCATTATTTTTGAGGGCTTAAATTTTAAGTTGCAGTTTCCAACTTTCACACATTGATTAAAAACTACGATAATTTTTAAACAAAAAAATTAGAAAAAAATAGTTTGTTAAAAAATTTTGTAAAAATTGCCTTAGACAAAAAACACAAAAACTTTTTTAAAATCCATAATTTTTAAGCAATTTTTTCAATCTTCGAACAGATCATACATACATACATAAATACGTTTGTTTACCTTCGAGTTTTGATAGTGTAGACTAGCTGCATGGCCCGGCGTTGCACGGGCTTTTACCGAGAATATAACTTAATCCCCTTGTTAGTTTCCTCCTTTCTTTCTGAAGCTAGCACTTTTGTGTGGGTGTGACGCGCACGATGTGAGTGCATGGCCCGTAAGTGCGTGTCATGGCTGTCTCGTTTAACATTATCCTTTCTCTTCACAAAATCAGCACTTGCAATATTATTTTTCGAAATTACTTTGACTTCCTTGTTTCTTTAAACTCTCCGCTTAGCTCGGCGTTGCACAGGCTTTTACCGAGTGAATAACTTAATTCCTGTGGGAATTTCCTGTTTCCTTCAGGACGATAGTACTTATGTGCGTGTATACGTGCGCGATGTGAGTGATTTATATAACTATGTCATTAAAATTCCCTTTTTCGAAATTTGTTCACTTCATTTCATTGTGAAACAGGTTTCTTTCCTCTCCATTTAACCCGGCGTTGAACGGACATATTCGAATGCATAACATGTTGCCAAATATAGAAATTCAATTCCCTTATCAGGGTCAAAACTTCCTGGTGTGTGTGTGTGTGATTTCTAAATTAACGTCATTACAATTCCTTTTTTCGAAATTTCTTCCACATCTTACCGATGTCAGACAAGTTTCTTTTTTCTCTCTATAGCCCGGTGTTGCAGTGGCTATTTTGAGTGTAGAACTATTCCCCCCTCCCCTCCCCTCCTCCCTCAGATAAAGATTTATCTTCAAATTTCGATCAATGACTTATAAAAACAATACGCAAATTCAATAATTATTAATTTAAAGCAAGAAAAAGGAAGCGATCCTGATCCCCCCCCCTCCGAAAAAAATTCACCGTTTTTTAATAATAGTCAGTTTTTAAAAATGTAAAATAATAAAACAGATTTCAGGTTTTCATTAATCAATCAATCTTTACATACAGTTAGCTTCAAAATGTCTTTAAAATCTATTTTTATCCAATATAATATACGATTTAATTTTTTATTTAGATATAATTAATTTAGTAATGAAATAAGAGAAATACCCTTTGGTTTTAAAAAATTATATTAAGTAAAATCCATTATATATAAATAATGTATAAGAAGGAAGTGTTACAAATAGCTATTGAAACGATTGCATTTTCTAAAAGTTTGAATGTCTTATTAAACATATAAAAGTGTAAAGAAAAAAAAAACACTATGAGGGAAAGCCTAGATATAAGTTTAAATTCCCTAACAAAAACATTTTAGCGCGTTTTATATTAATATTATAGTTTTTCATTCTACTGTGTTTAGTAAATTATTTAAACACGTATCTGAAGAAAAGAAAAAGTATATTATACAAAACTAACATATTCATTATATTAACAATAATTTCCTTCTTAAGATTTGAAAAAATAAAATTGATTAAAAATGTTCATTTAGCAATTAATTGTGACATACCGTTTGCTGAAAAAAATGGCTGTAAAAGAAAAAAACCTCGTTTATTGATATCCATCTCAGTGGCAACAAAAAAAAGGGGGGGATAGGAATGTTGCCGAATTTATTTACCCGCTCATGCTCTGTAAGCACTCAAAATCTACAATTCGTGGTGGTTTCCTACAATTAATTATTACTGCCCTCTGGAAATTTTAGCTACCTCTGAAGACCTGCATCAAAAAGGAGCGATGCACTTTGAATCTGCCGAAAACTGAAACGTTCTTGCATTGGTGTGGAGTGGTAATTCGGAGAGATGGGTGAGAGCTCAGGTGTCGTCCCCATCACTTGACCATGGTTGAAAATTTCGAGGTCCATCGGCAAAATTCCTCTCTCGAGTAGGTAAACAGTGTGACTTTAAAATTAACTCATTCACTTTGCAATTCTTTCGTTGCAGTTTTTTAACCCCCGGAAACGAAAATGTACACTGCTGGCCACCGTAAATGCAACACCAAGAAAGACAAGAGATAGCACAACAAAATTTATTTTATAGATAACATGTTGACCAAGTATCAAATGATTAAATTTATAGACTTCTGTGAAGTGTGGTTCCTGCCAGAATCAGTAGCCAGAGTAGCCGGCATTGTTTAAGATCACCGCTGCCACACGCCTCGGCATTGATTCAAAGAGACTTTGGATGTGTTCTTGGGATACAGCAGACCAAGCAGCTTCCACACGTTGCCAAAGTTGATCTGGTGTGGCAGCTGGGGGTGTAATCTGGGTCAATCGTTGAACAACCATGGACCACATTTTTCTATCGGTGAAAGATCCGGAGAGCGAGCCGGGCAGGAAAGCAATTCAATCTGGTGATTGACGAAGAACCTTTGGACAATGCGTGTGACGTGTGGTCGCGCATTATCCTGTTGAAATATGGCTGTGGTCAAGCCCTGAAGTAGGGAAGGACAACTGGCTCCAACACCTCGGAGATGCAGCGCTGGCTGTTTAAGAGCGTTTTCGAAATTTCACAAATCTGCTTTATCCAACAGATGGCGTTGTTTGCAACTCGGATGACGTCATAAAGATAACTTTTGTTTTCTGGAAACCTATCGTTACTATAGGAACGGGGTGTGGTTTAGAAATGATTGACAGATGTAGTCGGTATGAGAGCGCATGCGCTCGTTAAAGAACCAGATCCAAGAGAGGAAAAACGTGTCAGCAAACGAAGGGGGGGGGGTGAGGAAAGAATGGGAAAGAGTTTTCTACAAATAGGTTTCAACGTTTGACTAAGGTTCTGTCACTGCCGCACAAAATTGGGTGCGGAGACATTTTTTTTTTGAAAGCCGTGCTAGTGGATAGGTATCAAAATGTGCATTGCACTTCTAAGTATATATAGTTCTGGAATCTACTCAAAAATACATTTTTCTGCAGAAATGATGAGGCTAATCAGTCTAGATTTGTCGGAAAACATAGGATATATTTGCTTAATTTGGGTATAATTATTATGTGAGTTTTTCCCATTCATATGGAAAATAATTGAGTGTAATGCACTTGATATTTTGTCACATGAATTATTGTATTTCAGGGTAGGCCTTTGAGTATAACATTTTTGAGGTAATTCTATTGTAGAATTTTACTGTTTCCTAGTTTCGGATGACATTTATCCCTTTTTGTGGAAATTGGTATTGTAGTTTAGAAATAATGTAATTCATTTCAACTTTTCTATAAAATCATCGTTATAAGGTTCCGGATTTTTAGGAAGAAAACGTTCAAATTGTCTCTTGACAAATACGTCTACATTGTCTTAGGTATCATAAACAATGCCCATAAGATTAAGAAGGGAAACGAAATATGGGTGGGGGTTTTAATTTTTCGACGAAGAATTTGGTAGATCTTTATTTGAAATTTAGAAAAAGTATTTTTTTTTCGAGTTTTAGGGTATATATATTTGTTTTATTTATCTTTGTTACCTTTATTTATTTATCGATCTAATTCTCTTTGTTTGATAGAAATATGAGAAATTTTAATAAGTTTCTTTCTGCTCATATCTCTTAGATACAAATTGTATTTGAAATTGTCATAGAAGGATGCTTATTATGGAAATAAAGTTTCGATTTGAATCTTTAAAAAGAAAATGTCATTTTTCTTAGAAAATATTAACTAGAGCACTTTTTTGTCAGTCCTTTTTTAACAGCATTCCATTTCTTGTTTTACAAATTAATGCTATTTCCAATCAGGGGCATAGTTACCGCGTATCAATGATACGGGGCCCCAAGCTTTGAGGGCGGGCACCCAAACGTGTAAGCAAAAAATCGCAGGGGTGGCCTTAGAGCAGGCATGTCAAACTCATTTGATATCACGGGCCACATGAGCTATTTTACATTAAGTTGAGGGCCACATGTTTTCAATGTTCAAAAAATTAATAAAACAGGATTTTTAGGATGATTATACTATGTATTTATAAAACTCAGTGTATTATATTTTTTCATACATAATCATTTAATATTTCATTTATTTTTTAAACTATAAATATTTTATATTGTTTTATAAAAAAAAAAAAATATTTTACGAAATAGAATGAATGTAATGTTAATCTTAGAATATATTTGACGTCGTTTTTTTTTTCAAAGCAATTCATCAAAATTTGGTTGAACATATTGAGTTGATATAATTTTTAAGAAATGATGATAAATGTTTTTCATTTAATCTCGACTGTTCTGAGAATTTTCGTTACTTTTCATTAAAGAAAATGATTGCTTCCGAACATAGCCATTATACGCGTAATAAATGATAACATTTTAAGAAACCGTGATCTACAGATGAAGATATATAAATATCTAGACAAATTACTTCGAAACTTTTTGCTTCGGCAAAGAATCAAAATAGATTTCAATTAATTCCATTTGTAACTTTTCATCAACAATTACAATATCGATACATAGAGGTGAAATTAAGAAACGAAATTGTAATTCAAAATTTTTAAAATCAGATAATATTTGATCGCGAATTCCATTTCTAATAATTTAATTTAATATTCTGTAAATTTTAATTTAAATGATTTAATCAATAGATTTTTTTTAAAAAAAATTTGAACTGAGACAAGTTTTCTCTTTCTATTTGTAATAATTTGTCAGTAATAATTTTTGTTCGAAAGCGTTAATATTATCAAATAGCATCGTAGCAAATAAATTTTTGCCTTGAAGCTTAAGTTAAGTAGACTAGTAATATCAACTGAGGAAGCCAAGTGCTTTACCCAATGTTCATCTTTCAATTAACTTTCATCATTATTTAATCATCTTTTACACTTTCATAATTGTTTTTTCTTGTTTCCAAGAAAATAATGATTTCATCCAGCAATTTAAAAAATCGTTTTAACCCTTATTGGTCAAAATCCATTGAACTTTCATGTAATATGGTTGATCGATAAATTACCATTCTAAACCTTTTAGAAATGAAGCAAATCGACGATGCCAAAATCTACAAGCTCGAATAAAGTTTCAATTATACTGACTATTTTAAAACATGTCCAGTATATCCAAGTACAATACTTGCTAAGTAATAATACGATGAAAATGTTCAAAATTGTACTATTACCATGTTGTTTGCTTGTTTCTTTTAATCTTGCAGTTGCTTTAGTAATATTAGTCATGGTAAATGCTCTATCAGTTGTAAGACACGAAACAACTTTTACAAGGATAACTTACACTTCATCAAGATTTCTAAAAGTGCATCAAAAACATGTATTATGCATAATACATGACTATAATTCTCCATTATTTCATCATCTCTGCTGGTTACAGAATTTCAACTTAAAATTACACTTTAAAATTTTTTTTTACTTGTGCTGGACATAATACCGCTTTTATATTTCGAATCTAATCCGCCATCTGTTCTAAGCCGCACCCCAAATTCTCAAAAGGTTATTGTGAAGAATGAAAAATAATGTAAAATGGTTTATCGATATCAAATTTTACGCAATCAAAATAAATTTAAAAGGAGAACTAATAACACGTGAATTTTCGGTTATTTTATCAGTATTACCAATTTTTAATTACGGGAACTCCTAATTTCTCTAAATACCCCATCCAACAAATTTCTTTCTCTTCGATTCTAAGCCGCACCCCATTTCTGTAGCATTAACATTGGAAAAAAGTGCGGCTTAAATTCAAGTAAATACGGTTATTCCTTCACTTTAATTAAGCACTCACTAATATATTCTTCTTCAGTAAATGGTTTCGACCCACTTGCGATTAAAAGGGAAAATATATAGTTTTTATAGCAGTTGTATAGTCTTCAACAAATTTAGGTGGCCGCGGTAACCTGGTGGTCAAGGTAACGGACTCGAGTCATAAAATAACTGGCCTAATACCGCTGAAAATCCTCAATGCAGAGGGGGCCGATGCACGTTAAATATGTCGAGGTTAAGACGTCCACCAGTTGGTGTGGTGTGGAAGGCAGGATAAGGGATGCCAGCTCAGATATCGTCTTCGTCACTTAACCATGGTTCAAAATTACGAGGTTCGTGGCCAAACGCCCTCGAGCAGTTGAAGAGTTCGTTGTTAACATTCGCTCACTCACTCCGTCAACAAATTTAGTGAATAAATTTTTTTCATTTTTAAATTGATTTCAGTTCCGACAACTCGTCTTGTCAAAGTTTCCCAGCATGTTGGTCAGAGTTTGTTTTCTGATTTCTGTCATAGTGCCTTTTAAAATTATATTCCTTTGCGACTGAATTAGAGTTTTTACGTATCAGGCCTAATATTTTATTCTTATTATGGGCATAAAAATATTGTAGTTCCCATTTTTCTTGAAAGTTATGATGTTCATCTTCAGTTTATCTTTTCTTACTCTGTTCTTGCAGTGTCATTATATTTTTATTAAATAACTTTTTATTTTAATATGAATAAAACCCAAAATACACTTTCATTCACAAACGATTGCGCAAACACTGCACTTTGACTTGGTCATCTTGGGGGTTTTAAATGTTTTAAAAAAATAAATCTTCAATGGCCTTTGACGCCATGCTATTCGCCTCTTACTGATTGGACACTTCAAAGAGAAAAAAAAAGTTTCACACACGATGAATCGTAGTGCGATATATAGCAAATAATATGCAAAAGTGCATTTAAGAATTTAATAAGAATTTGTTTATTACAGTGAAATTAAATGAAAAAATTTCAATAAAATATTGAAAATAATTTTCCTTTAAAGGCTATTTTTATAATTAAATAGAATTTTTTAAAAAACAAGAATAGATAGCAGGTGAATATATTGTAAATTTTTTAAAAAAGGTTTACCAGAAAAAAAATTAAAAAAAAAAAAAAAAAACCTTAAATATATATTGACAGTTAAAATTTTGTAAAATGTCTCCGCGGGCCGCAACCTAGGTATTGGCGGGCCGCATGTGGCCCGCGTGCCGCGTGTTTGACATGCCTGCCTTTGAGAGTGCCCTCAAGGATGATACAGGGTCCACTCAGGACCAGCTCCGCCAGTGTTTTCAATACTCACATATATTTTTTTTATATTTAAAATATGTTTTACATAAAATTGATAGCATTTGTTATATATATATACGATGACAGAGATTACTCAGCCTAATCTTATCATGATGCTTTCATAAAAGTTTTGAAACACTTATAAAAATAATAATGATACAAACTGAAATTAGAAAACCCCAGGTATGTACGTATAGCATCTAATTTTTTCTCAGTTTTAAGTCGGTGCAATTTAAAAAGTTTGATTTTTATTCCATGACTTGAAATTATTTTACTATAGTGTTATAATACATTTTGAAATATCATAGATAAATTCAGTTATATTTGTAATACTTGTATACGGAATACTTGAACTCAATAAAGTCTCATTGTAGTATCAGCTGAAAAAAAGGCTGATTTTAAGTCATATAATTTTCAGTAGTATTCCACCTCTTCCAAATATTGTCTTTTAGTAACACAAGAATGTTTTGAGCCCGGCAATTTCTCAATAGGAAAAAATTAATGAAAGCAAAAAAAGCTTCTAAGGTTTTTAACTATGTGTAAAAACACAAATATTGCTCTTTAAAAATTAAAAACCTCGAAACATAACTGAACAGAAGCGATTTTAGTAGTAAAAGTAAGAGTTATAATAGCCATTTCACTGAACGAACCGATTATTCTCCCAAATATCTCTCTTTATATACAAAAAATTTTCATGATGCTGTAATAAATTCATTTCAAGTTTTTTTTTAAGGTGAAGTTAACAAAAGAAACTACATCTTTTTTACAGAATGGAGCAAACTCACAGTTTGGACAAATTTACATTTATGATAAGGAGGCTTTGCATGAATGTGCAAAAATAGTTAAACGCGACGATGTGTTATAAATTTTACAGCCAATTATGAAGAAAAAACCGTATGAACTACATAATACAAGGAAATTACAGTTTTACAATTTGAGCTGTGATAGAGTTGCATAATTTGTACAATGGGAGTTGGTCCGCCATTAGGCAGATAAGGGAGGGGGCGGTACCTATTTCCAGTTTTTAATTAAATTTTTAAGAATGGAAAAATGCTTTAAAATGATTGCTAAACTAATCACTCTCTCTAAACTGTCGAATATTGAGATTGTCAAATCTCAGAAAACTTCAAATATATTAAAAACTGATTGGTTATCAGACTCCCTTAACCTTTTCAATAGAATTTTTGCTATTCCTGGTGGGCGCAGTAGCTTAGTGGTTATGGTCACGAGTTCATGTCTGGAGTGTCATGGGCTCAAATCCTGTTGCCACTAAAGACCCTCCGTGTAGATGAGGCCATTCCTCCCATTTATGTGGTAGTTAGGAAAGAGGGATGCCAGCTCAGGTGTCATTCTCGTTACTCGACCGAGGTTGAACATTACGAGGTTTGTGATCAATAGCCCTCTTGTTGCTTTATAGAGCGACACTAATCTCTCTTTCTTTCTTTTGCTAATCCTGCTCCAGGCACATAAATTACTTTAATAAACCCTGTAAAAATTCTCATTTATAGTTAATCTTTCATCTTCAAAATTTACATATCTAATATTGATTGAATTTTTTTCCAAATGGGAAATTTTAAGAGTGCAGTCCATTTGTACGTAGCTGCTTTAATTTCGGAAAGGACTTCCTTTCCAAATACAAAAAAAACTTATTTTTGAGATCTGTGCATAATTCTCTGTTTTACGAATTTTTTATTCTGCTTATGTGATCCATTAGCACAGAAGTAGTAATTACTTAACAATTCGATTAAAATTTTCCATTATATTCCATTACATTAAAACTATTTAAATGTAATTTTATAGCAAAAACATGAAGAAAAATTACATTTTCAAAACATTCTCTTTTCATGGAAAATACTTCTATGTAATATTTTTTCTATGTATATATAGTTAGGATTTTTCTTTACAGAGCCTGAATTAAGATTTTTGAAACATTCACATTATTTTTAGAGTTACTATTGAAATAACAACCAGGCTTCTTCATAAAAATTTCGCTACTTTATTAATATAAGTCCACTTCTAAATTATATCTTCTAAAAAGTCCATTTGAGGTAGGGATTCTTGGGAACTTCCCAAATCGAATAACAAAAACTAAACTTTCGTAACATCAAGAATTATTTTGAAGATTGTCGAATTTTAGATATCCATAATAATAACGTTTTTGATAAATTTTACAACTCGCCATATTGACATCAATAGGAGTATTGTAAAGTTTTCATATGCAAGAGTATATTTTTTTTATTCTTGATTATTTTAGGGCCCCGGTGCATAGCATCCATTGACCACTCCCTGCAGAAGAGCTTTCAGTCTGGTTGAAATGAAAATTCTACAAATGTTTCACTCACTAAGAAAGTATGCACCCCACAATAACCCCCTTTCAGTCCCAAAATAGATTCCAATCGCCTCCCCCTGAAATAAACAGCTATCCTGTTCATGTTTCCCCCCACCCCCGTCAACCTTATCTCAAGGTCACTTGACCGTTTCATCTTGGAAACAAATTGTCAGAACTTCCTTCTTTCATTCCAACGAAGAGGGTCCCCTCCCTAACAATGACGTCATCTCATGACGTAGTCTAGGGTTACTTTAATTCTCTTACCTCCTCCCCCTTTCATATAAAAAAAGCAGAATTAGTGTTTCAGAAGTGATTAAAATCATTATTCATGTAGCAAAATATTCTTTTTCGTAAAATAAAGTATTCTTAATGTGTATTTAAGCAGTTTATGCTCAATTTTCTTCTAAAGTAATGTTTTAAAAGTTTTGTAAGTAGATTGCATACACGTGGCGCCATCTGCAGTCATTACACTAAAGCTTGCCAAACATGGCGTCCGAGCATTTTGGAAGCAAAGATATATGTATTTTTCGTAATTTTAAAATTTTCTAGACCATTTCTGACATTTTTACATTTCAAGGTGGATTTATATAAATAATTTACGTTCTCAACAAAAGTTTCATATCCAAATAATGTGATTTCATTAAGTTAAAGTACCCTGACCTTTTCAGTACATTTAGAAGTCCACCTTAAA